>CM038219.1:10052420-10236559 GCA_021442155.1 Cymbidium sinense
TCTTCTTCTTTTTTATCACCATGTATCATCTATCCTCTTGTTGTATTAGTGGATGTCAAAGATTCCTCCCGCACTTTTGTACTTTTGTGGATTTGATGAGAGGATCAGCTTTGATTTGTACTCTAGACTTGATTTGTATGATTTGTGCTTTGGGTTTAATTCATATGCTGGCTATAGAATTTGGATCATTTTAACTTCGATTGCAATAGCTTATAGAGCATTGATAGGATTTGTCATTAGTATGTTGCCTTATTCAAGACATGCTAAATGAAGGGCTTGACCGATGAAAGAATCGACTCTGGATAGATAAGAGTTCTTACACCATCTACTATATGCTTCAATGGCTTTGCTGAAGATCTCTTTTTCTTATGTTCTTGCATTTGAGTCTCGCCATGCTTGGTTGGGTTTGATGAGGAATTAGTCGCTTGTTTTGATGAAGGACCCTTAAATCCATGTTCCATGTTTGATCGATTGAAATTCCTTATTCGAGCTTGAAGGATTGATTGCCGATCAATTACAGAAGATGAATGAACCCCGTAATTGACGATTCATTGAAGGATACACAGATGATCGCTTATATGGGATGTTGAGTTATTAGCCTAGCAAACGCGCTTTAATAGATAAATAACCATTTAGTTACCATTTGTATGAACTATGGAATTACTTCCTAGGCCCTGTGCTTTCTACTTTGATGGACTTGATGAGGAGATAATCTTTGATCTGTGCGTTGAGCTTGATCAGATCATTTGAGAATAGATTGAAATATCACCTTGTAGGTAATATGAATATTGATTTGGGGCAGCCCTGAATTGAGTGTTTCCTCAGATTGCCTTAATCTATCAATCAAGTAGAGAGATCTCGTGGATCTTGGTTGCTTGTAATCAATAAGCTGAATCTGGTTTGAGATTGAACAACTATCGTCATTGCATTGACCGATGAGCGTGGCTCTTTCACCGCGCCTTTTCTCGGCTTGAGTGAGGCGGCGAACTCACCATATTTGGGCTTGTTGAGTTTGACCTTTAGAACCTACTCAAGTCTTCGACTTAAGTTGTAGTGGGTTGGTGGTTTTATCATCAGACTGACGAACAGGGGCTCTTTCACTGCGACCTTTTCTTGTGGCTTGTTGAGTGAGGAGAGCATCAACAACTCGACCATTTGTGGGCTTGTTGAGTTCGACCTTTATAACCCATCCGTGTCCTAGACTTTAGGATCTAGAGGTTGATGTTTCTCCAACTTAATTGATTGAAGCTTCCAAAATCGGGAGTTCTTCTGACTTGATCTCCAGAATTTGGCAAATCTGAGAGATAAATTTCTTGACATTTGGGGTTGTCTTTTCATGCATAGAAATAGATTCTTTTTATTTCTGCAAGAACATGCAACTTAACAATAACAGTTATGGATATATCCAGGGATTTTGGTGTAAAGCTCGATGTCAACCTGAATAAGAATATATTTGAGGATCTCATCTTTTGGCACGATGTCGACTCAAATAAATTTAATATAAATTAAAAAAATGCCCCTATCTTGCAGGGGGAATTCTAAAGTACATGTAGGAGAATTTTCAAGATGAAAATATATAAATACATCCATATTTGGATTGGTGTACTCTAGAGAAGATTTTAACATACAACCTTGATTTCATCTGTATATAAAAATCAAAAAATGAATAAATTTTCATCTCGAGTATGCTTATTTAGGATCTCGGCATGAAGCACAATGTCAACCTAAATAGATATACTAAAAAATGCCCCTATCTTGGTGGAGATTTCTACCTCAAGAATGTGGTCGTCAAGTATAGTACTTTTTCAAGTATCGACCATTAATTAACAACATTGGTCTTTCACCCTTTAGGTTGACGAGTCGATATGCCCCTCTTTGGTATACCTTTTCAATGACAAAAGGGTCTCCTAGTTAGGTTCAAATTTGCCACCAAATTTTTGATTAGGAATAATTGGCCTTCTGACGTGACCAATTCCCCTTTTGGAATGTTTGAGGCCGCATCGTATGGTCAAAAGCACTAGACATCTTAGCTCGATAGACTTCAAAATTTTGATGAGCTTGTAATCTAAATTCATTAAGCGCGTCGAGTTCCTCCATTCTCAGACGAGCATTTTAATCTTCAGTTAGATTGTACTGGATGGCTACTCGAAGTGAAGGCAACTCAACTTCAAGTGGAAGAATTGCTTCAGTTCCAAATACTAGTGAATAGGGAGTGGCTTTAGTCGGCATCTTGTAGGTAGTTCGATATGCCCATAGAGCCTCTACTAGCTTGGTATGCCATTCTCTCTTATTTTTGGTGAGAATTTTCTTGAGCAGCTTGACTAATATCTTATTGAAGGCCTCGCCAAGCCATTTGCTCTTGGATTATATATTGAAGAGTATCACCAATCAATTTTGTGTCGATCGACGAATCTATAAATCTTTGCACTTTTGAAAGCTATGCCATTATCAGAAATTATTCGACGTGGCACTCCAAATCTATAGACCACATTATGCTTGAAAAAGTTGATCACTCGGTCGACAGTAACTTCTTTAAATGGGGTAGCCTCAACTTAGAAATAAATAGCTTTAGATGAAGTGATGTCCAACTGACGACGGTGGATCAATTGGTCCAATTATATATGTACCCCAACATTCGAATGGTCATGATGCTATTGTTGGGTGTAATGGATTTGGAGGTTGATGGATGAGATCCCCATGTACTTGACACTCATGACACTTCTTAGCATGATTAATACAGTCTCTTACCATAGATGACCAATAATAGCCCATCCTTTTGATCTTTACTGCCATCTTGGGACTTGAATAATGTGCACCACAAAGTCCTTCATGGACTTCAATCATCACTTTGCTAGCTTCATCTACACCTAGGCATCGTAGCCACATTTGTTCAAGGATCTACGATATACTGATGTTGTTGATGAAAGCATAAGCGTAATCTCTTTTGATTTGAGCTGCTAGTGATTTATTACTTGGTAATTTGCCTTCTTTAAAATAGTCGATAAAGGCTTGCCTCCAATCATGTGACTCTTCTACAACAAAGGCTTCACACTATTTTTCTAAGGCAATGTCAGTCTTAGCTCTTCTAGGTACAACTTCTTATTAATTTTGGGGAGTATGAGGAGTAACCTGAGTTGCATCCTACTACATCGGGTTTGATAACCCCTTTACCTGCGGAGATTGATACTTTATTTTCTAACATTACACCTCATTAAAATCACTTAAAAGGAACAAATAACAAAATTTTCTCAAAATATGAATAATGTTCATTTTGGATGTATAATTATTATTTTTCTATTAGAAATGGTATAAAATAGCATAATTGTGGTGTTTCTTTTTGGTGTGTGCCGTGAATTTGGCCAAATTCTTGCATCTCAACCTTCAAATTAATATTTTTGTGAGTTTTGACCCAATATATTATAAGAAAAGTAAAATATACTAAAATGTACAATAACATTTAATAACACACCACCACATTCATATATATGTGAATTTATATTGTTATGTACATTATATTTTAATATGCTTCTAGGTACAACTTCTTGGCAATGGTGGTCGACGATGGTAGAGGTTGGCGATGATGACCGACGGTGGTGGTCGACGACGACGATGATCGGTGGTCGTGGTCGATGACTGTGGCCGGTGGTGGTCGATGACGGCGACGGTGGTCGGTGGGTCAGCGATGGCGGCGGTGGTTGGCGGCGGCGGCGGCGACGATGACCGACGGTGGTGTCCAACGGTGGCGGCCGGCGGTGGTCGTCGTTGATCTAGCGGTGGTGGCCAAAGGCGGCCGGCGGCGGTGGTCCTCGATGATCCGATGACGATCGGCTGGTGGCCCGATTAAGCTTTGAGATTCATCAAGTCTGAGAGCTCTCTCCTCTCTTTTGCTTTTGAGGCCCCTCATATGAAAAATTAGGTGCTATTTATATATTAAAGGAGTGGTATTTTTGTAAATACATGCAAAATCCAAACCACTCCATCGGATGGCTCAAAATGATTCCTTTGATCATCTGATGTATTTTAAGTATTTGAATACTCAAATGAAGTCAGAATTAAGAGAACTTGGGCTTGTTAGATCCGGCTCGTCAAGACGCTCAATTTGATTAGAAACACCTCATATTTATGAGCTATTCATGGATCTGACTGATATCCCCAAATTTTTAATTATATTTTAAGTGCTTCTTCTCGGTTAGTTTTTAATTATATTTTAATGAAAAGAACACTTTCAAGAATAACTTCCAAAGTTATATACTTGTAATTAAATATAATAATCAAGAAAAAAAATCATATTAGAATATCCTTATATATCTTTTATATCAAATTATGAAAAATAATAAAAATTAGATGACCTACTGAAAAATATATGATTGTTTACAACAAAATAACGAAAAGTCAAATTCTCAGTAGTTCAGTGAGAAAGATTTAGATTCTGTTTGGGACAGTTGTAGATTTTGAAAAGTTGATTATACAGTTGTTGTGGAGAAATTAGTGTTTTGAAAAAAAACTGATGTGTGTGTTACAAATATTTTTCTTTTTGAAAAAATTGAAAAATAGGTTTCAGACAGCTATTGTGCTCGATCATCTCTGGTTCTCAAAATAGATTTTTCACCACAAAACTTTCTGAAAATCAAACAAAAAGTTAATAGCTAGAAGAAGCTGCTTTATTTTCTAGCTAATTTTTGAAAAAAATAAAACAACCAGAAAGCTGTCTCAAACGCACCCTTAATTCATCACTGAACCACAACAAATTTTTTAAGGGTATGTATGCAAATCTTCTATTACGGCTATTAGCTACATATTAGCCATTACTTAAATTTCAGTCAATTCCTATCAAATTATAAAAATAAATGAATTTTAGTGCGAAAATTGAAGAGTTAGAAAGTAATTTTAGATAAAGAAATAACACTTTTGTTTAGCAATTGCTCAATAGAGAACTGTTAGTGAGAAATTAAGCAACTTTGCTTTAAACCATTTATAGTGTTAATGGAGCCATATAACTCTCCATTGAGAGTTTCAAAGAGTTGTTTGAGACGATCGTTAAATAGCAAATGACCATTGAATGCGATCAAATTATTTCTTAAGAACCACCTGAGCACCAAACTATTCATAACCATTATTTTGTATCTAAACTTTGAAGTGATTCCGAAGCCAACGTGTGTATATATATATGTGGAGGGGTCAACGTACCTTCATCAAAATTAATTTTGATCACTCTAGCTTAATGTTTTAAAAAGACACTCTCTCTCTCTCTCTCTCTCTCTCTCTCTCTCTTATTGAACTAATTTTTTAATGAGCATATTTTATTAATTATTCAACCAGCCTCAACAACTACCATCCAATTGCACTGTAGCTCTTACTTTAAAAGAAAAACTTGTTCTTATAAAAATAACAAATCTGAGAGTGCACAAGTCATAAAATAAATAAATAAATAAAATAAACAATTAATATTCAACTCAATTGTCTAATTAATTTTTTCCAAAAAAAAAAAAACAGGTAGCATCATCGAACACACTATTGTATAACTTGCTTATTCCTCACATCACATGCTACTATACACCATTATCGTAAGATAAAAGACTACACAAATCACCAATTAAGTGACGATAATTAAAGAAGAAGAAGAACATTATACTCTTGAGTGTACTGAAGAAAAAATGATATCATTTGAGCTCAATGCCCATCAAAATAATCTACAATAGCTTAAAACATGATTTTTGATATCACAAATGTCATTACACTCCAATATAAACATGAAATAGTGTCATACTCTCGAGTATACTGAATGTATTGAGCTAAAAATGATCCAAAAATTATGTTAATACTTTTCAAATGAAGTCAAAATAGCTTATAATATCATTTAGATCTACAATTGGGCAATACACCATGGTTTACATAAAAAATAAAGTAGTACACTTTTGAGTGTGCTGAAGGAAAAATGATATTATTTAAGCTCACCGCCCATCAAAATAATTTACAATAATTTAAAATATGATTTTGATCTCATAAATGTCAACATACTGCTATATAAACATGAAATAGTACACACTCTTGAGTGTACTAAATGTATTAAGCTAAAATGATTTAAAATTATTCTAATACTCTTTAAATGAACTCAAACTTACAATATTATTTATATCTAGAATTGAGCAGGTACATAAAAATAAATTAGCACACGTTTGAGTGTACTGATAAAAATGATATCATTTGTGCTCAGTGCCCATCAAAATAATCTATAATAGCTTAAAATATGATTTTGAGCTCACAAATGTCTACATTGCTACATCAACATGAAATAGTGCAATGCACTCTCAAATGTACTGAATATATTGAGATAAAAATGCTTAAAATTATTCTAATACTCCTCAAATTAATTCAAAATAGCTTATAATATCATTTAGATCTATAATTGGACATCACACCATTGTTTACATAAAAAATAAATCAATACACTCTTGAGTGCACTGAATGTACTGAAGAAAAAATGATATCATTTGAGCTCACTACTTATCAAGATAATCTACAGTAGCTTAAAATATGATTTTAATCTCACAAATGTGAGTACAGTGTTGTATAAATATGAAATAGTGCACTACACTCTTAAATGTAATGAATATATTGGGCCAAAAATGATCTAAAATTATTCAAATACTCTTCAAATGAACTCAAAACAATTACAATATTATTTAAATATACAATTGGCATTTACATTTACATAAAATAAAGTAGTACACTTTTAAGTGTTATTGAATATCTTGTAAAACTGATATTATTTGAGCTCACTATCCATCAAAATATTCTACAATAATTTAAAACTTGATTATGATCTCACAAATATTAGTACACTACTATATAAACATGAAACACCAATACACTCTTGAGTGTTGAATGCATAGTTAAAATAATCAAAACTATTTTAATACTATTCAAATGAACTTAAAAAATAATATCATTTAGATCTATAATTGGGCATGTGATTTACATAAAAAATATATGGATTTTTAGTGTCTTGAATATATTGAATAAAAATGATCAAAATTATTTTAATACTCTTCAAATGAACTCAAAATAGTTTACATATTATTTAGATGTATAACTTCGACAACACACCAAGATTTTCATAAAAATAAAACTATATACTCTTAAGTGTAGGAAAAAAATGATATCATTTGAATTCAATGCCCATCAAAATAATCTAAAATAGCTTAAAATATGATTTTGATCTCACAAATGTTAGCACACTGCTATATAAATAAAATAGTATAGTATGTTCTTGAGTGTGAGCTAAAATTATTAAAACTATTTTAATCTTGAAGTGAACTCAAAATAGCTTATAATATCATTTAGATCTATAATTGGACAATACATTGAATGTCATTACCATCTTCATGATTGATTGATAGAAGATTTATTTATTTTATTTTTTGAGTATATTGAATGAAAAAAATCACAATTCTGAAAATGCAGATGCACCCAATGGAAGGTGTCTTTCATAGGAGAAATGATGGAACAAACTAAATTTAACCCAAAATTTTTTTTTTTAAATCATTAAACTGAGGAAGACGACTTTGCGATATCGTCGTCATCATCACAGGGAGGAGGGAGATTGAGATCCAGGGAAAGTCTGTTCGAATTCCCCTCCTTCTTCGACGGCTCATGTGGATTCACGGTGCCGCGCATGTGGCCAGAGCTGAGGAAGGAACCTGGCGCCGCATATCTCGTGGATTCTTGCGTTGCCGCGACTTGCGAAGAGAATGAGTTCAGGCTTAGCTGAATCGATTCCTCGCTCATCACCGCCTTCGTTTCATCTGGTGCCAAAGGGATCAAAAGCTTGATTTTCTTTTGGCGCGATGCCGAGCGCCTGAAAGGAAGGAAAACATTTGTTGCAAGTCTTGCACTAGACATCTAATCCAGCCTTGCGGGTGGTGGTCGCATCTCAATTGCCGGTTTAAATTTCATGGCGGTGGTTTCCTCTATGCGGGTTTCTCTTGGCTTATGACCACCTAGGGCAAAAGTACAAGGCGATGTATTCTTCCTGCTCATGATCATAAAGAACTCCGCGAGGTCGATGAAGAGTCACTACATCTGCCGTCAGCGATGAAAGCAGAAGCCTTTGCTTGGTTCTCTTCCGTCTCTATGGACGAATCTTGAATATACCTTCCATCGATGATAGGTGAGAAAGAATTGTGAAGAAGTGAAGGGTGAGGAAGGCAATTCTATTATTTATATAGTGATAAGGTGTGGAAAGGCTTAATTTGTGAGTCCAAACAGAAAAACCAGCAAATTCACACCTCTCACTCTCGTTTATCCATGTCATTTTAACCATGTCATTAGAAAATCAATGAAGGAAGAGAAATTCAAACAAATAGGTAAAACTTTACAATTGATTGCTTTAAAATTTTGAATTTTTTTTTTTTAATGATGAGTGATAAACTTCAAATAATATGATTCAAATTTTGACTTTCAGAAATACTTCATCAATAGTGATACAAATTTTGCATACTTATATTTAAAAAAAATTTCAAAATTGAATAAATTTAATAAGATTAATATTATTTAATTTTGAAATTATTAATCTTAAATATTGAATGAATGCTCTTGAAGGGATCAATATGGACCATCCAAAATAATATTTTGGATTTTGATAAAATAATGAAAGTACCACATAAAAAACTATAAATAAGCAACTATTCTTCATATTAGGGGTGTAATTGGCAAACCTTTACTTAATGTTGGAGAGAGATCTGATAATCACACTATAAATTACCTATCAATAAATAGTCAGGTAACTATGGTGCTTGTCTTGACTTTTATTGCCAACAATGTTGACATAAATCTTCATCTATAAAGTTAATATACATTGTTGATGCCAATGTTGATGCTTCTAATAATTTTGTTGCATATAATTCTAGTTTATGAGGCCCATTAGTTATAAAATCATTATAATTTGATGCATATTATCACCTATAAAGTAGATGCATGTCATAATATATATTTATGCATGCATTTGACATTTGGATAAGTTTACTTCACCTATTAACATCAAGGCGATGTCGGACAACTATGTTGCATATCGTCACTCAATATTAATGCAAAGTGTCAATTATAAAACCGATGTACATCATGTACACCTATACGAGCACCAAACTTCGGAGTGCCAACCTCCTTGCATCCTATAGACCTCTAAGGGATCAGCTCTTGCAAACTAGCACTTTACTGCTTGTCTCAAGCCGCTGAAGTCATCTGCTCATCCCAAGCCACCAAAGTTGTCTTCCCTCCTAAGCCGCCAAAGTCTTCTTCTTGTCCCAAGCTACCAAAGTCAATATGTCCTGCGGCTGCACGCCCCTATTACTGAAAACCATCCTAAGTCCAACAAGCCATCAAAATAGCCATCAGAGTGTTTCTTAGGAAGTGAAATTATATTAGTTTTTTCACAAATTAATTTCTCTTGCAAAAGTGAAGGAAATTTAGGAAAAGATTAGAGAGAAGCCTCAATCAATTCCTTAGCCTCCTCCTATTAAGTGATAAATTATTCAATTAATTAGGCAAGTTACTGTTCATATGCTTAATTATCACCAAATTAAGTTAAAGATAATTAGAGCTTACTTAATCAATTTTCTCACTTAATTAACCAATAAATCCTAAGAAAAATAGGGCAGGTAGAGGTCATACCCTTAAACAATCTTAGAAAATTTGAGGTTAATTAGTTAATTAGTTAGGGAGTAATTAGGGTAATTAACTTTTAATTAAACCTTAATTAAGCCCAAATTTCTATTCAAAATTAATTAAGAATAATTTTAATAAATTTCTCTATGAAATATCTTTAAAATGAGCCTTTGTTTATATTTTTAAAATTTTTCTATACTTTATGAATTATGGAAATTTTAACCTTAAAAACTAATTAATTAGCCTCAATTAAGCCTTAATTTCATTAGTGCGTTGGCGTGTGGCCTTTCAACATGGAGTGGGATTGGCTATTTAAGTAGTCACATCTGCGGGCTCGGATGGCGGTGATGTTTCTTGTGAGCTTGATCTAAGATTGACGACCATCAAACCCATGGTTAAATAGATGATCTAGCGTGATCTAATCACTATCGCCTATTTTAATCATGCGAACGACGCGTGATCTCTCTTCGCGATGACGAATGATGGAGCCCGTCCACCATGGATCGCTCGATAAGAGCTCACCCGAGCTCGATTCACTCCAAAATAACCCCACACCTTCGCTCGAGGGATCCACAAAGATCCAACGGCTAAGATCGGCTCACATGCAAACTTTCTTCACAAAGCTCCAACACTTTTTTGCCTAAAGCTCGATCTCAATGGATTGACCTCACCGGAGCTAAGATCGGTAGTTCACACGCTTGAGGAAGCTTTGTCTAGTTGAGATGATGCCCTGTTGAGAAGAAATTGGCTTTGTTCCAAGTGGATTGCTCGGTTGGCCAAGAATGGTGCTTTGGACGGCTTTGAACGAAGTCCATCCTCTGATGGGCTTGGAGCTCGAGGGAAGGTTTGTTTGGCTTCGACGATGTGCGTGGAAGGTGTGTGTAAGAGAAATTGGGTTTTGATTGAGAAATGGGGAAGTTGGAATAAAGGATGTGCTCCCATATTTTGCACCGAAGAGAAAATCCAAAGTGGGAGGGTTGAATCGCCGAGAGCTTGCTAGGGAGTTTCATTTCTATTGGGAGCTTAGACAAGAGAATGGTGTGATTTCTTGTGAGAATTGAGGGGTATACCCCTCAATTGGTCGAGATGGATGACGGATTGCTTCCACAATTTCTGCCGTGTCTGAGGGTCACAATTGAGTCCACGTTGCTCAAGGCTTGCTATGGCTGACGACTCTTCCTTGGAACCATTGGGTTCTTAGCTTGGCAGGGAGGTGAGTTAACTCACTTCCCTTTAGTCCATGGAAAGCCTAGCCTACTTAGGTGATAACCCCATTTGGATATGGTCCAAGGATGATAGAGAGTGGACTTTGCAATTTTGGCAAATTCCATGGGAGGCATATCCAAGAGATTTGCCTTTGGCTCCAATGAGTTTGGGCCAATTTTGGGTTGACCTAGGATGGGTTTGGGTCAGGTTAGGTCACCCCAAGATCCCATGAGTTTCATAGGTTTTGCTCAATTTTATGGGTCAATCAATGTTGGGTTAAGTTGACCAATTGGCCAAATTGGTCATACTAATTTGGGTTAGGTTCAAATGATGATTCAAATATTTTTGTTCAAGTGGTTTCAATCAATTTGACCTAAGTTTAATTTTGGCTCATTTGGATTCATATATGTCAAATGGGTCAGAACCAATTTGACCAAATTGGCCAAATTGGTTTGGTGTTGGTTCAAGTTCAATTGGCTAATTGAAAATGATTGTAATTTTGGTTCAATCAGATTTAATTTAGATTTTGGCCAATTTGACCCTTTAGGTCAATTTGGGCTAAGTTGGTCAATTGGGCTAGGTTGGGTCTAATTGATGAAATTGGAGCTTTGGTCAAGTTCAACAATGAATTTGGAAAGAACTTGAGCCATTGGTTGTAATCAATTTGGGTTGGATCATGATTTGACCTATTTTGACCTTTTAGGTCAATTTGGGTCAACTTGGGTCAAATTGGGTCATGAATTGATTTGAGTTATGTAAATTAATTGATATAGTGTAGGGTAGGTGGCTAAATTTAGGTTTCATGTGAGAAGGGTTGACTTGGTCAAATGATCAAGTTGACTTGGTTTGACCCAATTCAATGCAATTGATCATCCTAGTGATCAAATGATCATGAAGTTTGATGGGCTTGGTTCAATCCAATTTGGGTTGGATTAGAACTTGGTTCATATAGGTTCTTTTGGCCACTTTGGGTCAAGTGGACCTAAATGGGCTAATTGACTTGGTTTTGCATTGATTAAGGTTTAGTTGGATTTATATATGGGTTTAGGATTGAAATATAAATCCAATTGCAAATTAATTTGGCTATGATGGGTTTTGGTTCATTTGGAATTTTTAAGTCAAAAGGGCTAAGTTTGACTTGGGTTGATTTCAATTTTGCTTGATGATTTTAAGTTTCATTTATATTTCGATAGATGATTGAAGAAGTGATTGATTCAAGAGAAAATTCATTGATTTTGGCTTGATTTAGGTGAGTTTTGACCAAGTTCAAAGAATTGGCTTAAATGGTTTAAATTGGTTTTGATTTGATTTGAATTTGTTTTGACTATTTGAATTTATATTCCATTTATATTTGTGAATATAAATGAAGATATAAATGACTTATGAGAAAATCACTTGAGTTTGTAGTGATTTAAAGCAAATTTGACTAAGCTCATGGAGGTAGGTCATAAGGGCTTAAAAGGAAATCAATTTAGTTTGATTTAGTTTTGATTATTGAATGTGGGTTTCATTTATATTTGTGGATATAAATGAAGGAATAATGATTTATAAGAAAATCAATTGATTTTGGCTTAATTTGAATGGGATTTGGCTAAGCTCATAAAGGTAGGTTGATATGGCTTAGGAAGGGTCTTGGTTGGATTTGGATTTAGTTTGATTTAGTTTTGGTTATTTGAGTTCATATTTAATTTATGTTTGTGAATATAAATGAAGATGTAAATAATTCATGAGGAGATCAATCAAGTTTGGATTGAATTGGGTGGAGATTTGGCTAAGTCCATGGAATTCAATCATAATGCTTAAGGAGGATTTAGGAGTTTAAATTTGATTTTGGGTTTCAATCATTTGGAGGTTTGGACTTGAATTTGATAAATGAGTAAGGGATTAAATTGATTTTTGAGAAAATCAATTGAATTGGGATTGATTTGAATTTGGTTAGATGCTAAGTCCATAAGATAAAATCGTAGGGCTGGATTTTGATTTTGGATTTGATCATGGGTTTCAATCATTTGATTTGGAATTTGGATTTGGATTTGGTATTGAATTGGAGGTTTGGCTTGAGAAGGTAAAATATATTGGGTTTAGCCACAAGATGAGCAAGTCTCCCTAAATCTTTAAGGCATAACCTACCCTATGACAAACCCTTTAAGTCTCTAGTTTAAGTGTTCACTAATCACTAGAAGTGTCTTAAGGTTAAGGAGTTCTTAGTGTGTATAAGAGTCCTAGACTTATGATGAGGCGATTGAGAACTCACTCTAAAAGTGTGGTCAACAAAAAGTAATAAAATAAATAAATTAATTAATAAAATTAAATAATTAATACTTAACTCAATTGTTCTAATTAATTTTTTTTTCACAAAAGCAAGCAACATCATCAAACACACTGCTATATGCCTTGCTTCTATTCACACCCAACCATCACACATTATTGTATGACATTAGCTTTGACAAAAGACTACACAAAGCATTGTTAAGTGATGGTAATTAAGGAAGAAGAGAATAATATACTCTTGAGTGTCAACGAAAAATGATATCATTTGAGCTCCCATCAAAACAATCTACAATAGCTTAAAACATGATTTTGATCTCACAAATGTCAAGACACTAAAGATAAACATGAAATAGTGTAGAACACTCTTGAATATATTGAATGTATTAAGCTAAAAATGATCCAAAACTATGCTAATACTCTTCAAATGAACTCAAAATAACTTACAATATCATTTAGATCTACAATTGAGTAGTACACCATGATTTACATAAAAGAATAAAGTAATACACTTTAGAGTGTGCTAAAGAAAAAATGATATTATTTGAGCTCACCGCCCATCAAAATAATTTACAATAATTTAAAATATGATTTTGATCTCATAAATGTTTACTATATAAACATGAAATAGTATACACTCTGAGTGATGAATGTATTAAGCTAAAAATGATTCAAAACTATTCTAATACTCTTTAAATGAACTCAAAATAGCTTACAATATCATTTATAGCTACAATTAGATAGTACACCATGATTTACATAAAGTAAATTAGTACACTTTTTAGTGTATTGAATGTATTGAGACAAAAATGATATCATTTGTGCTCATTGCCCATCAAAATAATCTATAATAGTTTAAAATATAATTTTGATCTCAAAATGTTACACGTATATTAAAATGAAATAGTGTAGTATACTCTTGAGTATATTAAATGCATTGAGCTAAAAATGATTCAAAACTAGTAATACTCTTCAAAAAAAAAAGAATTCAAAATAGCTTATAATATCATTTAGATCTATAAATGGACAAAGACACCATGGTTTACATAAAAAATAAATCAATTAAGTGCATTGAATGTATTGAAGAAAAAATGATATCATTTGAGCTCACTGCTCATCAAAATATTCTACATTAGTTTAAAATATGATTTTAATCTCACAAATGTCAGTATATTACTATATAAACATGAAATAGTACAATACACTCTTGAGTGTACTGAATATATTAAGCTAAAAATGATCCAAAATTATTCAAATACTCTTCAAATGAACTCAAAATAGCTTACAATATCATTTAGATCTATAATTGGGTAGTACATCATGATTTACATGAAAAATAAAATGGCACACTTTTAAGTGTTACTAATGTATCAAGTAAAAGATGATATCATTTGAGCTTACTACCATCAAAATAATCTACAATAATTTAAAACATGATTTTAATCTCACAAATGTGAGTACACCACTATATAAATATGAAATAGCACAGTACACTCTTGAGTGTACTGAATGCATTAAGCTAAAAATGATCCAAAATTATTTTTATACTCTTCAAATGAACTTAAAAGAGTTTACAATATCATTTAGATCTATAATTGGCAGTACACTGTGATTTACATAAAAAATAAACTAGTAAAGTTTTTAGTGTCCTGGATGTATTGAGCTAAAAATGATCCAAAATTATTCTAATACTCTTGAAAAGTACTCAAAATAGTTTACAATATAGTTTAAATATATAATTGGACAACACATCAAGATTTTCATAAAAAATAAAATAGTACACTCTTTAGTGAGTGTGCAAAAGAAAAAATGATATCATTTGAGCTCACTGCCCATCAAAATAATCTAAAATAACTTAAAACATGATTTTGAACTCACAAATGTCGACACTATATAAACATGATGAAATAGACGCTATTGAGTGTCTTGAATATATCGAGTTAAAAATTATCTAAAATAATTTTAATATTTTTAAGTGATCAAAATAATTTATAATATCATTCATCTATAATTAGACAGATATTGAATGTCATGACCATCTTCATGATTCAAGATCAAGATTTATTTATTTAATTTTTTGAGAATATTGCATGAAAAGGGCACAATTCTGAAAATGCGGTGAAGGTGGCTTTCATAGGAAAACGATGGAACAAACTAAGTTTAATCCAAAAAAATTAAACAATGGTGAAAACTTCATATAATTCATAGAGGTCGTGTGAGGAAGCGATGATGAATGATGAATAAAATTAAGAAATAAAAATAAAAAATAAAATCCAACGATAAGAAAGAAATTAACGCGACATATTTTAGTTAGAATCGATAAGTAATGGCAATTAACGAAGGAAGATGTCAACACTAGTCGGTGTTTTGTACCATAAAGAAAGGCAACGTTTGTCTAAAACGGAGGAAGATGACTTTGGAGATCATCTCATCATCTGGGAGGAGGAGAGATCTAGAGAAAGTTGTTTGAATTCCTCTCCTTCCTCGCCCCGAGGATTCAAGGTGTCACATGTGGCACAGGGCCGAAGTGAACTTACCGCATATCGAACACTCATGGATTCTTACCGCGACTAAGAGAATGAGTTTCGCTTATTGAATCAATCCTCATCTCATCGTTTCATCATCTCAAGGGGGATCAAAGCTTGATTTTCTTAGCTAAATCAAATCCTGGCACAATTTTGGCCTCAGTACTCCTCCTAAGATCAAAGGAGGTTCTCAAAGCAATTTGGTCTCATATAGAGGCGAAGGGTTTGAGTGTTCGTCTGCCTTGCATTGGTTGAAGAAGGAAAAGTTCATATCGAAATCATGGCTTCCATGTGGGTGCATCGATGAGTGCTGGACAATAGCTATGCCGACCCGGTGAAATCTCAAAGTCTTGACCAAGCAAAGTGGAGCCGCTATAGTTTGAGGAGTGCTTAGAACAAAATTAGTTTTGGAAAACAAAAAAGTCATCATCGAGGGATGATGATGCATCGAATGGCGAGCGAGCATGAGCATGAGAGGGAGGAAAGCTCTCCTTTGTGAGATTGATTCCATTAATGGTGGAATGTTTTGATTCAATTTTTCCAAATTATACCTAATCATAATATATTATTTAAAAGGCTATAGAAGAAGAAGAAGAAGAAGAAGAAGGACAAGAAGGCTCTAATCATGTTTTAGAAGTTTTAGGAATTTTATGAAGATTTTAAGCTTAATTCTTATTTATATTATGTGCTAGAAAATTAGTGATACAAGTTTATGTCTTAGCCTTATTGAAATCCACACACAAATATTTGAAGAGAGAACAAGAAACTGATTTTATGAGAAAACCAAAAGAGGAAAACCAGGCCCTGCAAAATTTTTCACTATATATTTGCTTGAAGTCAGTTTAACTTTTCGATCAATGATTACTGAGTTGTATGTGAGAAAGTCGATAATGGGAATCAAAATGGTGACAATCTATAAATGAATTGATAAGCGGTTAGCGATCAGAAATGGTCGGCGTGAAGCAAATTGGTCAGTGTCGGCGGACCGATGGAATGGTCGAGATGATAATTGGTGGTGGTGGCGACAGACGGCTTGTCAGACCGTGACGGTCGCGGCGCGATGTAATGGCGGTCGCGGATGGTGGTGGTGCGATAGCGGTATCACGATGACGCGGTGGCCGGCGGCTGGTGGTCGATGATGATGACAAGTGATGGTGGTTGGCGTGGTACGATATGGTGGCGGTAATGACACACGCGCCGGTGGTGACCGATGCGACCATACACGAAGCCGCGATGCCAATGATAACGATGATACGCGGTTGTCGGCGATCCGCCGACGGTAATTAGTGCTCGATTAAGCTATGAGATTCATCAAGTCTCAGAGCTCTCAACTCTCTTGGGCCCCTCATGAAGAATGATGCTATTTATATATTAGAGGAGCGTTTCTATAAATACATGCAAAATCCAAACCACTCCATCGGCTCAAAATGATTTTTTTGATCATCGATGTATTTTATATTTGAATACTCAAAGTAATTAAGAGAACTTGGGCTTGTTAGATCGACATCAAGACGATTTGACTATAAACACCATATTTATGAGCTATTTAGGGATCTAACTAATATCCTAAAGTTTTTAATTATATTTTTAATTTGAGATTAGTCTTGACTCATAATCGATTGCTTTCGACATCATGATTGATTTTCAATTAGTGAAATTTTCAGTGTTATATCAGTTGCCCTCCAATTTTTGGATGACATTAACTCAATAATCTAAAAATATATGTCAAATAATTGAAAATAACAACTTCTTCAATGTTAATGAAATTTGGTTAAATTTACATCACATATGAAAGAATAGATCTTCAGAAGACTATGTTCACAGTTGGTGCTGACAGCGAGAGCATGTGGGGGAAGAGGCGATTGGGCTGCAATGTGAAAGGGGCTCGTGGGCAGTGCACCGGGCAAAAGCGTGCCAGTCGTAAATAAAATGAGCAAAATTTTGGGGTATTTTAATTATTTTTTTGATTTTTTCTTATTTTCTTCCTTTTTTCACTTTTATAAAAGAAAGATATAATTGAGAGAAGAAATTTTGAAATTTATTTAAATATTTTCAAATTTTTTCTCAAAATTTATTTCCCTTTTGCCTATTGTGGATCTATAAAAACCCCCATTGGGATCATGAAGACATAATTTTCTCCATATGTCTAATCTTACGTTGGATTAGAAATTATCTAGCGTAGTTCACTTAAGGGGTAATAAAATTTTTTTCTTATGTCTAAGGCTCGACCTTCTTCGCAAAGGTGTGGCTGAAAATTGACCAACCTATCGATGAAAAGAGTGGTTTAAAGTATCTGTAATTTTTTAGAAGACATGAGAGTAGATAAGACACTACCAGAGATTTCTCCTCATTTTGTGACTTTAGATCTGTTCCGGTTTCTATAGGCACAAGCCCCTATAGTTAATTACCCTCCCAAAGTGAGAGAGAACTTTCATTAAGGCTAGTCATTAGATCATAATGCACGGTAGCGAGATATGGAGTTTCAATTTAAGATATGAAATTCATCTTTTAGCTTAAACGGATGGTTGGGGAATGATGACGCGTCTAGATCCCATGGTCATCCGGCCACGGTCTAGTCTACTTAGTCGAGGAGGTAGCAACCCAAGAAGGATCATCATCAACACATGGGTTACGCCCAAGAAATGCTTGTAGACTGGGTGTTTGTCTGGAGACAATCTTAAGTCCACCTTGAGGGTTATTTTTCCTATCAAGTATCTATGATTCACAACTCAAAGGACGATAGCTGGGGAGCATATGGGGATCGTAATATAATGGAGTCGGACTGCCAAACCACGTTCGTGAGGACAGGCCACGCCTACCGGAAAGAGATTGATTGAGAGTGAATATAGCATAACACTTGATTTGACTTTTATGAGCTAGAGTTTGTTTAATTTGTCACCCCTCATAAATACATGGAAGGTGGATAAATTGGGTTTGATTTAAGTTTTAGTGATAAAATTTCCATTTAAATGATTTCTAATTGATTTGAAAATTGATTTGATTTGATTTGATGAGAAATGATTAATTTGGATATTTAAGAACTTTAGATCTCCAACTTATAACAAAGAGGTTTAGATCATACACCAAATAATCAATTTTTTTAGATATTTCACTGATGTGAAGCTCTTATTATAGGTTTTTAGGTTTTGTTAACTCGGACCCAATCATAAGACTACATCGGGAAGCAAGTTAATTTGATTTGAAAATTAATTTGAATATGTTTAAGAGTTTTAGATCCTGTCAACTCTGTTTAGCTGCTAATAAAATACTAGATCTATAGTCACCTGACAGAATCAATTTTTAGATATTTCACTGTTTGAAACTCTTATTAAAGGTTTTTAGATTTTGTTAACCTAGACCCAGTCCTATGTCTAAACCGGGAAGCAACTTAATTTAATTTGAAATTTTGATTAATTTGAATATGTTTAAGATTTTTAGATCTGAACTCTATTTACAAGAAGACTATCTATGTCAGACAAAATCAGATATTTCACTGATTTGAAACTCTTATTATAGGTTTTTAGGTTTTGTTAACCCGAACCCATTCCTATGACTAAACAAGGAAACAACCTGCGTATCATCCTCAGACATCTGAATTTAAGCATTTAGCATAGTGTCGGGGCACATGCGGGTGTATATAGCTTAGACAATTTCTCTTAATTAGTGATTTCATTGATTTTTTTAAAATCATAATTAGAATAAAATTCCTTGATTTTTGATTAAAAGAAGCCTAATGATTTTATAGATTTAGATTTAGTATCGCCTATTGTGCTTGTACGACTGAAGGAAGAAGCGTAAAGCTATATTTCAAAAGATAATTTAGTTTGTTATTTTATAAAGAAGATTTACCCCTCAAATTCCCCAACTTTTTTTGTTGTACTTTTGTGTTTGTTGTATATTATTTTCCCTCCCCGTTTTGTTGTTTGGAGTTTTTTAATTTGAATTTTAGCTTTTAGTTTCTTTGCTTAACATCCTTAAGTCGATTCATTTTAATCTCCCATTTTTTAAGTCAAAGAATTGACACAATTTTGGCAGCCTCCCGGCGTCATCCCCGTGTAGGGGATTGCATCGGGTGTGTTTTGGCCTACCCTTCATGCCCTGATGAGCATGGCGATTGGTGTTTTGAAGCACCTCGACCGAATTGCAATCTCGTTACACCCTGATAAGTATAACAAGGCCTTTAATAACATGCATAAAAGCAAATATATATATGCAAATATTCCAAATTCCAACTTTGGTAGTAATTCGTCGTCTCAAAGATTGCATCGAACTATTTTGGCTTACTTGACGCTTCGATGATGTAGGGATGTCTTCATGACACCACAAATGTATTTCATCTCTCACACACGATGAGCATGACGAGGCCTTCAATCACTCGACACGATGAGCATAGAGTATTTGGAACACTACAGATTTCGTCACATCGATGAGCATCGAGGTCTTCAATTATTCGACACCCCGATGATGAAGCGGCGGTGTCGGAATACTACGATAATTTCATCGATGATGGGCATGACGAGGCCTTCAATCACTTATGTCGATGAGTATGAAGGCCTTGGAACACTATCGAATTTCATCTACGCCTGATGTGCATGACGAGGCCTTCAATCACTTGCGACGCCTGATAATAGCGAAATGTCGGAATACTTAAATTTCTTCTTGTCACGCCCTGATGAACATAACGAGGCCTTCAATCACTTATCGATGAGCGGTGGTCAGGACACCAAGACTATCTTATGCACCTACTATTGATAGGCATTAGCGGGTCTTGTATAGGAAAATAATAAGCACAAATATTATATATATATATATATATATATATATATATATATATATATATATATATATATATTCACGTCCTGATGAGTGTCACACTTTGCATGGTATGTATCCATTATGCCATATCCTAAAATATGAACATCAAAGCCTTCTTCTTGCAATTTACTAATCAGAAGCAAACTTCCAGTAATTGAATATTGTTTTGCATATCCAATCACTTCTTCAGTAGCTTTGCATGATACATGAAAATGGGAGTTGAGATCACAAGCAACTCCAGTCATTGCAGCCTCATCGAGACTAACAACAAGCCTTCCCCACAAATTTTAATGTGGAATAATATATTTTGATACTGGTCTACATATGTCAAGACCATCGATTAAAGTAAGTAGAGTTGAAACAATATAATTGTGAATCTGTTCCTGCTTGCTGGACCTAACTGGTGCAAGGCCATCTGTGTTAGGAGGACCACAAAGCAAGACTCCTCTTGGAGGAACAATGCTATAATTTGCAAAGAAATCAGGGAAGGGAGGAAGACTTCGGCTTGCGGTTTCAGCCGGAAGAAGCCAATGGACGGGATTTACTCTTGATGTGATGGCCATGACTTGTAAATTCAGTTTGAGTGGCTTCTTCCTCATCAGGATGACGGTGCCGACGGTGGCGGCTAAGGCCTTCGAAAGGTATGTCGAATGCCACGGGATTCCAAAGCACTGTGCACGCTATGCTTTAAGTAAGTTGAGAAGCTGAACTCAGAACTGGGTTCTTCTTCTTCTTCATTACGCCTGGTGTTCTCACCAATTTGTTCTTTGGCGTTCTCAATCAGGCCACCACTGTGACATGAGTCGGAGACTAAGGTAAGCCAACATCCCCTCGGGAGATCATCAACAAGCTCTCTGAAACCGTCAATTGTAATTAGATTCATGTCGCAAGGGATGATGCACTCATCATAGCCAGTGTCATCGTGCTCGCTGGTTTCGGCCGGGACACGGTGCTGGCCACTGTAGTGGACGAAGAGGCAGTCTTCAGGAAGTGAAAGTATTAGGCGAGATATCGGTGGTGGAATCCTTCAGGCAACCTCCGGCAATGCAGGGAATCATCGGTGGGATGTCCGATGTCGAGATCGTTTCCTCCGTCGTTGCTTGCTGAAGGCTCAACGACCATGGCACTGAGGTTCACGCCGACGCGAGGGGTCGGATCATGCAAAGTAAGTTTCTTCATGCATGTGGTTTGCTGAGAGAGAAAGAGCCCTTTGTTTGCTGCCGTTCTCCCTTGCGGTTTGAAGGAGACGAACGAGAAAGAGAGGTCCTCATTCGGTTTCTTGTGGTTGAGGAAGGAGAGGGAAAACCGAGCACCGGCGGTTTCTGGGTGTGCATGAGCCGAAGAGAGAGAGAGAGAGAGGTTATGCACGATGGAGAGAGAGCGAGGAGGCTCGGCCTGGGAATAGCGAGAATAGAGAGGCTAGATGTCCAGGATAGGAGAAGGGCCCCAACTGCATTTTGCAGTTGATCCGAAAATTGAACAGAGCGGGAGGGAACAGTTAGGAGGAGAGGGCTCGTTCAAACGAAAGAGGGAGCGGTTGAGAAATTCAAATTATCGGGTGAGGGAGCTGAAAAACTGAATCTCACAGAACTCTTTTTTTAAGGAGACAAATGAGACTGCTTTTTGTGAGAAACAAGGCTTACGGATTTATTTTGGCCAAGCCGATATATGTGAGGCCCCTCTTTTCTTTTCTTTTTTTTTTCTTTTTTTGTAATATCTATTTATATTTATAATATATATATATATATATATATATATATATATATATATATATATATATATATATATATATTTATATATATAATATAAATATATTTACGACTATTATTATTACTATTTTTCTTTTCTTTTTATTCCCAAAAAAAAAATGGGATATGAGAGAGGTCAACATAATGCCAACAAATATGATATACATAACGCTATCATATTTATTAGCTAATTTACGTCTCCTTAGTGTAGCTTTTTATTCCCTCTTTGTTTATGTGTTGTTATGTTTTCACCCGAATTCTTATATGTGTTTCTAATCATTTAACGGAGGATTTTGCTTGGGGAGATCAGATGACTTGTCTCCTAGTGAGCCTAGTGAAGAGACTATTTGGAGATTGATAGACATGATCCTCAGGGAGATGCCATATCGTGGATAATCGAGCGATACCTGGACATGTTGAGAGGACGTGATTTTTACAGGGGTTTCTTTGCACGATCCCCCTTACTTCCTGACTATGCCTCAGACTCTCTTGCTTTTGAGGATTCCGCAGATTGGGTGGCTACAATTAAGCTGAAATGCTGGGACTACAATCCTTTGGATGGTGCCGTAGCTCAGGTTAGTTCTGGATATTGTGATATTTTACAACTACTGACGATTGACAGACCTAGACTGAGCCACCGTGCTTGAGCTCGTCAGACTTGCTTCAAGATTCATCCATTGGCAAGATCCCTAGTCTTCCTCGTGGATTCATCACATGGGCTAGGTATATCTTGCGAGCTCACAGAGACACCTTACGGGCAACTAGTATTTATGAGGCAGTGTATGTGTCTATATTTGATTTTAGTAGCATTCCTCCTTCTTGGGCTTACGGAGTTGCAGAGTTTTGAGACAGTAGCCGCAACACATGTTGGATAGGCTCGGAGGAGTTGACAGTCACACTTTGGGACTTACAGACTGTGTTAGGACTTCCAGTGTTTGGTTACTACTATGAGGAGTGTGTTCCACCCAACGAGGAGTTATTTCTCAGACAGCCTTCAGCTGACGGTGACCGACGAGGTAGGTTAGCCATGCCACCTGCTTATATTGATCTTTTGAGCCATTACCACCTGACTTTCAGGGCTTCGGCGTATTCTAGGCTCACGCTTACACTTCCTATGAGTACATGGATTGAGTTTTCTGAGCACGCTTTGTGAGGAGTCCGTATTGCTACATGATCCTTTTGATTGGGGTATCGACGAGTTTGTCGAGGATACCGCAGAGCCTTCTTTGTTGGGTACTCTTCTCTATACATGATTTGAGAGGAGTTACTCTTAGCAGGGTTCATAGATACTTGCCTCTACATCTTTGTGCTACTAATTACTGATAGGTCTATACGCCCAGGTGTTCTATTAGCAGCCAGCAGGATTTCACGAGGTGAGCAGATCTCATTAGCTCCAACTGTACTGGCTAGAGTTTACAGAGTTCTTGATTTTGAGGTATTCATTTGGTAGTGATGTTACATTGCCTTGGCATTACCTATATTCTTGGATTCACCTTCATATACACGGAGCCTATGCATGTTTGAGTACCCAGGATACTTTTCAGAGTGAGGATATCCCACGTTATTGAACAACCGCATCATCTACCTTTGAGAAATCGATCGATTCTTCTTTTGCACCTCACTTGGTTGGGATCGATTCTTGCTAGTTCACCAGCCCGATATGTTGGTTTTCCACCTGACTTGATAAAAACTGATCTTGTTGATGGCTTCGATGAGAGTGGTAGAGCCTCACTACTTTATAGTCGATGATTGAAAGTGTCGAGTACTTTTCGATATCGTGTTGGTTGTGTTATAGGTTTGGTCTTAGTTATGAGGGCTACCAACCCAATCGTGTTACATGACGCTTTGGATTTTCTCGTACCTATGATGGTGACCATTCATTCTGGGTTAGTATATGTGTAGAAGACTACGGTGCCTTTTGAGACATGTTATTATCTCGTAGCTTGGCTAAATTTATTGAGACTTGGTACCTCTCATAGCTCCTCCAAGAGCCATAGTGGTCACTATACTCACCTCACTTGGGTACATTGTCTTTGGTCCTTTCACGAGCGCGGGGCAAGAGGTATGAGCAGTGAGAGTCTTTAGAGTTCCTCAGGTCGAGGACCCATCATCGATCACCATTGGGAGATAGCAAAGATTAGAGGTATGATCACTATCTTTCTCTCCTTCCATACTTACATCATCTTCATTGCATTGTTAAAATATATTCAGACATATGATATTTTGATGTGATTCATGAGACACTGAGGAGGTTAGGGTGAGGACACCATTCCTCATAGCAAAGTCGAGCTAGGATTTTGCCTCTAGCTATACCGAGATTTCTTCACCATCTCAGACGTAGTGTAGTCTGAGCCTATTTGAGCTTATTGCCACCAGTCCACTTCCACCAGCTTTATGATTTGATGAAGTGCCACAGTGTCGGTAGCACTTGGAGATATGGAGGACTCTAGGGTTGAGCCGTCGCATGTGCCGGCCTTTGATACTGCCACTTCAGATTTTGCTACTCCTTCTATGGAACCACTTTTCTCTACTGAGTCTGACTTTTCTCATTGTCCTGGTGAGACTTCTAAGGTGAGAGATCTCATGCCTAGCAGAGTTTTTGTTGAGCCAGCACATAGCCCTGGAGCTTATCAGATAGTGAGGGTCCTCGAGGATTACATTGCTTACGATACACCAGTTTAGTTCCATGTTCATGTACTTCTTTCTTCTCTCTTTATTCTTTAGTGCACTCTTTTATATTTACTGCTCTACTTTATGCTGATTTTTTCATTTGTTCCTTGCGGCGATATAGGTTATGAGTAGATCTACCATCGATATCCTTATAGGCCAAATCGTGATGGAGCATGGATTGTGGTCTTGGTGTTTTGAGGGATGTGATTTCACGGATTGCCTTGGACTCACGAGTCACTAGACAACACGTCTTAACACCGCTTTGGACCTTTTAGCTTTGGCTTGAGGAGGGTTCTCTGAGACTCTTTGTAGAGACGCTAAGTTCTTGATCCACGGGATGAGATCACTCGATTGTTCGCTTTAACTTTACTAAAAGCTCGTGGAGTAGGTCACGCTTGTAGGGAGATGGTGACCTAGCACATGATGAGTTTGAGGAGAGTCCGAGGCTCATGACATGATAGAGTTTGATAGATGCTTCTTGAGTTGACAGATTGACCGTGCTTGAGAGTCTTGGAGCAGGAGAGCTCTTATAGAAGGAGCGCATTATCGCCACGCCACCAGCTATGGTAGATTAAGTCGCTTTGATTAGCTACCACACTTTATAGTTATCGAGAGTGAGCAGCCTTTAGCTTTTAGTACTCGTGGAGTTACCAGGCTCCCATGATGTACTTTACTTTTATTTCTTTTCTTTTTTTTTATCAGTCATGTATCTTCTATCCTCTTGTTGTATTAGTGGATGTCAGCATTCCTCTATTATTTCTGCACTTTTGTACTTTTGTGGATTTGATGAGAGGATCAGCTTTGATTTGTACTCTAGACTTGATTTGTATGCTTTGTGCTTTGGGTTTAATTTATGTGCTGGCTACAGAATTTGGATCATTTTAACTTTGATTGCAATAGCTTACAGAGCTTTGATAGGATTTGTCATTAGTATGCTGCCTTATTCAAGACATGCTAAATGATGGTCTTGATCGATTTGTCAGAATTGACTTGTCAGATAGATAAGAGTTCTCACACTATCTACTATATGCTTCAATGGCTTTGTTGAAGATCTATTTCTCTTATGTTCTTGCAGATTTGAGTCTCCTCCAACCCTAGCATCATGCTTGGTTAGGTTTGATGGAGGAATTTGCTTGTTTTGATGAAGGACTCCAGGGAATCGGTTTATCCATGTTTGATCGATTTGAAATTCTTTTGTCCTAGTTTTGAGCTTGAGGGATGAAGGATTGACTGATTTGTCAACATTGACTCGTGAAGTGTATGTATGCCATGAACCATTCTTGCTTTGATTCATTGAAGGATACATATGATGACCTTTCTCGGCTTATATAGGGTCGATGTTTAGTTATTAGCCTAGCAACGTGTGCTTTAATAGACTGAATAACCATATAATTTCTTTAGTTTGACGATCGACTTTGTATGAACTATGGAATTGCTTCATCAGCCATATGCTTTCTACTTTGATAGACTTGATGAGGAGATAGGCTTTGATCGGTGTTTTTTGAGATCATTTGAGAATAGATTGAAATATCACCTTGCGTAATATGAATATTGATTTGGGCAGTACGAATTGAGTGTTTCGATTGCCTTGATCTATCAATCAAGTAGAGAGATCTCTTGGATCTTGGTTGCTTGTAATCATTAAGGATCTGGTTTGAGATTGAACAGCTATCGTCATTGGACTGATGACGGGGCTCTTTCCGCTTTTCGCTTGTTGAGTGAGGAGAGCGAACTGCCATATTTGGGCTTGTTGATTTGACCTTTAGAACCTACTCAGTCTTCAAGGCCGTAGTGGGTTGGTGGTTTTGTCCGACTAATGGGGGCTCTTTCACTACAACCATTTCTTCTGGCTTGTTGAGTGAGGATAGTATCAACAACTCGGTCATTTGTGGGCTTGTTGAGTTTGACCTTTATAACCCATCAGTGTCCTAGACTTTAGGATGTAGAGGTTGATGTTTCTCCAACTTAATTGATTGAAGCTTCCAAAATCGGGAGTTCTTCTGACTTGATCTCTAGAATTTGGCAAATCAGGGAGATAAATTTCTTGACATTTGGGGCTATCCTTTCATGCATAGAAATAGATTCTTTTTATTTATGCAAGAACATATAACTCAATAGTAATTATGGATATATCCAGGGATTTCAGCGTAAAGCTCGATGTTAACCTGAATAAGAATATATTTGAGGATCTCATCTTTTGGCACGATGTTGACTCAAATAAATTTAATATAAATTAAAAAAATGCCCCCTATCTTGCACGGGGAATTCTAAAGTACATGGAGAATTTTCAAGATGAAAATATACAAATACATCCATATTTGAATTGGTGTACTCTAGAGGAGATTTTAACATACAACATTGATTTCATCTATATATAAAAATCTAAAAATGCCCCTATGTAATAGGAGAATTTTCACGGAACAGTTCTTCATTTGGAGTATGCTTATTTAGGGATCTCGGCATGAAGCAGGATGTCAACCTAAATAGATATACTAAAAAAAATGCCGCCTGCCTTGTAGGAGAGATTTCTATTGTACCTCGAGAATATGGTCGTCAAGTATAGTACTTTTTCAAGTATCGACTATTAATTGGTGACATTGGTCTTTCACCCTTTAGGTTGACGAGTTAGTATGCCCCTCCTTGGTATACCTTTTCAATGACAAAAGGGCTTTCCCAATTAGTTTCAAATTTGCCACCAAATTTTCGATTAGGAATAATTGACCTTCTCGACTGGACCAATTCCCCTTTTGGAATGTTGAGGTCAATCAGTATCAAAAGCTCTAGACATCTTAGCTTGATAGACTTCCAAATTTTGATGAGCTTGTAATTTAACATCATCAAGCGCGTCGAGTTCCTCCATTCTCAAACGAGCATTTTGATCTTCAGTTAGATTGTATTGGATGGCTACTCGAAGTGAAAGTAACTCAACTTTAAGTGAAAGAATTGCTTCGCCCAAATACCTGAATAGGGAGTGGCTTTAGTCACGTCTTGTAGGTAGTTTGATATGCCCATAGAGCCTCTACTAGCTTGGTATGTCATTCTCTCTTTTTGGTGAGAATCTTCTTGGCTTTGACTAATGTCTTGTTGAAGGCCTCTGCCAAACCATTTGCTCTTGGATTATATATTGAAGAGTATCGCCAATCAATTTTGTGTCGATCGACGAATCTATAAATCTTTATACTTTTGAAAGTTGTGCCATTATCAGAAATTATTCAGCGTGGCACTCCAAATCTATAGACCACATTATGCATGAAGAAGTTGATCATTCGCCGATAGTAACTTTTAAATGGGGCCCTCAATTTAGAGAAATAGTACTAGGATGAAGCGATGTCCAGCTGACGACGGTGGATCAATTGGTCCAATTATATCTGTACCCCAACATTCGAATGGCCATGATGCTATTGTTGGGTGTAATGGATTTGGAGGTTGATGGATGAGATCCCCATGTACTTGACACTCATGACACTTCTTAGCGTGATTAATACAGTCTATCACTATAGATGACCAATAATATCCCATCCTTTTGATGTTTACTGTCATCCTGGGACCTGACTGATGTGCACCCCAAAGTCCTTCATGAACTTCAATCATCACTTTGCTTGCTTCATCACACACCTAGGCGTAGCCACATTTGTTTGAAGGATCTATGATATATGTGTTGTTGAAGAAAGCATAGCGTAGCATTCTCTTTTGATTTAAGCCGCGAGTGATTTATTACTTAGTAATTTGCCTTCTTTAAAATAGTTGATGAAGGCTTGCATCCAATCATGTGACTCTTCTACAACAAAGGCTTCACACTATTTTTCTGAGGTAATGTCATTCTTAGCTCTTCTAGGTACAACTTCTTGTTGATTTTGGGGAGTATAAGGAGCAATCTAAGTCGCATCCTGCTGCATCGGGTTTGATAACCCCTCTACCTGATGGGATTGATACTTTATTGGCTCTGAGACTCATTGAGTAAATATGCCGATCATGACATAATCACCGTTCATACTTTCCATTTCCTTAGCTAGTTTTGCTAAGCAGTCGACTTTATTGTTCTCGGATCGGGAGACTCGAGTTAGTGTGATATTTGGTATTTGCTTCATATGCTCAAGAACTCGCTTATGATAGAAAGCTAACTCAAGTTTGTTAATTATAGATGCTAAGTACTTGATTTATAATAAGAATTGCCAAAAATATGCAAGTCAATGCCTATAAAAATTGCTTCTTCCAAACTGCCACTAATGCTTCATATTCAACTTCATTATTAGTTCTTGGCTCGTCAATCCATATGATCATCTCATTATCCCTCCTTCGGTGTTATGAAGATGATGCATCCTCGCTCTTGCTCTTGGAAAATTTAGAGATTAGGACTTGTTTGATCGATGAGGCTCCATCAAGTACATTTCCCAAATTTGACTTCTCTTTCATGAATGAGCATAATTTGCTCATCGTAAATCATCATTAAGAGAAGAGTCAGGATAGGATGTGTAGCTAGAAACTCGCTAAGACTTGTCCCTTCACTACTTTCTCACGTATATGATATCAAATTGTAAAAAAGTAATACTATCCATCTTGCGAGACCTATCAACGCCAGTCTTGTCATCAAGTGCTTGGATCGATCCTTGAGATGAGGGTAATCTTGTGAGATAACATATAATGAAGCTTTTGGACATCTCGTAGACTTCTAGATTTTGTTGGAAGTCATCAAATTCTCACACTGTAGATAGACATTCTCATTTTGAATGAGATTGTGTTGAATGGTCGCCGTGAAGGTAGTTCAACTTCAAATAGTAAGACTACTTCAGCTCCAGATACTTTAGCATGAGGAGTGAATTTTGTGGGAGGATAGTCTAGATGTCCGTTGTTGTCTATTTGTAAGGGAATTTCACTTCGAGATTTTGGCCTCCAAATTTGCTCACCTATTTGTCGGGACCTTTTGATGGCAGATTCTTGGATATGTGGTCCAAGTGTCACGCATTGATGCTCACCGTGTGAGACTTGAATTAGTAGACATTTTTCCAGGGATGTAAGAGGAGGTCTCTTTGGAGGAGCAACTCTAGTCTCCCTAAAGATATGACCTTTGTCTTTTCTTTTTATCAGTCATTTCTCCTTTGTAACTTTGAGGACCTGATACACTCTTACATATACAGTTTTGAGTTTCCTCACTAGAGAAATTGGAACCAAACATTATCGAGTCCAGAAGGACTGCTTGATTTGACCAGTAGAGCTGTTCCATTTTACCCATCTTAGGTTGTCAAACTTGTTATGGGTTGGAACACTCACTTCTAGTTCCACAGCTAGTTGTACAACTTTTACTTGAATGATGGCTATTGAGCATGTAGTTCAGTATTTCTCTTTCTCCGCTGTCTTTAGGTTAGCTTTCTTCCAGATGAAGAAACTTTTGTGCTGCTACTTCTTCTCGAGGCATTGGCCTCCATATTTATTTTTCTTTCGATCCGAACCTTTCGGTAATGGATTCCTGGACACACGGTTCAGGTGTCATGCCCCGATGCCCACCGTGTTGGAATTGCTTAGAACAGTTTTGAGCTTTTACTACAACTGATTGTAGCTTTTGTAGTGGAGCATTTTTGGCTTCTTTGATAATTGACATTTGATACCTGTTCTTTATAAGACACTTTTTTCTTAACAACCTTCAGAACTCTATGTGCTCGAGTAGATAGAGTTTCATGTTATTTTTTAAAAAAGGTTGAAGCCGACTACTATTGAGCCTAAAAACACCGCTTAACATCACCAGTAGAGCTATTCCTTTTCACCCATCTCAAAATTTTCAAATTTTTTGTGGGATAGAAATACTCGCTTCTGGTTGTAAAGTTGGTTGTATGACTTGCGATTCAGACACCAACTACTGAGCTCACAGTTTAGTGTTTCTTCTCCTTTTCTTTCTACTCAATTTCCATCTAAAAGAGGAGGCTTTAGCATTATGCCTTCCTAATGTGAAAGGTTCAATTGGCAGAGTGGTCACATTCACAGGCATGACTGAAATTTGCTGCTCATGATAGTTCTTTTTATGACCGATATCTCATAATGGCCCAATCTTTCGAATAGAAAGGATCTATTTTGAGGAACTTCAGTAGCATTAGTGGCCATTCTAATTGTTCTCCTCCATTGCATAGGTTGGTATGTACAATCTGTAGATGCTTCAGGTGGAGGATTATTTGCAGCAGTGATGACTGGAAAGTCTACACTATCAAATTGAATGGTAACTCCAACATTCTCGATAATTACGGTGATGGATATTATCTCACGACCTAGCGCATGATAAATAGGTTTTGAAGATCCATTGATATAGAGAACAAGCGTATTAGTCATAATGACATAATTAGCTTATATTTAGTTTCATTGATAATTAATTTTACATCTCAATTTTTATCATATTTTGTTGCTACTATAGCTCAAATTCAACTAGCTAAAGATGGAAAGAGAATCCTGTCCCCAGTGGAGTTGCCAGAAATCTGCGGGCTCCAAAAATTTGCCACCGACCTCTTCGATAAAAAGAATGGTTTAAAGTGTCGGTGTAATTTTCAGAAGGTATATGAGATAGTAGATAAGACACTACCCAAAGATTTCATCCTCATTTTGCTAGAACTTTAGATCTAGTTCTAGGTTTCTATAGGAGCAAGCCCTCCCCCAAGAAGTGAGAGAGAACTTTCGACAAGGCTAGTCATTATCATAACGTGCGATAGTAGCATCATATGGAGTTTCAGAATTTAAGATATGAAATTCATCATTTTAGCTTAAACCGGATGATTGGGGGAATGATGATGTGCCCAATCTATATCCCATGGTCATCTCGGCCAGTCAAAGTCCCTAGTCTACTTAGTCAGAGGAGGTAGTCGACCCAACTTGATAGAAGGATCCTCATCAGCAACACATGGATTACGTCATCTAGGAAATCCTTGTAGACCTGGGGTGGTGTTTGTCTAAGGAGACAATCTTAAGTCCACCTTAGCTGACAGAGGGCTGTTTGACCTATCAAGTATACCCTATGATTAACAACTCAAAGGGCAGAGCCATTAAGGAGCATACGGGCTATGGTCGTGATCATAATATAATGGAGTTGACTGACCAAACCACCCGATCAGAGGACTCTTGTCATAACTGCTTCATCTACAGAGCCTACTAGCCAAGCCATACAGTTCAGAGGACACGGGCCACATCCTTACTAGCAAGAGATTGATTGAGAGTGAACATAACAGAACGCTTGATTTGACATTGGCTCCTTTGTGAGCTAGAGTTTGTTTAATTTGTCACCCTCGACAAATAATTACGGAAGGTGGATAGATTGGGTTTGATTTAAGTTTTAGTGATAAAATTTCATTTAAATGGTTTCTAATTGATATTTGAAAATTGATTTGATTTGATTTGATTTGAGAAACTGATTAATTTGGATATGTTTAAGAGCTTTAGATCCTGTCAACTCTGTTTAGCTGCTAACAGAGCATTAGATCTACTGTCACCCGACATAATCAATTTTTTTAGATATTTCACTGATTTGAAGCTCTTATTATAGGTTTTTAGGTTTTGTTAACCTAGACCCAATCATAAGACTAAACCGGGAAGCAACTAAATTTGATTTAAAATTTTGATCTTTTTGAATATGTTTAAGAGTTTTAGATCATGTCAACTCTGTTTAGCTGTTAACAGAAGACTAGATCTACCGTCACCTGACAAATCAGTTTTTAGATATTTTAGTGATTTGAAACTCTTATTATAAGTTTTTAGGTTTTGTTAACTCGGACCCAGTCCTATGACTAAACCGGGAAGCAACTTAATTTGATTTGAAAATTTGTTTAATTTGAATATGTTTAAGAGTTTTAGATCATGTCAACTCTGTTTAGTTACTAACAGAAGACTAGATCTACTTCACCTGACAGAATCCATTTTTAGATATTTCACTGATTTGAAACTCTTATTACAGGTTTTTAAGTTTTGTTAACCCGGACCCAGTCCTATGACTAAACCGGGAAACAACCCATGCAGCATCCTCAGACATTTGAATTTAAGCATTTAGCATAGTGTCGGGACACATGCGGGTGTATATAGCTTAGACAATTTCTCCTAATTAGTGATTTTGTTGATTTTCTTACAATCATAATTAGAATGAAATTTCTTGATTTTTGATTAAAAGAAGCCTTATGATTTTTATAGATTTGGATTTTGTATCGCCTTTTGTCTACTTGTACAAAGGGTTGCAGATCCGGTGTCGAAGAAGGCGTTTTGAAGCTATAGGTTCAAAAGATAATTTAGTTTGTTATTTTATAAAGAAGATTTACCCCTCGAAGTGACTTTCATTTTCCCCCACTTTTTTGTTTTATTTTTGTGTTTGTTGTATATTATTTTCCCTCCCCATTTTGTTGTTTGGAGTTTTTTAATTTGAATTTTATCTTTAGGTTTCTTTGCTTAGCATCCTTAAGTCGATTCATTTTATTCTCCTATTTTTTAAGTCAAAGATTTGACGCAATTAGCTTCATCCCCTGTGGGATGATCGGGGTATTGCCTACTCCGCCTAATGAGCATGAGTTGGTGTTTTGAAGCACCTCTACGTTCAATCTATCCATGAGCATAACAAGGCCTTCAATAACCTGCATAAAAGCAAATATATATGCAAATATTCCAAATTTTGGTAGCATTTCGGTAGTACATCGACATCGTCCCCTCATAGGGGTCGTGATCGAACGCTTTTGGCTTACTATGCCCGATGAGTGTGGCGGCGGTGTCTTATGACACCACATCAGATTTCATCTCACACCATGATGAGGACGAGACCTTCAATCACTCGGTACACCCTGATGAGCATAGCGAGTGGTGTCCTGGAACACTACGACCGAATTTCATCTCGTCACGCCCTGATGAGCATGACAAGGTCTTCAATTACTCGGTACGCCTTGATGAGCTTAGCGAGCGGTGTCCTGAAACACTACGGTCGAATTTCATCTCGTCACGCCCTGATGAGCATGACGAGGCATTCAATCACTCGGTACACCCTGATGAGCGTAGCGAGCGGTGTCATGGAACACTACGGCCGAATTTCATCTCGTCACGCCCTCATGAGCATGACGAGGCCTTCAATCACTGCAGCGCCGATGAGCATAAAAGCGTCGGAACACTACGTAATTTCATCTCGTCACAGCCTGATGAGCATAACGAGGCCTTCAATCACTCGGTACGCCCTGATGAGGGTAGCGACTGATTTCTTGTGACACCACAGCCGTCTTCATGCACCCACTATGCCCTGATGGGCATTAGCGGATTTTGAAACTGTAGGAAAAAGCACAAGCACAAATATTCCATATACACATTATATATATATATATATATATATATATATATATATATATATATTCACGTCCGATGAGTGTCACTCTTGCATGGTATGTATCCATTATGCCATATCACGAAATCGAACATCAAAGCCTTCTTCTTGCAATTTACTAATCAAAACTTGAAAATATTGTTTTGCATATCCAATCACTTCTTCAGGAGCTTTGCATGATACATGAAATCCACGGGAGTTGAGATCACAAGCAACTCCAGTCATTGCAACCTCATGGAGACTAACAACAAGCCTTCCCCATAAATTTTCATGTGGAAGAATATATTTTGATACTGGTCTACGTATGTCAAGACCATCCATTATAGTAACTAGAGTTGAAACAATATAATTGTGAATTGCTCATGGACCTAACTGCGCAAGGCCATCTGCGGGAGGACCACAAAGCAAGACTCCTCTTGGAGGAGCAATGCTATAATTTGCAAAGAAATCGGGAAGGGAGGAAGAACAAATTTAAGAAGCCAAGGGATGGGATTTACTCTTGATGTGATGGCCATTACTTGTAAATTCAGTTTGAGTGGCTTCTTCCTCATCAGGATGACGGTGCCGACGGGGGCGGCTAAGGCCTTCGAAAGGTATGTCGAGTTCCACGGGATTCCAAAGCACTGTGCATGCTATGCTTTAAGAAAGTTGAGAAGCTGAACTTAGAACTGGTTTCTTCTTCTTCTTCTTCATTACGCCTGGTGTTCTCACCAATTTGTTCTTTGGTTCTCAATCAGAAAACCACTGTGACACGAGTCGGAGACTAAGGTAAGCCAACATCCCCTCGGGAGATCATCAACAAGCTCTCTGAAACCGTCAATTGTAATTATATTCATGTCGCAAGGGATGATGCACTCATCATAGCCAGTGTCATCGTGCTCGCTGGTTTCGGCCGGGACACGGGTGCCCTGGCCACTGTAGTGGACGAAGAGGCAGTCTTCAGGAAGTGAAAGTATCAGGCGAGATATCGGCCGTGGAATCCTTCAGGCGACCTCCGGCAATGCAGGGAATCATCGGTGGGATGCCCGATGTCGAGATCGTTCCCTCCGTCGTTGCTTGCTGAAGGCTCGACGACCATGGCGCTAAGGTTGACACCGACGCAAGGGGTCGGATCATGCAAAGTAAGTTTCTTCATGCATGCAGTTTGCTGAGAGAGAAAGAGCCCTTTGTTTGCTGCCATTCTCCCTTGCGGTTTGAAGGAGACGAACGAGAAAGAGAGGTCCTCGTTCGGTTTCCTGTGGTTGAGGAAGGAGAGGGAAAACTGAGCGCCGGTGATTTCTAGGTGTGCATGAGAGAGAGAGAGAGAGAGAGAGAGAGAGAGAGAGAGAGAGAGGCTATGCATGAGGGAGAGAGAGCGGAGGAGGCTCTGCCTGGGAATAGCGAGAAGAGAGAGGCTAGATGTCCAGGATAGGAGAAGAGCCCCAACTGCTTTTTGCGGTTGATCCGAAAACTGAACGGAGTGGGAGGGTACAGTTAGGAGAAGCGGGCTCGTTCGAACGAAAGAGGGAACGGTTGAGAGATTCAAATAATCGGGTGAGGGAGCCGAAAAATGAGGCTTCTTTTGGGAGGGATTTTTTTAGTGCGTTTTGTTTTTGAGAGCGTGAATTTTTAATTTTGATACCCATTTGAATAGTGTGCTTTTTGAAACTGCGTTTTAGCTCCATCTCACTGAAAGCTCCATTTTAGCCCCTTTTCAAAAAGCAAAAGACAAAATAGTTTTTCAGAAGACTTTTAAACCATTTTTCAGAATCAAAAGTTAAAACGCTGAATCTCATAGAACTCTTGTTTAAGGAGACAAACGAGGCTTACGGATTTATTTTGGCCAAGCAGATATATGTGAGGCCCCTCTTTTCTTTTCTTTTTTTCTTTTTTTGTATATATATATATATATTTGCGCACTATTATTATTACTATTTTTTACTTTTCTTTTTTTTATTCCCAAAAAACATGGGATATGAACATAAGGTTATTTGCTTTGTTGATTAAGACTTGTAGTTCATAAGACGAGGCTCTAGTTTTATCTCGATGGAGGCGTCGACTATCCTCGTCGGACCAACCGGATTTGGAGGAGATCAAAGCCCGTAGTTCATACGGCGAGGCTCCAGTTTTCCCTCGAAAGAGGCGTCAACTATCCTCGTCGGACCAATATGGTTTGGATGTGATCAAGACCCATAGTTCATACAGTGAAGCTCCAATTTTCTCTTGAAATATGAGTAAATTGTCCTCATCGGATCGATCAAGTTTGGAGGCGATCAAGGTTCGTAGTTCATACAGTGATGCTATGGTTTTCCATTGAAAGTCAACTGTCCTTGTCAGACCGACCAGGAGTTCATACGGTGAGGCTCTAGTTTTCCCTTGAAAGAGGCATCAATTATCCTCGTCGGCCCGACAGGGTTTGGAGGCGATCAAGGCCCATAGTTTATACGGTGAGGCTCCAGTTTTCCCTTGAAAGAGACATCAATTGTCCTCGTCAGACCGATCGGGTTTGGAGGCAATCAAGGCTCGTAGTTTATAGGAAATTGGTTTTCTTGATTGTTTGTTAGAGTATTACTAAGTGGCATTTAACCTATGGAGGAGGTCAAATCAAAAATATCTGTTTGAGGTTGTAGCTAAAGTTGCTCCTTAATCTTTACCTTTTTCATGAGTATTATTGACTTGTTTCTCGAAATGATAATAAATTAGATATCCAGAATATTGATTTGGATGATCTTTTGAGATTAAGAGTTGTCCTCTAATTTCCAACAAACCCTGAAGGATCGAAGTTCGATGAATTTTCATTCTTCTTGTGTTCCTTGAGAGTAAGATTTTCTTCACCATATAGGTGGTGTTGTTCTAAAGTCAGAATGTCAACCATTGTGAAGATGTAAAGGAAATATTTCTCACAGATGGCCCCAAACTGTTGTGTGCTAAAAAACTAGTTACGGTAGAATACAAGTTTATGCCTTAGCCTTGTTGAGAAATCAAACACACACACAGAGATTTGAAGGGAGAATAAGAAACTCCAAGATTTATACGTGAAAAAATCCCAAAAAGAGGGGGAAAAAACCACAGGGCCTCGTTCAGTAAAAATTTTCTACTATATATTTGCTTTAAGTACAAAGTTTAACTTTTCCCGATAACGGGATTATAGAGTTATATGTGAGAAAGTTTAACAATGAGAATTCAATCGTGACAACAACTGCAAAGATAGTTGAATCGCTATTCGAAAAGTTACTGACGACGGATGACATGATGGTGGTTGAAGTGGTAGTCGGCGGTAGTGACCGATGGCGGTGGATGACGGTGACGATGATCGGTGGTGGTGGCCGTCGTGGTGACCGGTGATGGTTTTTTTTTGGTGGAGGTCGGCAAAATGACGGTATCAGAAACGATGATCGGTGGTGGTGGTCGATGATCAGGTCGGTGATGGTCAACGACACCGGCCACGGTCTACGGTGGTCAACGGGCGATGACCGATGGTTAATATTACGGACCGAATCATACGGCCGAGGCGATGATGACCCGTCGGCGCGACGATGACCGGCGGCGGTGGCCAAAGGCGGCGGCTAGCGGTGGTCGTCGATGATCCGCGACGGTCGGCTGGTGGCACGATTAAGCTTTCAGATTCGTCAAGTCTGAGAGCTATCTCCTCTCGTTTGCTTTCGGGGCCCCTTATATGAAAAATGAGATGCTATTTATATATTAGAGGAGTAGTGTTTCTGTAAATACATGCAAAATCCAAATCACTCCATCAGATGGCTCAAAATGATTCCTTTGATCATCTAATGTGTTTTAAGTATTTGAATACTCAAATGAAGTCAGAATTAAAAGAACTTGAGCTTGTTAGATCCGGCTCTTCAAGATGCTCGATTTGACTATAAACACCTCATATTTATGAGCTATTCAGGGATCTGATTAATATCCCAAAGTTTTTAATTATATTTTAAGCGCTTCATATGAGTTAGTCTTGACTCATAATCAGATTGCTTTCGATATCATGATTCATGCTTCAACTAATGAAATTATCAATGCCATATCATTTATAAAGAATTTGTCATTTTGCATATTTTTGGGTTGAAGTTAAACAAATTGATTTTCAATGATCTCACCAATTTGTTCTTTGGCGTTCTCAATCAGGCCACCATTGTGACACGAGTCGGAGACTAAGGTAAGCCAACATCCCCTCGGGAGATCACCAATAAGCTCTCTGAAACCGTCAATTGTATTTAGATTCGTCGCAAGGGATGATGCACTCATCATAGCCAGTATCATCGTGCTCGCTTGTTTCGGCCGGGACACGAGTGCCCTGGCCACTGTAGTGGACGAAGAGGCAGTCTTCAGGAAGTGAAAGTATCAGGCGAGATATCGGCCATGAAATCCTTCAGGCGACCTCCGACAATGCAGGGAATCATCGGTGGGATGTCCGTTGTCGAGATCGTTTCCTCCGTCGTTGCTTGCTGAAGGCTCGACGACCATGGCGCTGAGGTTGACGCCGACGCGAGGGGTCGGATCATGCAAAGTAAGTTTCTTCATGCATGCGGTTTGCTGAGAGAGAAAGAGCCCTTTGTTTGCTGCCGTTCTCCCTTGTGGTTTGAAGGAGACGAACAAGAAAGAGAGGTCCTCGTTCGGTTTCCTGTGGTTGAGGAAGGAGAGGGAAAACCGAGCGCCGGTATTTTCTGGGTGTGCATGAGCCGAAGAGAGAGAGAGAGAGGTTATGCATGACGGAGAGAGGGCGAGGAGGCTCTGCTTGGGAATAGTGAGAAGAGAGAGGCTAGATGTCCAGATAGGAGAAGAGCCCCAACTGCATTTTGCAGTTGATCCAAAAATTGAACGAAGCGGGAGGGAGCAGTTGGGAGGAGCGGGCTCGTTCGAACGAAAGAGGGAATGGTTGAGAGATTCAAATTATCGGGTGAGGGAGCCGAAAAACTGAATCTCATAGAACTCTTTTTTAAGGAGACAAACGAGACCGCTTTTTGTGAGAAACCAGGCTTATATATATATATATATATATATATATATATATATATATATATATATATATATATATATATATATATATATATATATATATATTTTATTAATATATATATATATATATATATATATATATATATATATATATTTATAACATAAATGTATTTATATATATATATATTTACATATATATAATATAAATATATTTACGCACTATTATTATTACTATTTTTTCTTTTTTTTATTCCCAAAAAAAAAGGGATACGAGAGAGGGTCAACAAATGCCCCCCAACAAATATGATACGTGCATAACACGGATCGTATTTGTTGCGAGCTAATTTACGTCTCCTTAGTATAGCTTTTTATTCCCTCTTTGTTTATGTGTTGTTATGTTTTCACCCGAATTCTTATATGCATTTCCTCTAATCATTTAACAGGAGGATGTCTGCTTGGGGGAGAGCAGACGACTTGTCTCCTAGTGAGCCTAGTGAAGAGACTATTTGGCTAGAGATTGATAGACATGATCCTCGCGGAGATGCCGAGCATCGTGATAGAATTGATAACATGTTGAGAGGACGGATTTTTACAGGGTTTCTACCGATCCCCTTACTCGACCATGCTTCGTGACTCTTGCTTCTGAGGATTCCGCAGATTGGGTGGCTACAATTAAGCTGAAATACGGGGACTACAATCCTTTGGATGGTGTCGTAGCTCAGGTTAGTTCTGGATATTGTGATATTTTACAACCTACTGACAAAGATTGAGCAAACGAGGCGCCTAGACTCGAGCCACCGTGATAGCCGACTTGAGATTCATCCATTGGCAAGATCCATAGTCTTCCTCGTGGATACGTCACATGGGCAAAGTATATCTTACGAGCTCACAGAGACACCATACAGGCAATTGGTATTTATGAGGCAGTGTATGTGTCTCTATTTGATTTTAGTGGCATTCCTCCTGCTTGGGCTTACGGAGTTGCAGAGTTTTGGGACAATAGCCGTAACACATGTTGGATATAGGAGTCGACAAATACACTTTGGGACTTACAAATTGTGGCAGGACTTCTAGTGTTTGGTTACTACTACGAGGAGTGTGTTCCACCTGACGAGGAGTTATTTCTCAGACAACCTTCAGCTGACGACAACCGACAAGGTAGGTTAGCCATGCCACTAGCTTATATTGATCTTTTGAGCCACTACCACCTGCCTTTCAGGGATTCGGGGTATTCTAGGTGCTCATGTGCTACACTTCCTGTGAGTACATGGATTCAGAGTTTTTTACAGGTGCACGCTTTGTCTGAGGAGTCCGTATTGCTACATGATCCTTTTGGATTGGGGGTATCAGACGATAGTAGTTTGTCTGAGAATACTGCAGAGCCTTCTTTGCTGGTTGGGTACTCTTCTCCAGCTATACATGATTTGAGCGAAGAATTACTCTTAGCAGGGTTCATAGCTACTTGGCTCTGCATCTTTGTGCTACCGATTATAGATAGGTCTATATGCCCAAGTATTCTATTAGCAGCCAGCAAGATTTCACGAGGTGAGCGGATCTCATTAGCTCAATACAGTACTAGCTAGAGTTTACAGAGTTCTTGAAGCAATTTTTGAGGCAGATTCATTTGGTAGCCCTGATGTTACATTGCCTTGGCATTACCTATATTCTTGGATTCACCTTCATATATACGAAGCCTATGCATGTTTCAAGTACCCAGCATACTTTTCAGAGCGAGGATATCCCACAGTTATTCAGCTGTACAGAGCATCATCTACCTTTGAGAGGGATCAAATACGTCTATTCTTCTTACCTCACTTGTGGATCAATTCTTGTCTGTATTTCACCCGATTTGATAGAAACTGATCTTGTTGATGGCTTCGATGAGAGTGGTAGAGCCTCACTACTTTATAGTCGACGGACATTGAGAGTGGCCAAGTAATTTTTCAGTAAACGTCCAGGTTTGGTCAGTCAGTTATCATTGAGGGCTACCAGCCCAATTGTGTTACACGACAGTTTGGATTTTCTAAGTGTACAACTGATGATGGCCGACCATTCATTACAGGGTTAGTAGATGTTAGGAAGACTAGGACGGTGCCTTTTGAGACATGTTATTATGCTGCTTCTATAGCTTGGCTATATTTACTGAGACTTGGTATTGGCTCTCATTTTTGAATAGCTCCTTCACAGAGCCATACAGGGGTCAGTTATACTCACCTCACTTGGGTACGATTGTCTTTTGGTCCTTTCGCGAGAAGAGGTATGAGCATAAGGTGAGTTCTTTAGGAGTTCTGAGGTCGAGAGGACCCATCATCGATCACCATTGGCAGGAGATAGCAGCATTAGAGGTATGATCACTATCTTTCTCTCCTTCCATACTTCTGTCATCTTCTTCATTGCATTGTTAAAATATATTCAACACATCTGATATTTTGATGTGATTCATGACAGATGAGCCAGCTGACGAGAAGGTTAGGGCTGAGGACGCCATTCCTCATAGCAGAGTCAGAGCTAGGGATTCTGCTCCTAGCTATACTGAGATTTCTTCACCATCTCATAGACGTAGGTGTAGTCGACTCTCAGAGTCTATTCGAGCTTCAACTGATTGTGCCACGAGTCCACTTCCACAGCAATTTATGATTTCTAATGAAGTGCCACAGGTGTCAGGTAGCACTGGAGATATTATGGAGGACTCTAGGGTTGAGCCATCACATGTTCAAGCCTTTGATACTGCCACTTCAAATTTTTTTACTCCTTCTATGGAGCCACTTTTCTCTACTGAGTCAGACTTTTCTCATTGTCCTGGCGAGACTTCTGAGGTGAGAGATCTCATGCCTAGAGTTTTTTTTTGAGCCGAGCCCGAGCTTATCAGATAGTGAGGGTCCTCGAGGATTACATTGCTTACGATACACCAGTTCAGTCGGATTCACCATGTTCATGTACTTTCTTTCTCTCTTTATTCTTTAGTGGCACTCTTTTATATTTGCTGCTCTACTTTATGCTGATTGTTTTCATTTATTCCTTGCAGTGCCTGATATAGGTTATGAGTCTGAGATCTACCATCGATATCCTTATAGGCCAAATCCGCTTGATAGGAGCATGTGAGATTGTGGCTTGGTGTTTTTGAGGGATGTGATTTCACGGATTGCCTTGGACTCACCAGAGTCACTAGATAGCTTCACGTCTTATGCGAACACCGCTTTGGACCTTTTAGCTCGTACTGGCTTGGAGGAGCGGGTTCTCAAGTATCTGGAGACTCTTTGTAGAGACGCTGAGTTCTTGATCCACTGGATGAGATCACTCAATATTGTTCACTCTAGCACTTTACTGACAGAGCTTCAGGAGCAGGTCACGCTTCGTAGGGAGATGGCTTACCTAGCACATGATGAGTTTGAGGAGAGTGCTGAGGCTCTATGACATGACCGTCAGAGTTTGATAGATGCTTCTTCTGAGTTAGATAGATTATTGCTCAAGAGGCTGGGTTGAGCAGGCGAGCTGCTATAGAGCGAGGCGGCGTTACCACGCCAGAGCTATGGTAGATTCTGAGGCTGCTTTGATTAGGGCTACTGATGCTTTATAGTTGGCTGAGAGTGAGCAGCAGTCTTTAGCAGTTTATTTAGTACAACTTCAGGAGTTACAGTCTAGGCTCCCATGATGTACTTTACTTTTCTTTCTTCTTCTTTTTTTTATCAATCATGTATCATCTATCCTCTTGTTGTATTAGTGGATGTCAGCATTCCTCTATTATTTCTGCACTTTTGTACTTTTGTGGATTTGATGAGAGGATCAGCTTTGATTTGTACTCTAGACTTGATTTGTATGCTTTGTGCTTTGGGTTTAATTTATGTGCTGGCTATAGAATTTGGATCATTTTAACTTCGATTGCAATAGTTTAAAGAGCTTTAATAGGATTTGTTATTAGTATGCTGCCTTATTCAAGACATGCTAAATGATGGGCTTGACCATTTTGCCAGAATCGACTTGTTAGATAGATAAGAGTTCTTACACCATCTACTATATGCTTCAATGGCTTTGTTAAAGGTCTCTTTCTCTTATGTTCTTACAGATTTGAGTCTCCTCCAACCCTAGCGTCATGCTTGGTTGGGTATGATGGAGGAATTAGTCTGCTTGTTTTGATGAAGGACTCCACTGGGGAATCAGTTAATCCATGTTTAATCAGATTTGAAATTTCTTCTGTCCTAGCTTTGAGCTTGACGGACTGGATGAAGGATCGACCTGATTTGTCAACATTGACTTGTTAGGAAGTGTATGTACGCCATGAATCCTATGCTTGCTACTTTGATGGATTCGTTGAAGAATACATACAGATGACCCAGCCTTCTGGCTTATATAGGGTCGATGTTGAGTAATTAGCCTAGCAACGTGTGCTTTAATAGACTGAATAATCATAGAATTTCTTTAGTTCGACAATCGACTTTGTATGAACTATGAAATTGTTTCCTCGACCCTGTGCTTTCTACTTTGACAGACTTGATGAGGAGATAGGCTTTGTTCAGTGCTTTGAGCTTGATCAGATCATTTAAGAATAGATTGAAATATCATCTTGCAGGTAATATGAATATTGATTTGGGGCAGCCCTGAATTGAGTGTTTCCTCAAATTGCCTTGATCTATCAATCAAGTAGAGAGATCTCTTGGATCTTGGTTGCTTGTAATCATTAAGCTGGATCTGGTTTGAGATTGAACATCTATCATCATTGGACTGACGAGCAGAGGCTCTTTCACTGCGACCTTTTCTTACAGCTTGTTGAGTGAGGAGAGCGTCAGCAACTCGACCATATTTAGGCTTATTGAGTTTGACCTTTAGAACCTACTCGAGTCTTGACTTAAGATGTAGTGGGATTGTGGTTTTGTCATTAGACTGACGAACGGGGGCTCTTTCACTGCGGCCTTTTTTTGCGGCTTGTTAAGTGAGGAGAGCATCAACAACTCGGCCATTTGTGGGCTTATTGAGTTTGACCTTTATAACCCATCCATGTCCTAGACTTTAGGATGTAGAGGTTGATGTTTCTCCAACTTAATTGATTGAAGCTTTCGAAATCCGGAGTTCTTCTGACTTGATCTCCAAAATTTAGCAAATATGGGAGATAAATTTCATGACATTTGGGGCTATCCTTTCATGCATAGAAATAGATTATTTTTGTTTCTGCAAGAACATACAACTTAACAGTAACAATTATGGATATATCCAAGGATTTTGGCGTAAAGCTCGATGTCAACTTGAATAAGAATATATTTGAGGATCGTCTTTTGGCATGATGTCGACTCAAATAAATTTAATATAAATTAAAAAAAATGCCCTCTGTCTTGCAGGGGGAATTCCAAAGTACATGTAGGAAAATTTTCAAGATAAAAATATACAAATACATTCATATTTGAATTAGTGTACTCGAGAGGAGATTTTAACATACAAAATTGATTTCTTCTGTATATAAAAATCTAAAAATGCCTCCTATATAATAAGGGAATTTTCACGGAACAGTTCTTCATCTTGAGTATGCTTATTTAGGGATCTCGGCATGAAGCACGATGTCAACCTAAATAGATATACTAAAAAAATGCCCCCTGCCTTGCAGGGAGTTTTCTATTGTACCTCGAGAATGTGGTCATCAAGTATAGTACTTTTTCAAGTATCGACAATTAATTGGCGACATTGGTCTTTCACCCTTTAGGTTGACGAGTTGGTATGCCCCTCCTTGGTATACCTTTTCAATGATAAAAGGGCCTTCCCAGTTAGGTTCAAATTTGCCACCAAATTTTCGATTAGGAATAATTGGCCTTCTCCGCACCAGGACCAATTACCCTTTTTGGAATGTTCGAGGCCGCATCGTATGGTCAAAATCTCTAGACATCTTAGCTCGATAGACTTCCAAATTTTGATGAGCTTGTAATCTAACTTCATCAAGCGCGTCGACTTCCTCCATTCTTAGACGAGCATTTTGATCTTCAGTTAGATTGTACTGGATGGTTACTCGAAGTGAAGGCAACTCAACTTCAAGTGGAAGAACTGCTTCAGTTCCAAATACCAGTGAATAGGGAGTGGTTTTAGTCGGCATCTTGTAGGTAGTTTGATATGCCCATAGAGCCTTTACTAGCTTGGTATGCCATTCTCTCTTATTTTTGGTGAGAATCTTCTTAAGCAGCTTGACTATATATTGAAGAGTATCGCCAATCAATTTTGTGTTGATCGATGAATCTATAAATCTTTGCACTTTTGAAAGCTGTGCCATTATCAGAAATTATTCGACGTGGCACTCCAAATCTATAGACCACATTATGCATGAAGAAGATGATCACTCGATCGATAGTAACTTCTTTAAATGGGGTAGCCTCAGCCTACTTAGCGAAGTAGTCAGTTGCTGCTAGGATGAAGCGATGTCGAGATAATGACGGTGGATCAATTGGTCCAATTATATCTATACCCCAACATTTAAATGGTCATGATGCTATTGTTGGGTGTAATGGATTTGGAGGTTGATGGGTGAGATCCCCATATACTTGACTCTCATGACACTTCTTTGCATGATTAATACAGTCTCTCATCATAGATGATTAATAATAGCCCATCCTTTTGATCTTTACTGCCATCTTGGGACCTGACTGATGTTCACCACACAAGTCCTTCATGAACTTCAATCATCACTTTGCTAGCTTCATCTACACCTAGGCATCGTAGCCACATTTATTTGAAGCATCTATGATATACAGTGTTGTTGAAGAAAGCATAGCGTAACATTCTCTTTTCGATTTGAGCTGCCAGTGATTTATTACTTGGTAATTTGCCTTCTTTAAAATAGTCGATGAAGGCTTGCCTCCAATCATGTGACTCTTCTACAACAAGAGCTTCACACTATTTTTCTGAGGCAATGTCATTCTTAGCTCTTCTAGGTATAACTTCTTATTGATTTTGGGGAGTATGAGGAGCAACCTGAGTCACATCCTGCTGCATCAAGTTTGATAACCCCTCTACATGCGGGGATTGATACTTTATTGGCTCTAAAACTCGTCGAGTACATATGTCGATCATGACATAATCACCATTCATACTTGCCATTTCCACAGCTTGTTTTGCTAAGCAGTCGGCTTTATTGTTCTCGGATCGGAGACTCGAGTTAGTGTGGTATTTTGTATCTGCTTCATATGCTTAAGAACTCACTTATGATAGAAAGCTAACTCAAGCTTATTAATTCTATAGATGTTAAGTACTTGATTTATAATAAGCCGAGAATTGCCAAAAATATGCAAGTTCTGAATGCCTATGAAAATTGCTTCTTCCAGACCTGCCACTAATGCTTCATATTTAGCTTCATTATTAGTTCTTGGCTCGGTCAATCCATATGATCATCTCATTATCCCTCCTCCTAGTGTTATGAAGATGATGCCGATCCTTGCTCTTGCTCTTGGAAAATTTAGAGATTGGACTTGTTTGATCGATGAGGCTCCATTGAAGTACATTTCCCAAATTTGTGACTTTTCTCTTTCATGAATGAGCATAATTTTCTCATCAGGTAAATCGTCATTAAGAGAAGAGTCCAGGATAGGATGTGTAGCTAGAAAGTCTGCTAAGACTTGTCCCTTCACTGCTTTCTGCAGAACATATATGATGTCAAATTACAAAAGCAATACTACCCATCTTGCTAAGCGACCTGTCAATGCTGGTCTTGTCATCAAGTACTTCAGTGGATCGATCCTTGAGATGAGGCTAATCTTGTGAGATAACATGTAATGACAAAGCTTTTGGACATCTTAGCTCGGTAGACTTCTAGATTTTGTTGAGCTTGGTGCCTGACCTCATCAAGTCCATCAAATTCTTACACCCGTAGATAGACATTCTCATTTTGAGTGAGATTGTGTTGAATGGCTACTCAGAGTGAAGGTAGTTCAACTTCAAGTAGTAAGATTACTTCAGCTCCAAATACTTTAGCATGAGGAGTGGATTTTATGGGAGTATAGTCTAGATATCACGTTGTTGTCTATTTGTAAGGGAATTTCACTTCAAGATTTTGGCCTCCAAATTTGCTCACCTGTTTGCCGGGACCTTTTGATGTCAGATTCTTGGACATGTGGTCCAAGTTTCATGCATCGATGCTCACCGTGCGAGACTTGAATTAGTAGATATTTTGTGAGGGCTGTAAGAGGAGGTCCTCTTTGGAGGAGCAACTCTAGTCTCCCTAAGGATAGACCTTTGTATTTTCTTTTTATCAGTCATTTCTCCTTTGAAACTTTGAGGACCTGATACACTCTTGCATATACAATTTTGAGTTTCCTCACTAGAGAAGTTAGAACCTGATATTGTCGGGTCCAGAAGGACTGCTTGATTTGACCAGTAGAGCTGTTCCAGTTTACCCATCTTAGGTTGTCAAACTTGTTATGGGTTGGAACACTCACTTCTAGTTCCATAGCTGGTTGTACAATTTTTACTTGAACGATGGATGTTGAGCACGCAGTTCAGTATTTCTCTTTCTCCGCCATCTTTAGGTTAGCTTGCTTCCAGATGAAGAAACTTTTGTGCTGCTACTTCTTCTCGAGGCATTGGCCTCCATATTTATTTTTCTTTCTATTTTGACCTTTCGGTAATGGATTCCTGGACACATGGTTCAGGTGTCATGCCCCGATGCTCACTGTGTAGGAATTGCTTAGAATAGTCTTGAGCTTTTACTCAACTGATTATAGCTTTTGTAGTGGAGCATTTTTGGCTTCTTTGATAATTGACATTTGATACCTGTTCTTCATAAGACATTTTTTACTTAACAACCTTCAGAACTCTATGTGCTCGAGTAGATAGAGTTTCATGTTATTTTTTCAGAAAGGTTGATGCCGACTACTATTGAGCCCAAAAACACCACTTAACATCACCAGTAGAGATATTCCTTTTCACCCATCTCAAAATTTTAAATTTATTGTGGGATAGAAATACTCTCTTCTAGTTGTAAAGTCGGTTGTAATCTGCATTGCACCAACCACCGAGCTCACAGCTTTAGTGTTTCTTCTCCTTGCCTTCTACTCTACTCAATTTTCCTCTAAAAGAGGAGGCTTTAGCATTATGCCTTCCTAATGTGAAAGGTTCAACTGGCAGAGTGGTCGCATTCACAGGCATGACTAAAATTTGCTGCTCAGTGATAGTTCTTCTTATGACCGGTATCTCAGAATGACCCAATCTTTTGAATAGAAAGGCTTTATTTTGAGGAACTTCAGTAGCAGTAATGGCCATTCTAATTGTCCTCCATTGAACAGTTGGTACAACTGCAGATGCTTAGTGGAGGATTATTTGCGCGATGATTGGGAAGTCTACACTATCAATTGAATGGTAACTCCAACATCCTCGATTGACAGGTTGATGGATATATTTGCCCTAATCGCATGATAAATGATGTTTCAAAGATCCATCGATATAGAGAACAAGCGGATTAGTCATAATGACATAATTAGCTTAGATTTAGTTTCATTGATAATTAATTTTACATCTCAATTTTTATCATATTTTGTTGCTACTATAGTTCAAATTCGACTAGCTAAAGATGGAAAGAGAATCCTGTCCCCAGTAGAGTCGCCAGAAATCTATGGGCTCCGAAAATTTGCCACCGACCTCTTCGATGAAAAGAAAGGTTTAAAGTGTCGGTGTAATTTTTAAAAGGCAGATGAGATAGTAGATAAAACACTACTCAGAGATTTTGTCCTCATTTTGCGAGGACTTTAGATCTGGTTCTAGGTTTCCTATAGGCGCAAGCCGCTATAGTTAATTACCCCTCGCAGTAAGTGAGAGAGAACTTTCGATTAAGGCTCATTGATCAAATGCAACGAGCAAGATAGCAAAGATATGGAGTTTTAGAATTTAAGATATGAAATTCATCATTTTAGCTTAAACCGGATGGTTGGGGGAATGATGACGTGCCCGATCCAGATCCTATGGTTCCTTCATCCCGGAAGTCACGGTCCCTAGTCTACTTAGTCAGAGGAGGTAATTGACCCAACCTGACAGAAGGATCCTCATCAGTAACACATGGGTTACGTCGTCCAAGAAATCCATGTAGACCTCGGGTGGTGTTTGTCTAAGGAGATAATCTTAAGTCCACCGTAGTTGACAGAGGGTTGTTTGCCCTATCAAGTATACCATATGATTCATAACTCAAAGGCCAGAGCCATTAAGGAGCATACGGGCTACGGTCGTGATCGTAATATAATGGAGCCGGACTGACCAAACCACCCGATCAGAGGACTCTGGTCATAACTGCTTCATCTGTGGAGTCTACTGGCCAAGCCACGCAGTTTAGAGGACACGGGCCACGTCCTTACTGGCAAGAGATTGATTGAGAGTGATCATAACAGAACACTTGATTTGGCATTGGCTCCTTCGTGAGCTAGAGTTTGTTTAATTTGTCACCCTCGACAAACAATTACAGAAGGTGGATAGATTGGGTTTGATTTAAGTTTTAGTGATAAAATTCCATTTAAATGGTTTCTAATTGAGCATGACGAGGCCTTCAATCACTCGGTACACCCTGATGAGCATAGCGAGCGGTGTCCTGGAACACTACGCCCGAATTTCATCTCGTCATGTCCTGATAAGCATGACGAGGTCTTCAATTACTGCCCAGATGAGCTGTAGCTCCCGGAACACTACGAATTCATCTCGCCTCGATGAGCATGACGAGGCATTCAATCACTCGGTATGCCTTGATAAGTGTATCGAGCGATGTCCTGGAACACTACGACCGAATTTCATCTCGTCACGCCCTGATGAGCATGATGATGCCTTCAATCACTGACGCCTCGATGAGCGAAGCGCGTCCCCGGAACACTACGAATTTCATCTCATCGATGATAACGAGGCCTTTAATCACTCTAAGACGCTCACGATTGGCTTAATTTGCCTCTCAAATTCGATTAATTGATGATAACAAACAAATGCTTGGATGTTCTAATGAATATTTTTATGTATTTTAGATATCAATTGCTAATTACATATCCAATACATCTCAATATGTTTGAGGAAATTGCAAGAGTAGAAGAATGAAAAGGATAATGTGAAGCTCAAGATACAATATTTTGGGTTATATGACTATTCATATGAGTTCATTGGCATGAATCAATTTGCTCAAACTTAACATATTATTTTAATGAGGTTAATTTATATAAATCTTTATTTAATTAATATTCAATTATATGTTTCATACATAGCATTAAAATTGTCAAAGTAATAAATGATAAAAACTATTAAGTATAATTATTTTATTTACTTAATATAATTAAGTTAATTTAATTTGAGGGTTATAAGATAACTAACATATTTATGATTATATTTAAATTATATCATAATTTTAAATGTCACATGTCAAAATTAAAAAATATATAAAATTTTGTATTTTAAAAGTCATTTTCTAATCAAAGAATTCATATATGATTTCATCTTCAACGGATTCCTTGGATTTTTTTCCTTTAATTTAAGAGGTTACATGACCCACTTTTGATTAAAATTGAATTTATTATGATTTTCAAAACATTAGCTAATTTTTATAATGAATGCATGCTACATGCTTTGAATATATTACATTTGATTACTTTTGACTTATCCATGTGAATAGCCAAATTTTGGCTGCTAAATTTAATATTTATTTAATATAAATTATATTTTTATTGAATATTAAATTATTAGATGATAACATGAGATTTGCATGATATATTTTAAAATATGATCTTCTTTTATAAATTCTCATTCTCTTCATGAAAGCATTCCTCATTCAAAATTCAAAATCCCTCCAACAAATCTAAGAGAAAAATTCTTAGATTTTCCTTCCAAGTGTTCTCCAAATATTGCAAGATCAAATCCTTAGTTTGGAAGCTTCAACATCTTCGACTAAGCAAGCCTTCTCAAATTACTTGAGTTTGTTTTCTTGATTTTAATTCTCTTTAGTTGTTCATGCTATTTTCACCATCTATTTATTCTTTCCAATTTATATTTTTTGGTGGATTAGTCTTTGGACATTATTTTTCACATCAAAGTTTCTCAATCATTTTTTTGTGATAAACTCTTGTGATAGTTTGTAGGATCTATTTCAACTTGCTGAAAATTTTAACTTCCTATAAATTTATTTTGGTTTCTTGAAATATTTCTTCATTAGTCTTATTTTGAAAGATCATTTATTCTTAGATCTATTTTAGAAGTATATTATTAAGCATTTAAAAATAAATTATTGTGCTGAAATTATTTTTATATTTACTAGATCTCTCCTTTTAATTAAAAGCTTACTAGCATACTTAGATCTATCATATACTCATTTTATTTAAGTACTTTGTGATCATTAGCATTAATTGAAAGAATCTTTTTAGAAAAATAAAAATAAATTATTCCTTGTCAAATTTATTTTATTATGTAAAAAAGAATAGAAATTATTTTGAAATCATTTTTAAACATCTTAAGAAGATCACTTTAAGATATTTATTTCAATATGAAGTGAGCATATTATCTGCCAAAATTTTTTTTTTGTAAGTGATCGCTTATAAGTTGTGAGATCATTGGATAGCTTGGTATATTTGTGAGAGATTTATTTTATCAAAATTTATTAATTTATATTTTTCTTTGAAACTTTATTTTGGTTATTCTCACTTTCTAGAGAGTACATATACCTTTGTACTCGTATAGAGAGTACTATTTGTAAGCAATTTTGTATTTAGTGGATTCTATTTGAAGTTTTAAGTTTTATATTTCTTTACTTTATCGCCTTTTATTTTTATAGCAAGAATTGTATCTACATTATAAAATCAAAAATTAATTTATAAATATATTTACGCACTATTATTATTTCTATTTTTTTCTTTTCTTTTTTATTTATTCCCAAAAAAAATGGGATACAAGAGAGGGTCAACATAAGGTTATTTGCTTTGTTGATGAAGACTTGTAGTTCATAAGATGAGCCTGTAGTTTTCCCTTGAAGGAGGCGTCGACTGTCCTCGTCAGACCAACCGGATTTGGAGGCGATCAAAGCCAATAGTTTATACGACGAGGCTCCTGTTTTTCCTCGAAAGAGGCGTCAACTATCCTCGTTGGACCGATCAGGTTTGGAGGTGATTAAGACCCATAGTTCATACAACGAAGCTCTGATTTTCTCTTGAAAGATGCGTCAATTGTCCTCATCATCGATCAAGTTTGGAGGCGATCAAGGTTCGTAGTTCATGCAGGCTCGATTTTCCTTGAAAGAGGCGCCAACCGCCCTTGTCGACACCAGTTTGAGGCGATCAAGACTCATAGTTTATACGGCGAGGCTCTAGTTTTCTCTTGAAAGAGGCATCAACTATCCTCGTCGGCCCGACAGGGTTTGGAGGCTATCAAGGCCCATAGTTCATACGACGAGGCTCCAGTTTTCCCTTGAAAGAGGCATCAATTGTCCTCGTCGACCGAAGTTTGGAGGTAATCAAGGCTCATAGTTTATAGAAATTTGGTTTTCTTGAAACTCTAATAGATGGTTCAATAGTTGACAACGGCCAAGGTAGTAGAGAAGCATTGATTATGAACCATTCCTCAAAAAACTCAAAAATTTTGACAGATAATTTTAGAGTGTCATTTTTCATGATGTTATTTGATGTCGTTGACTTGTATGTAAGAAGTTGAAAAAATATGTGAAATATTTTTGACTCATCTGAGGTTATTTGTTAAAGTGTCACTTGATGATATTAATATGTATGGAAGAGGTTGAATCGAATCAGCTAAGAATTTTTGACCTATCCGAGGTTGTTTGTCAAAGTGTAACTTGATGATACTAAGTGGTATGGAATGGGTTGAATCAAATCCGCCAAAGATTTTTGACCCATCTGAGGTTGTTTGTCAAAGTGTCACTTGATGACATTAACTTGTATGGAAGAGATTGAATCAATCCGGAGATTTTGACCAATTGAGTTCTTTGTCAAAGTGTTACTTGATGACATTAACTGCAAGAGGTTGAATCAATCCAACAATTTTGACCCATCCGAGATTATTTGTCAATGTTACTTGATAATATTAACCTGTATGGGAGGGGTCGAATCAAATCTGCTGAGGATTTTTGACCCTTTGAGGTTGTTTATCAAAGTGTTACTTGATGATATTAACCTGTACGAAAAAAGGTCGAATCGAATCTACGGAGGATTTTTGACCCATCCGAGGTTGCTTTTCAAAGTGTTACTTGATGACATTAACATGTATGGAAGTGGTCGAATTGAATCCGTTGAGGATTTTTGCCCCATTCAAGATTATTTGTCAAAGTGTTACTTGATGACATTAACCTATATGGAAAAGGTCGAATCGAATCCGTGAATGATTTTTGACCCGTCCGAAGTTATTTGTAAAAGTATTACTTGATGACATTAACTTGTATGGATGGGGTTGAACTGAATCTGCCAAGGATTTTTTACCCATCCGAAATTATTTGTCAAAGTGTTACTTGATTACATTAATCTGCATGGAAGAGATCGAATCGAATCCGCCAAGGATTTTTGACCCGTCAGAGGTTATTTGTCAAAATATTACTTGATGTTATTAACCAGGATAGAAGAGGTCGAATCTAATCCGCCAAGGATTTTTTAACTGAGGTTGTTTTGGTTTCGAGTTTTACTGACATTTAACCTGTTTGGAAGAAGTCAATAGTTTAACTCTCATCCGAGATTATTTTGTCGAGGTATGACGTTAACCTGTGTGGAAGAGGTTAAATATTTTGATTCTTCCGAGATTATCTATCAGAGTATTACTCGGTGATGTTAACATGTGATGAGTATGTACAAAGTTATGACCTATCCAAGGTTATTTGTCAGAGTGTTTCTCGATGACGTTAACCTGTGTGGAGTAGGTACAAAGTTTTGATATATCCGAGATTGTTTGTTAGAGTGTTACTGAGTGGCATTTAACCTGTGGAGGAGGTCTAAACAAAAACATCTGTTTGAGGTTGTAGCCAAAGTTGCTCCTTAATCATTGCCTTTTTCTTGAGTATTACTGACTTGTTTCTCTAACTGATAGTCAATTAGATATCCAGAATATTGATTTGGATGATCTTTTGAGATTAAGAGTAGTTTCTAACAAAGTCAAGGATCAAGTTCATTGAATCTTCATTCTTCTTGTGTTCCTTGAGAGTAAGATTTTCTTCACCATATAGGTGGTGTTGTTCTAAAGTCAGAATGTCAACCATTGTGAAGATGTAAAGGGAATGTTTCCCACAGACGGTGCCAAACTATTGTGTGCTAAAAAATTAGTTACGGTAGAATACAAGTTTATGCCTTAGCCTTGTTGAGAAATCAAACACACACACAGAGAGATTTGAAGAGAGAACAAGAAACTCCAAGATTTTTATGTGAAAATATCCCTGAAAGAGGGGAAAAATCACGGGGCCTCGTTCAGTAAAAAATTTCTACTATATATCTGCTTTTAAGTACAAAGTTTAACTTTTCCCGATAACGGGATTACAGAGTTATATGTGAGAAAGTTTAACAATGAGAATTCCCGAATCAGGTGACAACAACTATGCAGGATAGGGTCAGAATGCTTGTTGAGTTTACCACCGACGACGGCTGGTCGCGCGCACCGGCGATGGTGTCGCAGCGTGGTAGTGGAAGGACCGATGGGTGGTCAACGCGATGGCGATCAGTGGTGCCACGACTACCACGCAGGTGACCGCGAGGTGGTCGCTGCGGATGATTGCGGTGGTCGGTGGCGATCAACGCAGGTCGTGACGACGATCGCGGGTGGTGGCCGATGATTGCACGCATGACGACCAAGAATCGGTCGGCGTGGTCACGGCGACCGACGACGGTTTTACGGCGGACCGACGGTGGTGGTCAGATCGATGACCGACATTGGTCGATGACGACGATGACCGGCGGTGGAGGCCAAAGGCGGCGACTGGCGGTGGTCGTCGATGATCCGACGACGGTCGGCTGGTGGCCCAATTAAGCTTTGAGATTCGTTAAGTCTGAGAACTCTCTCATCTCTTTTGCTTTCGGGGCCCCTCATATGAAAAATGAGGTGCTATTTATATATTAGAGGAGTGGTGTTTCTGTAAATACATGCAAAATCCAAATCACTCCATCAGACAGCTCAAAATGATTCCTTTGATCATCTAATATATTTTAAGTATTTGAATACTCAAATGAAGTCAAAATTAAGAGAACTTGGGCTTGTTAGATCCGGCTCGTCAAGATGCTCGATTTGACTATAAACACCTCATATTTATGAGCTATTCAGGGATTTGACTGATATCCCAAAGTTTTTAATTATATTTTAAGCGCTTTATATGAGTTTGTCTTGACTCATAATCAGATTGCTTTCAATATCATGATTCGTGCTTCAAGTAGTGAAATTTTCAATGCCATATCATTTATAAAGAATTTGTCATTTTGCATATTTTCAGGTTGAAGTTAAACAAATTGATTTTCGAATGATTTGGAAAAAATTTAGAAATAATTACACGCATAGTACTCAAAATTATATATTCACAGAATTAATACTGGACCGTATTTTTTTTTTTTTGAACTAAAGATCTCATGTATTTGCACGTGCTATGCTATGAAATTGTTAAGAATTTGATAAAAACAAAAAAAATATAGGTTGATTTTAATATGAATTTTAATATTTGAGTGAGAATTTAAAAAAAAAATAAAGAGGATGCTACTTTTATAAATATCTATGTTTTGAATATTATGTATGTTATTGCCCCAAAAATTTAATATGCTCAAGTTTTTTTATAATTGATGATAAAAAATTTATTGATTTTAATTTGTAAATAAATTCAAAAATTATCAAGATATTTGATGAAAATGTACAATAAAATAGTAAAATGTTAAGGTATTTAAATATCAGAAAAATATCATAAAAATTTGACATTTAGTAATTTTTTTTACTATTGTATGGAATATTTTAAATATTTTTAAAAAATTGAAAAGAACACTTTCAGGAATAACTTCCAAAGTTATATACTTGTAATAAAATATAATAATCAAGAAAAAAAATCATATTAGAATTTCCTTATATATCTTTTATATCAAATTATGAAAAACAATAAAAATTAGATGGCCTACTGAAAAATATATGATTCTTTACAACAAAATAACGAAAAGTCAAATTTCTCAGTAGTTCACTGACAAAGATTTAAGATCTGTTTGGGGCAACTGTAGATTTTTGAAAAGTTGATTATATAGTTACCATGGAGAAATAAGTGTTTTGAAAAAACTAATGTGTGTGTTACAAATATTTTTCTTTTTGAAAAATTTGAAAATTTGAAAAATAGATATACCGTGCTTGAAACAAATTTTTAGTTCGATTTTTCATCACAAAACTTCAAGAGCAAACAAAAGTTGATATTTAAGAAAAAAAATAAAGCAACCAGAAAGCTGTCCCAAACGCACTTAATTCATCACTGAACCACAACAAATTTTTTAAGGGTATCTATGCAAATCTTCTATTGCAGCTATTAGCTACATATTAGCCATTACTTAAATTTCAGTCAATTCCTATCAAATTATTAAAATAAATGAATTTTAGTGCAATGAAAATTGAAGAGTTAGAAGGAGCTAATTTCCATAAAGAAATAACACTTTTGTTTAGCAATAGCTCAACAGAGAACTGCTAGTGAGAAATTAAGCAACTTTGCTTTAAACCATTTGTAGTGTTAATGTAGCCATATAACTCTCCATTGAGAGTTTCAAAGAGTTGTTTGAGACGATTGTTATATAGCAAATGTCCATTGAACGCGATTAAATTGTTTCTTAAGAACCACCTGAGCACCAAACTGTTCAGAACCATTATTTTGTATCTAAACTTTGAAGTGATTCCGAAGCACCTTCATCAAAATTAATTTTGATCACTCTAGCTTAATGTTTTGAAAAGACACACACACACACACACACACACTCTCTCTCTCTCTCTCTCTCTCTCTCTCTCTCTCTTCTCTCTATCTTAGTCTCTTATTGAACTAATTTTTTAATGAGCTTATTTTATTAATTATTCAACCAACCTCAATAACTACCATCCAATTGCACTGTAGCTCTTACTTTAAAGGAAAAACTTGTTCTTATAAAAATAACAAATCTGAGTGTGCACAAGTCATAAAATAAATAAATTAATTAATAAAATAAACAATTAATATTCAACTCAATTGTCTAATTAATTTTTTTCCAAAAAAAGCAAGTAGCATCAACGAACACACTATTGTATGCCTTGCTTCTATTCACTCACCCAACCATCACATGTTACTATACACCATTATCATAAGACAAAAGACTACACAAATCACCATTAAGTGACGATATTTAAAGAAGAAGAAGAACAATATACTCTTGAGTGTACTGAAGAAAAAATGATATCATTTGAGCTCAATGCCCATTAAAATAATCTACAATAGCTTAAAACATGATTTTGATATCGCAAATGTCATTACGCTCCTATATAAACATGAAATAGTGTCGTATACTCTTGAGTATATTGAATGTATTGAGCTAAAATGATCCAAAACTATGTTAATACTTTTCAAATGAACTCAAAAAAACAATATCATTTAGATCTACAATTGGACAAGACACCATGGTTTACATAAAAAATAAAGTAGTACACTTTTGAGTGTCTTTGAAAGAAAATTGATATTATTTAAGCTCATTACATCAAAATAATCTACAATAATTTAAAATATGATTTTGATCTCATAAATGTCGATACCGCTATATAAACATGAATAGTACAGTACACTCTTGAGTGTACTAAATGTATTAAGCCAAAAATGATTTAAAATTATTCTAATTCCCTTTAAATGAACTCAAAACAGCTTACAATATCATTTATATCTACAATTGGGCAGTACATCATGATTTACATAAAAATAAATCAGCACACTTTTGAGTGTACTGAATGTACTGAGATAAAAATGATATCATTTGTGCTCACTGCCCATCAAAATAATCTATAATAGCTTAAAATATGATTTTGATCTCACAAATGTCAGTACATTGCTACATCAACATGAAATAGTGCAATGCACTCTTAAATGTATTGAATATATTGAGATAAAAATGCTTCAAAATTATTCTAATACTCCTCAAATTAATTCAAAATAGCTTATAATATCATTTAGATCTATAATTGGACAGCACACCATTGTTTACATAAAAAAAATTAGTACACTCTTGAGTGCACTGAATGTACTGAAGAAAAAATGATATCATTTGAGCTCACTGCCCATCAAAACACTCTACAATATCTCAAAACATGATTTTGATCTCACAAAACATGATTTTGATCTCACTGCCCATCAAAACACTCTACAATATCTCAAAACATGATTTTGATCTCACAAATGTCAGTATACTCCAGTATAAACATGAAATAGTGTAGACACTCTTGAATATATTGAATGTATTAAGCTAAAAATGATCCAAAACTATGCTAATACTCTTCAAATGAACTCAAAATAACTTACAATATCATTTAGATCTACAATTGGGTAGTATACCATGATTTACATAAAAGAATAAAGTAATACACTTTTGAGTGTGCTAAAGGAAAAATGATATTATTTGAGCTCATCGCCCATCAAAATAATTTACAATAATTTAAAATATGATTTTGATCTCATAAATGTTAGTACACTACTTTATAAACATGAAATAGTACAGTACACTCTTGAGTGCACTGAATGTATTAAGCTAAAAATGATTCAAAACTATTCTAATACTCTTTAAATGAACTCATAACAGCTTACAATATCATTTATAGCTACAATTAGACAGTACAACACGATTTACATAAAGTAAATTAATACACTTTTGAGTGTATTGAATGTATTGAGATAAAAATGATACCATTTGTGCTCATTGCCCATCAAAATAATCTACAATAGCTTAAAATATGATTTTGATCTCATAAATGTCAGTACACTACTATATTAACATGAAATAGTGTAGTATACTCTTGTGTATATTAAATGCATTGAGCTAAAAATGATTCAAAACTAGTCTAATACTCTTCAAAAGAACTCAAAATAGCTTATAATAACATTTAGATCTATAAATGGACAGTACACTATGGTTTACATAAAAAATAAATCAGTACACTCTTAAGTGCATTGAATGTATTGAAGAAAAAATGATATCATTTGAGCTCCGCTCATCAAAATATTCTACAATAGTTTAAAATATGATTTTAATCTCACAAATGTCATATTTCAGTATAAACATGAAATAGTAATACACTCTTGAGTGTACTGAATATATTAAGCTAAAAATGATCCAAAATTATTCAAATACTCTTCAAATGAACTCAAAATAGCTTACAATATCATTTAGATCTATAATTGGGCAGTACATCAAGATTTACATGAAAAATAAAACGGCACACCTTTAAGTGTTACTAAATGTACTGAAGTAAAAGATGATATCATTTGAGCTTACTGCCCATCAAAGTAATCTACAATAATTTAAAACATGATTTTGATCACACAAATGTTAGTACACCACTATATAAATATGAAATAGCGCAGTACACTCTTGAGTGTTCTGAATGCATTAAGCTAAAAATGATCCAAAACTTTTTGTATACTCTTCAAATGAACTTAAAAGAGTTTACAATATCATTTTGATCTATAATTGGGTAGTACACTATGATTTATATAAAAAATAAACTAGTAAAGTTTTTAGTGTAGTGGATGTATTGAGCTAAAAATGATCCAAAATTATTCTAATACTCTTCAAAAGAACTCAAAATAGCTTACAATATCATTTAGATATATAATTGGACAACACATCTATATTTTCATTAAAAAATAAAAATGATATCATTTGAGCTCACTGCCCATCAAAATAATCTAAAATAGCTAAAAACATGATTTTGAACTCACAAATGTCAGCACACTACTATATAAACATGAAATAGTGCAGTACGCTCCTCTTGAGTGTACTGAATATATTGAGTTATAAATTATCTAAAATAATTTTAATATTTTTTAAGTGACCAAAATAATTTATAATATCATTCAGATCTATAATTAGATAATATATTGAACGTCATGACCATCTTCATGATTCAGTGATTGAAGATTTATTTATTTAATTTTTTGAGAATATTGCATGAAAAGGTCACAATTCTGAAATGTAGCAGTGAAGGTGGCTTTCATAGGAGAAACGATGGAACAAACTAAATTTAATCTGAAAAAAAATCATTAAACAATGGTGAAAAACTTCATATAATTCGTAGAGGTCAGTTATGTCCGGAGGAAGCTAAAGATGAATGATGAATAAGATTAAGAAAAAATAAAAATAAAAATAAAATCCAATGAGAAGAAAGAAATTAATGTGACATATTTCAGTTAGAATCTGATCAGTAATGGAAATTAACGAAGGAAGCATCTTTGTCGGCGAAACAGAGGAAGGCGACTTTGTGATATCACCGTCATCATCGCAGGGAAGAGGGAGATTGAGATCCAGAACAAGTCTATTCGAATTCCTCCCCTTCCTTGCCAGCTCCTGTGGATTCGAAGGGCGGTGTCACCGCATGTGGCCGCCGAGGGCCTGACTGGAAGTGAACTTGGCGCCACATATCGAACACTCATGGATTCTTGCCGTTGCCATGACTTTCGAAGAGAATGAGTTAAGGCTTAGCTGAATCGAATCATCATCGCCATCTTAGTTTCATATATAATCAAGGGATCGAAAGCTTGATTTTCTTAATGAATCTCGCTCAATTTTGGCCTCGCCACCCGACTTCCTCCTCCTCGCAAGATCCAAGGAGGTTCTCAAAGAAATTTCAGTGGTCTATTATAGCAGGGATGAAGGGGTTTGTGAGTGTTCCGTCTGTCTTTCATCGGTTGAAGAAGGCAAAAAAGTTTGTATCTTGCCCTGACACATGGCTTCCATGCATGGTGGATCGACGGCATTACTGAGTCGCCTGCTCGCCGATCGTCGAAAAATCTCGGTCTTCTTGGACACCAAGCTGAGGCGGAGCGGCTTGTTTGAGGAGTCCGCTTAGTACAAAAATTTATTTTGGCAAAACAGGAAGGGCGCCATCCGAGGGATGATGATGCATCAACGATGGCGTGAGCTGAGGAGCAGCATGAGAGGGAGGAAAGCTCTCCGTGAGATTGATTGCTCCATTAACGATTGAATGTTTTGATTCAGTTTTTCCAAATTATACCTAATCTGTAATATATTATTTAAAAGGCTATAGAAGAAGAAGAAGGAGGAGGAGGATGACAAGAAGGCTCTAATCTTGTTTGTAGAAGGTTTAGGAATTTTTATGAAGATTTTAAGCTTAATTCTTATTTATATTATTGTTGTGTGCTAGAAATTTAGTTGTGGTAGATAAAAATTTATGTCTTAATCTTATTGAGAAATCTAGCACACACATAGATATTTGAAGAGACAACAAGAAACTCAATTTTCGAGGAAAAATCGAGAGGGGGGAAAAATCACTCCTAGTAAAAAATTTTCCACTATATTTGCTTAGAAGTCTGAGTTTAACTTTTTCGATCAGATTTGAGTTGTATGTGAGAAAGTCCGATAGTGAGAATTAATCAGTGACAACAAATAAGCAAATACTGGCTATAATGTTATTAATTTTACATCTATGATGTGGTGGTCTGAGTATACGGCTGGTCTACGAATGATAATTATGGTGGCCAACGATGACCCAGACCGTGCGTGATCGACATGTGGTTGGTGTGGTGGCGTGATTGCGGTTGGTCGACCAACGATGAGGTGGTGGTCGATGATGCGGGTGGTGGTCGATGATGACGACTAGCGATAGTGGTTGGTGGTGGTGATCGACGGTACGGCTGCGGTCGACGGCGATGACCTACCGCAGCGAATCGGCACGACGATGACCGCGGTGACCGCGACAACGATGACCAGCGGTGGTTGTGGATGATCCGACAACCATTCACCTTAATTAAACTTTGAGATTTGTCGAGCTCTCTCTCTTCGCCGGGCCTCTCATATGAAGAATGATGTGCTATTTATATATTAGAGGAGTGGTGTTTCTACAAATACATGCAAAATCCAAACCACTCCATCGGACAGCTCAAAATAATTCCTTTGATCATCTCATGTATTTTATATATTTGAATACTCAAATGAAGTCAGAATTAATAGAAATTGGGCTTGTTAGATCTGGCTCATCAAGATGCTCGATTTGACTATAAATACTCCATATTTATGAGCTATTTAGGGATCTAACTGACATCTTAAAGTTTTTAATTATATTTTAAGCGCTTGATCTGGTTTAGTCTTGACTCATAATCAGATTGCTTTCAACATCTTGATTCGTGCTTCAATTAGTAAAATTTTCAGTGCCATATCAGTTGCCCCCCTATTTTTGGATGACATTAACTCAATAATCCAAAAATATATGTCAAACAATTGAAAATAACAACTTCTTCAATGTTAGTGAAATTTGGGTTCATTAATCTTTACATCACATATGGTTTGAGAGAATAGATCATCATGGGTGCACAAGACTATGTTCACTAAGTCGAAGGCCACCTGAGCGCGTGCATAGGTCCGCTGGGCTGCACGGCTCGGTCTGGGCACGGGAGCCGGGGCTCGTGGGAGCCCACTCCGGCTCTCAAAGGACTCAGCCCACGCACAAACGCATGCCGATGAGTGAAATTTTGGGATTTTTTAATTATTATTATTTTTCTTTTTTCTTATTTTCTTCCTCTTTTTTTCACTTTTATGAAAAGAAAGATATAATTGAGAGAAGAAAGTTTGAAATCAATTTAAATATTTTCAAATTTCTTCTCAAAATTTATTTCCCTTTTGCCCCTATTGTGGATCTATGAAAACCCCCATTGGGGTCAAGGAGTCACAGTTTTCTCCCATATGCTCCAATGTTCTTCAACATTGGATTAGAAATTGAAGTTCACGCTAAGGGTAATAAAAAGTTTTTTTCTTATGTCGGTAAGGCTCTGACCTTCTTCTGTATAGAAGGTTATTTGCTTTGTTGATTAAGACTCGTAGTTCATAAGATGAGGCTCTAGTTTTCCCTCGAAGGAGGCATCGACTGTCCTCGTCGGACCAACTAGATTTGGAGGTGATCAAAACCCATAGTTCATACGGCGAGGCTCCAGTTTTTCCTCGAAAGAGGCGTCAACTATTCTCGTCGGACCGATCAGGTTTGGAGGTGATCAAGACCCATAGTTCATACAGCGATGCTCATTTTCTCTCGAAAGATGTGTCAATTATCCTCGTTAGATCGATCGAGTTTGGAGGTGATCAAGGTCCGTAGTTCATACGACGATGCTTCAGTTTTCCCTTGAAAGAGTCATCAACTGTCCTTTTTAGACCGACCAGGTTTGGAGGTGATCAAGACTCATAGTTCATACGACGAGGCTCTAGTTTTCCCTCGAAAGAGGCGTCAACTGTCATTATCAGCCCGACAGGGTTTGGAGGCGATTAAGGCCCATAGTTCATACGGTGAGGCTCCAGTTTTCCCTTGAAGAGGCATCAACTGTCTTCATCAGATCGATTGAGTTTGGAGGAAATCAAGGCTCGTAGTTTATAAAAAATTGATTTTCTTGAAACTCCAATAGATGGTTCAATAGTTGACAACTGCCAAGGTGGTAGAGAAGCATTGATTATGAACCATTCTCAAAAAACTCAGAAATTCTGACAGATAATTTCAGAGTGTCATTTTTCATGATGTTACTTGATGTCGTTAACTTGTATGGAAGAAGTTGAAAGAATCTATGAAATATTTTTGACTCATCCTAGGTTATTTGTCAAAGTGTCACTTGGTGACATTAACATGTATGGAAGAGGTTGAATCGAATCCGCTAAGAATTTTTGACCTATCCAAGGTTGTTTGTCAAAGTATTACTTGATGACATTAACTCGTATGGAATGGGTTGAATCAAATCCGCCAAAGATTTTTGACCCATCTGAGGTTGTTTGTCAAAGTGTCACTTGATAACATTAACTTGTATGGAAGAGGTTGAATAGAATCCGCTAGAGATTATTGACCAATTCGAGGTTCATTGTCAAAGTGTTACTTGATGATGTATGGAAGAGGTTGAATCGAATCCGCTAAGAATTTTTGACCCATCCGAGGTTATTTGTCAAAGTGTTAATTGATGATATTAACATGTATGAGTGGGAATCAATCCAGGATTTTGACCCATCCAGGGTTGTTTATCAAAGTGTGTGATATTAACCTGCAAAGAAAAAAGGTTGAATCACTGAAGGATTTTTGACCCATCAGGTTGCTTGTCAAAGTGTTACTGATGACATTAACATGTATGGAAGTGGTAATCAACGTTGAGAATTTTTGACCCATTCAAGGTTATTTATCAAAGTGTTACTTGATGATATTAACCCATATGGAAAAGTTTGAATCGAATCCGTGAAAGATTTTTGACCCGTCCGAGGTTATTTGTTAAAGTATTACTTGATGACATTAACCTGTATGGATGGGGTTGAACTCAATCCGCCAAGGATTTTTTACCCGTTTGAAGTTGTTTGTCAAAGTGTTACTTGATTCCATTAATCTGCATAGAAGATATCGAATCAAATCCTCCAAGGATTTTTGACCCATCCGAGGTTATTTTTCAAAGTATTACTTGATGATATTAACCAATATGGAAGAGGTCGAATCGAATCTACCAAAGATTTTTGACCAATCTGAGGTTATTTGTTGGAGTTTTACTCGATGACATTTAACCTGTGTGGAAGAAGTCAATAGTTTTAACTCTCATCCGAGGTTGTTTTGTCAAGGTATGACGTTAACTTGTGTGGAAGAGGTTAAACATTTTGATTCTTTTGAGATTATCTATCAGAGTATTACTCAATGACGTTAACACGTGTGTGGAGTATGTACAAAGTTATGACATATCCAAGGTTGTTTATCAGAGTGTTACTCGATGACGTTAACCTGTGTGAAGTAGGTACAAAGTTATGATATATCCGAGATTGTTTGTTAGAGTGTTACTCAGGGGAATTTACCCTGTGGAGGAGGTCAAATCAAAAACATCTGTTTGAGGTTATAGCCAATGTTGCTCCTTAATCTTTGCTTTTTTCATGAGTATTACTGACTTGTTTCTCGAACTGATAATCAATTAGATATCCAGAATATTTATTTGGATGATCTTTTGAGATTAAGAGTTGCCCCCCTAATTTCCAACAAAAGCTGAAAGATCGAAGTTCGATGAATCTTCATTCTTCTTATGTGTTCCTTGCGAGTAAGATTTTCTTCACCATATATGCGGTGTTGTTCTAAAGTCAGATTGTCAACCATTGTGAAGATGTAAAGGGAATGTTTCTCACAGACGGTGTCAAACTGTTGTGTGCTAAAAAACTAGTTGCGGTAGAATACAAGTTTATGCCTTAGCCTTGTTGAGAAATCCAGCACACACACAGATATTTGAAGAGAGAACAAGAAACTCCAGAATTTTTACGTGAAAAAATCGAAAAAACCATGGGGCCTCGCCCAGTAAAAATTTTCTACTTTATATCTGCATTGAAGTACAAAGTTTAACTTTTCCCGATAATGGGATTATAGAGTTATATGTGAGTAAGTCTGATAATGTGAATTCTGAATTAGGTGACAACAACTAAAGGATAGTTGGTTGTAAATCGTTGTTGATGACCGACGATTATGGTCGGCACGCGATGGCGATAATAATGTCCAGCCGCGTGGTGGTCAGGCGTGACCGATGGCGGGATGACGCGATCGTGGTGGTTGACGATGATGGCAGGGTGACCAGAGGTGGTTGGTGTGATGACGAAGCGGTTGAATACGCGGAGGTTGGTGGCGATGATCGACGCAATGACAATGGGTGGTGGTGGTCGATGATGGTGGCAGTGGTCGACGACGAATGACCGCGGACGGTCGGCGGTGATCAACGGTGATGACCGATGGCGGCGGTCAATGCCAATCGACGGCGGTAATGACCGGTGGTGGCCAATAGCGGCCAACGGCGTCCGGTGGTCCTCGATGATCCGACGACCGTCGGGCCACTGAACGACTTTGAGATTCGTCAAGTCTGAGAGCACTCTCCTCTCTTTTGCTTTCGAGGTCCCTCACATGAAAAATGAGGTGCTATTTATATATTAGAGGAGTGGTGTTTCTGTAAATACATGCAAAATCCAAACCACTCCATCAGACGGCTCAAAATGATTCCTTTGATCATCTGATGTATTTTAAGTATTTGAATACTCAAATGAAGTAAGAATTAAGAGAACTTGGGCTTGTTACATCCGGCTCGTCAAGATGCTCGATTTGATTAGAAACACCTCATATTTATGTGCTATTCACGGATCTGATTGATATCCCAAAGTTTTTAATTATATTTTAAGTTCTTCATCTCGATTAGTTTTTAATTATATTTTAAGGAAAAGAACACTTTCAAGAATAACTTCCAAAGTTATATACTTGTAATAAAATATAATAATCAAGAAAAAAATCATATTAGAATATCCTTATATATCTTTTATATCAAATTATGAAAAACAATAAAAATTAGATGACCTCTGAACAATATATGATTCTTTACAACAAAATAACTAAAAGTAGTCAAATTCTAGTAGTGACAAAGATTTAGGATCTATTTGGGATATAGATTTTGAAAAGTCGATTATATTCTGTGGAGAAATCGTGTTTTGAAAAAGTTGATGTGTGTTACAAATATTTTTCTTTTCAAAAATTGAAAATAAGTTTATATATCATTCGATCACTGCACGAAAATAAATTTTTCACCACAAAACTTTCTGAAAATCAAACAAAATGTTAATAGCCAAAAGAAGGTGCTTTATTTTCTAGCTAATTTTGAAAAAAAAAACAAAGCAACTAGAAAGCTGTCCCAAATGCACCCTTAATTCATCACTGAACCAAGACAAATCTTTTAAGGGTATGTATGCAAATCTTCTATTGCAGCTATTAGCTACATATTAGCCATTACTTAAATTTCAGTCAATTCCTATCAAATTATTAAAATAAATGAATTTTAGTGCAATGAAAATTGAAGAGTAAGGAGCCAATTTCGATAAAGAAATAACACTTTTGTTTAGCAATTGCTCAGAGAACTGTGAGAAATTAAGCAACTTTGCTTTAAACCATTTGTAGTGTTAATGTAGCCATATAACTCTCCATTGAGAGTTTCAAAGAGTTGTTTGAGATTATATATAAATGCCATGACCATGAGTGATCAAATTGTTTCTTAAGAACCACAAGCACCAAAGCTTCATAACCATTATTTTGTATCTAAACTTTGAAGTGATTTCGAAGCCAACGTGTATATATATATATATGTGGAGGGGTCAACGCACCTTCATCAAAATTAATTTTGATCACTCTAGCTTAATGTTTTAAAAAGACACACACACACTCTCTCTCTTAGTCTCTTATTGAACTGATTTTTTAATGAGCTTATTTTATTAATTATTCAACCAGCCTCAATAACTACCATCCAATTGCACTGTAGCTCTTACTTAAAAAGAAAAACTTATTCTTATAAAAATAACAAATCTGATTGTGCACAAGTCATAAAATAAATAAATTAATTAATAAAAATAAACAATTAATATTCAACTCAATTGTCTAATTAATTTTTTCCAAAAAAAAAGTAGCATCATCGAACACACTATTGTGCCTTGCTTCTATTCACTCACCCAACAATCACATGCTACTGTACACCATTATCGTAAGACAAAAGACTACACAAATCACCGTTAAGTGACGATAATTAAAGAAGAAGAAGAACAGTATACTCTTGAGTGTACTGAAGAAAAAATGATATCATTTGAGCTCAATGCCGATCAAAATAATCTACAATAGCTTAAAATTTGATATCACAAATGTCATTATGCTCCTATATAAACATGAAATAGTGTCGTATACTCTTGAGTATATTGAATGTATTGAGCTAAAAATGATCCAAAAATTATGTTAATACTTTTCAAATGAAGTCAAAATAGCTTACAATATCATTTAGATCTACAATTGGGCAGTACACCATGGTTTACATAAAAAATAAAGTAGTACACTTTTGAGTGTGCTGAAAGAAAAATAATATTATTTAAGCTCATTGTCCATCAAAATAATCTACAATAATTTAAAATATGATTTTGATCTCATAAATGTCAGCATACTTCTATATAAACATGAAATAGTACAATACACTCTTGAGTGTACTAAATATATTAAGCTAAAAATGATTTGAAATTATTCTAATACTCTTTAAATGAACTCAAAACAGCTTACAATATTATTTATATCTACAATTGAGCAGTACACCATGATTTACATAAAAATAAATCAGCATATTTTTGAGTGTACTGAATGTACTGAGTTAAAAATGATATCATTTGTGCTCACTGCCCATCAAAATAATCTATAATAGCTTAAAATATAATTTTGATCTCACAAATATCAGTACATTGCTACATCAACATGAAATAGTGCAATGTACTCTTAAATGTAGTGAATATATTGAGATAAAAATGCTTCAAAATTATTCTAATACTCTTCAAATTAATTCAAAATAGCTTATAATATCATTTAGATCTATAATTGGACATCACACCATTGTTTACATAAAAAATAAATCATACACTCTTGAGTAATCAATGTATCAAGAAAAATGATATCATTTGAGCTCACTACTTATCAAGATAATCTACGAGCTTAAAATATGATTTTAATCTCACAAATGTGAGTACAGTGTTGTATAAAAATGAAATAGTGCACTACACTCTTAAATGTAATGAATATATTGGGCCAAACATGATCTAAAATTATTCAAATACTCTTCAAATGAACTCAAAACAACTTAGAATATTATTTAGATATACAATTGGGCAGTACATTATGATTTACATAAAAGATAAAGCAGTACATTTTTAAGTGTTATTGAATGCACTGAAGTAAAACTGATATCATTTGAGCTCACTATCCATCAAAATAATCTACAATAATTTAAAACATGATTGTGATCTCACAAATATCAGTACACTACTATATAAACATGAAACACTGCAATACACTCTTGAGTGTACTGATTGCATTGAGCTAAAAATAATCCAAAACTATTTTAATACTATTCAAATGAACTTAAAATAGCTTATAATATCATTTAGATCTATAATTGGGAAGTGTACTATGATTTACATAAGAAATCTACCAGTAGAGTTTTTAGTGTACTAAATATATTGAGCTAAAAATGATCCAAAATTATTTTAATACTCTTCAAATGAACTCAAAATAGTTTACAATATTATTTAGATGTATAACTCGACAACACACCAAGATTTTCATAAAAAATAAAACTGTATACTCTTAAGTGTACTGAAGAAAAAATGATATCATTTTAGTTCAATGCCCATCAAAATAATCTAAAATAGCTTAAAATATGATTTTGATCTCACGAATGTTAGCACACTGCTAAATAAACATAAAATAGTATAGTAAGTTCTTGAGTGTAATTGAATGTATTGAGCTAAAAATTATTTAAAACTATTTTAATACTCTTCAAGTGAACTCAAAATAGTTTATAATATCATTTAGATCTATAATTGGACAATACATTGAATGTCATTACCATCTTCATGATTGAGTGATAGAAGATTTATTTATTTAATTTTTTGAGTATTTTGAATGAAAAAATCACAATTCTGAAAATGCAGATGCACCCAATGGAAGGTGGCTTTCATAGGAGAAATAATGGAACAAACTAAATTTAACCCGAAAATTTTTTTTAAAAATCATTAAACTGAGGAAGACGACTTTGCGATATTGTCGTCATCATCGCAGGGAGGAGGGAGATTTAGATCTAGGAAAGTTGTCAAATTCCTCCTCATTCGCTCGTGAATTCAGATGCCACGATGTGGCCACCGATAGCCGAAAAAGGGAACGCCCGATATCGAACACTTGTGGATTCTTTAGCCGTGACTTGAAGAGAATGAGTTAGACTTAGTCAATCGATTCCTCGCTCATCACCGCCTTTGTTTTATCTGGGATGCAGAAGCTTGATTTTCTTATGGTCGATGCCATGCAAAGGAAGGAAAACATTTATTGCAAGTCTTGCACTTAGACGCCTAATCCAAATTTGCCGTGGTGGTCGCACCGCAAATTTTCGGTTCATAAATTTCATGGCTTGCCTCACGCCGGGTGGGTCTCTTGGCTTATGACCACCTCGGGAAAAAGTACAAGGAAATTAGCGATGTCTTCTTCGCTTAGTGATCAAAGAACTCGGAGGTCGATGAAGACACTACATCACGTGATGAAGGCGTAAGCCTTTGCCGCTTGGTTCTCTTCCGTCTCACTATGGACGAATCTTGAATATACCTTCCATCAATGATAGGTGAGAAAGAAGCTTGTGTCGTGAGAAGTGAAGGGTGAGGAAAGCAATTAACGTCACCTCTTACTCTTTCATTTTTCCACGTTGAGTTTGGCTCAGAGGAAAGGAGCTAGCTAAGTGCTTTTAAAGTTCACCGGCTTCTCTTATGGTTATTTATGGAATAGAAGAAACCCGAAAATGTAGAATCTGATGACAATTACAGCCAGTAAAAAAAATAAAAAAATTAAGAATTTTTAGCAGCCATTCATGTTTGGCAATTTTTTTAAACTAAGTATGGTTAGAAGCTTAATTAGGTAATTAAGTATTAATAAAAAAAATTTAAGAATTGGTACAGTCACCCAATTAGTGGGCGACTGGTCACGCCATCGCCGACTCGACGGCATGGCAGCCGAGCGGCCGCCCACTAATGATCGTTTAAACTATTAGACCAATCGAACCGATCCTAATACCTGTGCCATTCCACGCGATTCCTCCGCACTCTCGAAAGCACGCAACATCCCCATCCAGCCGTTCTCGCAACATCTTTCGCACCCCGACGTATCTCCAACCCTTGCATTGTGTCGTCTCCCTCGAGTATTTGAAATAAACTTATTTTTCTTGCCGACAGTAGTGTTTATGGCGTTTGGCACTTTCCTCTCTCATATAGCAGGGTTTGGAAGCCAACATTAGCTTCCGACGATGATTCCGATGGCTCCATTTTGTTTGGGGAAGTTACCTGTGGTGGATTCGACTTGTTTTTGCACATCCCCGTCGTTATTTGTAAACTCACGGTAAATCCCTACTTCTATCAATTTATAGTAATGGAGTATGTATGGTAGGAATTTGAGTAGTATTTTAGACTTTGTTTGGGTTTTGAGTTGTATGTTTGTAGACGCTACATTCGTGCTATATAGTTTGTTTGACAAGAATGAATGAGAATTTATTTCAATCCTTTCATATACAATTAAGTATCAATGAGCGCAAATTCGTGGGAGGTAAATCATCCAAGGTCACAAAGACCTTACCGAATTGAAGCAACGAATTATGAGAATCTTGCACATTGATCCAGCCACAAACTCTAACAGTCATTATGTAGTGGTGGATTTATACCGTAATATCTCACACGACGCTTACACTTGATGAAGCTTCCCGTTAGATATTGGTGTTGTATGTCGAAGTGGAAGATGTTAATATTGCATCCACATCTAAAGGTAGTAAGGTCGAGATATAAGGATACACAAGATTTCACAAGAACCTTTGGGGATACAACTTTGATGAGTTGATTCCCGTAATATATGGTCAACATTTATCGACATACTTGTAATAATTAATATGATAATTTGTTGCTCAACTTATAAGTTATATGGCAAAATGCTATCTATCATCATTGGATGAACTATGTGCCTCGAGTGAAAATAAGATATGAGTACTATGAATAGTCAAGTAGATGGAGCAGATATTAGTGATGATGACTGCTCAGTTAGAAGCTACTATGCTTGAGAATATGATAGTCATAATCGCTGAAAAATAACTCATTTCAATTGATGAGAGTCATATGTTGTCCACAAAGTATGTCCGATGTGTGAAACTACGAGAGTGGGACAACGATGTTTACTTTGATGGCCCATCCGACAAAACTGCCCTAACAGATGAAATTGAAATTCAAATGACCTTGTTGAAGGTATGTGTTTAAAGTAAACGAGTCGCAATTTGCTATTGTTGGGTGGTGCATAGTAAATAATGTTCAATTCCAAACAGTTATCTCTAACCAGAAGGACTACACGGTTGTATGTGTACAACACGATAGTCCTAGAAGGCCCTATAAGTGGCGTTTGCATTGTAGCAACAGCAGACGCTTGGGGGGTGCTTGGAGAATATCAAGAGTTGGTGAAAACATAGATGTATCAAGAAGTGCGTCCATCTACGGTAGTTCAAAATTCATAGCTATTCATTATACTGATCACGTGATAGATCTAAAACCTATTATAGGTAGAATAGAGTCAAAATTCAATGTTAAAGTTTCATATATGAAAGCTTGGGATGCAAGGCGTAAGGCAATAAAATAAATATTCAGCAGCTGGGAAGAGTCCTATAGGACTCTCAGTCTTTATATGGAATCAATTTGTAGTACTTTACCGCATACAATTCAATCTACCACTACGCAAAGATTTCGGAGACTTTTTTGGGCCTTTGGACCTTCAATAATGGGATGGAGTAGCTACCGACCAGTGTTGAGCTTAGATGGTACTTTTTTGTTGGGCAAGTATCGTGGTACATTATTAATAGCCGTAAGAATCGACGGTAATAATGGGTTGTTTTCTCTAGCTTTTGCTATTGTGGAATCCGAGAATGTTGATTCGTGGTTGTGGTTCTTGCTGTGCTTGCATGATGTGTTGTCCATAGTGTCTAGTAGACTTGATTTGTGCATAATATCTGATAAACATGCTGATCTGCTACGTGAATGCAAAGAGATTTTTCTGTGGGTAGCTCATAGGCATTGTTTGCGCCATTTGCGTGAAAATTTTAAAAAGGTCGTACACAGGTTGGAGATTAGTGATGTTGAGTTTCTATGCCAAAAGATGTATATGGCAGGTAACACTGATGATATTCATCAGTTCAACCGCTTAATGTTAGATAAAAATGTTAAAGAAGAAGCATAATTGGTTTGTAGAGCGTAAAATGGTCCCTTGTGTAATGATGGTGGTATGATAATTATGATGAATGATGTATCCGAGTGTTTTAATGGTGTCCTAAAACAGGCACGTGGTTTACCGATTCAGGCTTTAATCACTACTATCTGTTACAACTTAGTAGCCTTGTTCATGAAACGGTTATCCACTACTACTCAGCAAGAGGAAGTCAGCTTGTCTATTTATACTCAAAGGATCTCCACACTGTAATAGCATACTGAAAGGGAGGCTAGGCATTTTCCTGAACCTGTAAATATCAACCCACATGAGATGCAAGTTTTAAAATCATTCTTCAGTTGATTTGCTAGATAATGGCCTCTGTGATTATAATTGTGGCAGAACGATCATATATCATTGTCCATGCCCACATGTGATTGCTATGGATGATCACCCCTTATAGGGATGTGTTGATAGGTATGAGCTGATATGCAGAGACTTGGATGAGCGTGTACATATTGTTGACACATATTACGGATCGGTGCCTACAGAGGGTGTCGCACACCATGAGGGCCATCTACTGAATCCATCCTTCTACGATGTCATCCGGTCCTTCTACATATCTACATATGAGTCACCACCACTTATCTTCCATAGGGATGATATGATGCACACCGCCGAGGATCTTGCGAGAGGCCACCATCACCGCATCATCGCCCATCTGCACGACCAAGACACACCTAGAGTGCGATTCCACAGCAAGGAAGCTTTGTCACAGTATAGGTTTATGTATACTTTTGTGTCTGTACAACATTTTATTCATCTATTTCATTACAAACTTGAGAGTCATGTACACGTTAAATTTTGTTATGTCATAATGAACTTCTTATTATTCGTCCATTTCTGAAATGAATTGGTTAACTTCATATGATTGTCATCCATTAAACTATTATCAACTTGATGCGGTTACGAACCATTTCAAGTTTAAATTGCACTTTTTTTCTTTATTTTTAAAGTAGGTTTATTACTCTCTACTTTTGAAGGATAAAAATTTAAGAATTAAGATTTTGATGAGTAGAACTCTATGTATACGAAAAAATCCTGGTTCTTTTCATAGCCCTAAACCGTGGTTACTTATCTCACAAATCACACCTTAAAAAAACTAGCACCAATTAATCTTCGAAGTCTACCACCCACAGGCGTCGACTTATTAGACGCACGTATGCGAGTCGACGTGGCGTACTAATCAATATAATTTTATTCTTAAATTTTTTTGGTTAATACTTAATTACCTAATTAAGCTTCTAACCATACTTAATTTAAAAAAATTGCCTTCATGTTTCGCTACGGAAATGGACAACAGAATTCAGTCCGTCTGAAGAAGTATTCCGTCATTTTTTTTAAATTTTTAGTCAGGTTTTTTTATTTTCTTTCAGCTTCGTATATAAAGGAAAAAAATATTATTTGAGGAGTTCAGATCTAACTTTATATTCAGACTTTAATAATAAAAGTGATATATAACTCTCAATTAATATTCAATTATTATAAATTAATTATAAATTATTATATATTAATGATAACAACTAATTGATAAATTTTGATAATAACAACTTTAATGTATTCATCAAGAGTTTAAATATAACTTTTGGTGATACTGAGCTTATAATTATTCTTGTTATATATTTCTTGTTATGATCTTATTTCTCATTGAGTATATTTCCCTCTATTGATTTACAGATTACAAGTAAAAGTTAGGTATAGGGCAAAAGGGTGAGAGTATGGACTCTATAGTGAGGGAGGTTTCTGTTAAATATTATCAATGAAGAGAGACCTTACAAACATGCGAAAACCTTGGCTCTCTTTCTTCTTTTAACTCTAATGGTATAATAAAGGATTATGGACTACCTTGTTCCATGTCAATAAGGAAGGTCTAGTATCATTAGAAAATCAATGAAGGAAGACAAACGGTTCAAGCAAATAGGTAAAACTCCTTACAATTGATTGCTTTAAAATTCTGATTTTTTTTAAATGATGAGTGATAAACTTCAAATAATATGATTCAAATTTTTGACTTTCAAGAAATATTTTTCATCAACTAGTGAGCCACAAAATTTGCATACTTATATTTAAAATAAATATCTAAAATTAATAAATTTACTAAGATTAATATTATTTAATTTTGAAATTATTAATACACTTAAATATTGAATGAATGCTCTATGCTTGAAGGGATCAATATGGACCATCCAAAATAATATTTTGAGGATTTTGATAAAAATAATAAAAGTACCACATAAAAAAACTATAAATAAGCAACCAATCTTCATATGAGGGGTAATTGAAACCTTACTTAATGTTGAGAGAGATCTACTTGATAATCACATTATAGATTACCTATCAACAAATGCTGTAGTAACTATGGTCTTGTCTTGACTTTATTGCCAACAATGTTGACATAAATCTTCATCTATAAAGTTAATATACATTGTTGATGCCAATGTTGATGCTTGTTAATAATTCTGTTGCATATAATTCTAGTTTATGAGACCCATTAGTTATAAAATCATCATAAGTTGTCGATGCATATTATCACCTATAAAGTAGATGCATACCATAATATATAATGCATGCATTTGTCATACGCCATGACTTATAAGTTTACACACTATTAACATCAAGGGTGTCGGACAACTATGTTCCCTATCGTCACTCAATATTAATGCAAAGTGTCAATTACATCATGTACACCTATACGAGCACCAAACTTGGCCCCTCCTTGCACATCCTAAAGATCTAAGGCATCGTCTTGCAAACTAGCACTTTGCTTGTCTCAAGCCGTTAAGTCATCCTCAAGCCACCAAAGTTGTCTTCCCTAAGCCAAAGTCTTCTTCTTGTCCCAAGTCAGTATATTGAAAACCATCCTAAGTTGGATGAGCCATTGAAATAGCCATGAGAGTGTTTCTTAGCAAGTGAAATTATATTAGTTTTTACTCAAATTTTTATTTTTTTGTCCCAATATTATATATTTAAATTTTTTTAATATAACAAATAAAAATAAGGATATTTAATTATTTTCATTAGACTAACATTATTTAAAAAAAATTCAAACTTCTTGATTTTCTTATTTAAGATAAATTGTCTCAAATTATTGATAGAGAAAAAATTAAACAAATCTCAAAATATTCGATGCACCTTTATCAAAATTATGGTCTTTCTTGCTTAATATTTTAAAAGACTCTATTATGGACTTGCAATTGAGAGCTATTTTACATATATATATATATATATATATATATATATATATATATATATATATATATATTGGTGGAGGGCTTAACACACCTTCATCAAAATTATGATCATTCTAGCTTAATGTTTTAAAAAGACACACACACACATCTCTCTCTCTCTCTCTTAGTGTTTTATTGGACTAATTTTTTTAATGAGCTTGTTTTATTAATTATTCAACCATCCTCAATAACTACCATCCACTTACACAGTAGCTCTTACTTTAAAAGAAAAACTTATTCTTATAACAATAACAAATCTGAGTGTGCACAAATGTGGTGTTTATTTTTGGATGTATATGGGGGACACCATGCAAATCTGAGGGAATACTTATTGAGTTGATCGGGTATGACATTAAGGAATGATGCACCATCTCGAAAGATGAAAATCATGCCCTATAATGGACCTAATCACAAAATAAGGACTCATAAGGCATGATGGGTCTTCGTATATACCACAGATTTTCCCCCTAATTTATATGGATGAATAAAGTAGGGTTTATATTAAACTGGTTTCTAAAGTTCCCTATAGAGGCAAGCATTCATAGTTAATTATATCCTAAGGAAGATGAGTTCCTTAGGAATAGTCTTGATTAAAGTAGAAAAAATATTATCTCTAAATATTTCAAAGTTAAGACTATCAACAAATTGGTTATATTGGAAGATCAAATGGGAAAGATTAAGGAGAAGACTTATTTTGGAAGCCAAGGGAGATGAGTAGGGAATGCTCTTGATACTAAGAAGCCTAGTGAGCATTCTAATCTATCATATGGTTAGACTTTATAATATTGAAAGTGAGGAGATTTATATGTTTTGAGTTAAATTTCTAATAGATTACTAGGGTTTATAATCCACAAACACAAGGTAAGGGGAATGCCTAAGAGGTAAGGATTTATGCTTGCATCCCGAAGAAAACTTCTATCTCAGATCCTAAATCTAGGGAGTTTTAGTAAGAGCTAAAGCATGTCCTAAATCTAAGCAAAGATGGGTATATGTTTTACCTCCACAAGAGAGAGTAAACCACCAGACTGCTGGACTTATAACCGCATAGAGTGGCGACTAACTCCACCTATGCTTTAAAATCATGTAGAAAAATCATATGATTTTGCAAGATTAGTTAGGCTATTATTTTTTTTAAGAAAGAAACTAAAGTCCTTAAACCCACTTGCTAAGAGACTAGAGTATGAGTGGTATGAGTAATGACTTAATCTAATGAGAAATATTTTCAAATTTTATTTGTATTTGACACTTTATTTTGACCAAGGCCATAAGATTTTCATATGTCTAAATGCATGCTGAAAATGAATTATGGGCTAAATCAGCAAAAAAATAGGTGTTTTCCATGACAAAAAAGACCCTCAAGGTCAAGTCTTCCCCTATCGTGCAAGAATGGAAACCCACTCTTAGCAAGAGTGAAATAATATGATTGCATAATGTGAGACATACAACATTCAGCTAAGGGGTTGCTAAATTTTTTAATTTTTTTGATTTAATGCCTAGGCTTTATGTGAGGTTATGAGTTACTTAAAGCTTTAGCTATGAGTTGCAGTTGGGTAGAAAATTTATTTTTTTATCTTAAGAGCCAAATCACATCCAGGCTATACAACAAACACCAATCATAAAGAAACTATGAAGAGGCATATAATTTCTAATGCACAAGCTAGACATAACATCAAACATTTTATAATTAAGGCAAAAGAATGAAAGGCCGGTGCGGTCGGGTATCGTTGTATAACTGGATAAGAGAAAATGTAACCAAGAATATGAAAGAATAATTATAATTTATAAATGAATAAATGATATGAGGGTCATTTTTTCTTCATTCTTCATGTCTTTTTTGCTTCTTTTAATTTGGTAGGTTTTAAGGAATCACATGACACCTCAAGATAAAGCCTTTTAGCCAATGCTCATCCTAAACTCTCATAGCACTAATCCTAAATTTTAAAACAAAATTATGTTAAAAGTAGGAAAAGTAAATCTAACTACACCTGTAAAATAAGTATTAGCTAAACATACATATAATCCCAAGCAGATATATTTATAATTTGGACTTAGCACCATGCACATTGGTAACCAAGCCTGATTGGCTTAGGGGTTTAAGAAACCTACAAATATAGCATTCATATTTATTTTATGCACCCCTTAAGCATAATCCCCTGCAGAAAATAACATTAGGAAAATATTGGCCTAACATCCAGTCTACGAAGCATACACCCTAACATCTAGTCTAAAATAATACATCACAAAATAAAATATACATCATACCATACACCGCCCTAACATAAAGCTAGAAATGATGACTTAGTTCTAATATGTGTGTATTAAGGCTTGTGTGGTATGTCCTAACTAAGCATTAAGGTTATGATATTCTAAATGTGAAAGAAAGTTTCATTTAAGAGGTTGATTTCACTTTAAGTGGTTTAATTGATTTGGAAATTTTACTTAGTGTTTCTTTTGTTTCATTTGACCTATATTTAGCAACTAAGTGTTGTAAAGAGAAGAAAAAGATAGGATCCCTCTCTTTCATCCCTACCTAAAGTCATTTCTAAAGCATGCTAATTAAGAAGTTATCTTTAGTCACTGACTTATTTCATATTTTAAATTAATCCTAAGTTTAGGTTCACTCTAAATAATTCTATTTCATATGAAAGGCATCTTAAGGTTAATTTGATTGAATTACTATCACATGACACATGTTAAATCATTCCTTTCCATCATATGTAACAAGCATATAATTAAGTCATAAGTATACCTACACATACAATATATTTTAGAACACTTGGATGATGGATGTGAATATGTATATTCAAACTTTATATATTTCATTTGATTGAATTATTACATCATATTCATTTAAAATTCTATCTAAATTCTTATACAAAATTACATAGGGATGAAATTAAATAGATATGTGTCATTGTTAACCAGGGAAGTGAGATAATCAAATGACCTTTTTGGGGCTAACTAAAGCCTCATATTCTGGATGTACTATATACCATTACATTCAAACCATATGAAAATTTGTATACATGAACATAAGAAAGAGAGTTCTACATCACATGATCAATTAATTCAATCACTTGAATAATTGCAAATGCATGTATTTTTGATAAAAGGAAAGGGGTTCCAATTCCATAATTAAATGTACACACATATGTATAAGAGATATAAGCTAGTACATGTCATTGTTAACTAGGGAAGTGAGGTAATCAAATGACCTCCTTAGGGCTACTTAAAGCCTCATATTCTTGGATGTCTAGACTAAATATTTGCTTTTCTCAAATACATATGGATGTATACATAAATAAAGAAAGAAAAACCATGCAAAAAGTATATTTTTACTTGATTGAAACATTTATACATGTGGATTAAAGTTCTTATTAAAATTCTAATGTAGAAATACATGTAAATGAAATCAAACAAATACTTTTCGTTATTAACCAGAGAAGTGATGTAATCAAATGACCTCCTTAGGGCTAACTAAACCCTTGTATTTCCGGGATGTCCGGACTATATACCTATTAACATTCAAATGCATGTATAGCTACACATGAATCAAAGAAAAGAAAGCTTCAATCCATACACTTAGGGTATAATCACATACATTTCCTATATATTCATAAGTAGCATTCATAACATAAGTAATCATTCATTTATAAAAGTTGGAAAAATACATTTGGATTTAATAGTGATAATAGCCACACATATATTAAATTAAATAAACAGATGCAAGCTTGACATAAAGGAAACTTTTTAATTTAATTAATTTTGTAAAAGATGAATGCATGAATCAAATGACATACAACATTTAATATGATTGGAGAGAAATAAATAAACATAAATAAATAATTTTATTCAAACAAATTAGTTCCTAAGGACAATCATATCAACAAAAAATATTTAAAGCAAACCAAAGCTTTTTAATGTCATTTTTAATTTGATTTTTAATTCAATTTAAGGAAAGAGAGAAAGAGGTTTGATAATCCTAATCCCATCCCATGTCTGCAAGTTAATTTGATTTAATGAGAAAGGAAATTAGGTTGATTTTATGAATTAATTAAGTTAAGGTATGAATTAAATCAATTAATTAATCCTTACCTATGTTATATTAAAGTAATTAACTAAATAATTATGAGCCAATGTGATATGCAAATGAATTGAAAAGTAATTTAGTAATGGTCCAATGAAATGATAGGGCTTAATGCAATTAGCTCACAATTAATAGTTAATTAAGGTTAAGGAACTTAATTACTTTTATGATTTTTTCACACATATGAAAAAAATCATAATTTCATTAAATCTCTTTAGGCTATTGAACACCTAAAGATCTACCCATGAATTAATTTGGTCATGATGTGTTTTAAATATTAATTAAACTAATTAATTAATCCATAATTAATTTCTCTTGCAAAAGTGAAGGAAATTTAGGAAAAACATTAGGAGAGAAGCCCCAATCCAATTCCCTAAGCCTCCTCACTGTTAAACAGTGATAAATGAATCAATTAATTTGGCAAGTTACTATTCATATGCTTAATTATCACCAAATTAAGTTAAGAAGGTAATTAGAGCTTACTTAATCAATTTTTTCAATTAATTAACCAATAAATCACAAGAAAAATAGGACAGGCAGAGGTCATCCCCTTAAACAATCTTAGAAAATTTAAGGTTAATTAATTAATTAGTTAGGGAGTAATTAGGGTAATTAACATTTTAATTAAACCTTAATTAAGTGCAAATTTCTATTCAAAATTAATTAAGAATAATTTTAATAAATTTCTCTATGAAATATATTAAAAATAAGCCTTTGCTTATATTTTTTTTAGATTTTTCTATAATCTATTATAAATTATGGAAGTTTCAGCCTTAAAAACTAATTAATTAGCCTCAATTAAGATCCTATCTAGCCATGTGGTGCTTGGCGATGCGTGCTTTCAACATGGAGCTGGGAATTGGCTATTTAAGTAGTCACATACGCCTGGATGGCGGTAGGGCCGATTTCTGTGAGCCGTTTGATCTAAGATCAGACGACCGCAATCAAACCCATGGTTAAAGAAGGATTAAACAGATGATCTAGCGTGATCTAATCACTATCGTCTATTTCAATCATGCGGAGCAGATGGCCCGTGATCTCTCTTTCTGCGAGCGACGAATGATGGAGCCCATCCGCCATGGATCGCTCAATTTGAGCTCACCTGAGATTGATTCACTCCAAAATAACCCCACACCTTCGCTCGAGGGATCCACAAATATTCAACAGCTAAGATCGGCTCACATGCAAACTTTCTTCACAAAGCTCCAACACTTTTTTGCCTAAAGCAAGGTTCCAATGGATTTACCTCACCAAAGCTAAGATCGGTAGTTCGCACGCTTGAGGAAGCTTCGTCTAGTTGAGATGATGCCCTGTTGAGTAGCAATTTGATTTGTTCTGAGTGGATTGCTGGGTTGGCCAAGAATGGTGCTTTGCATGGCTTTGAACGAACTCCATCCTCTGGTGGGCTTGGAGCTCGAGGGAGGGTTTGTTTGGCTTCGACGACGTGCGTGGAAGGTGTGTGTAAGAGAAATTGGATTTTGATTGAGAAATGGGGAAGTTGGAATAAAGGGTGTGCTCCCATATTTCAGCTTTGCACGGAAGAGAAAATCCAAAGTGGGAGGGCTTGGAATCGCCGAGCTTAGGAGTTTCGTTTCTCTATTGGGAGCTTAGACAAAGAGAATGGTGTGATTTCCAATGAGAATTGAGGGGGTATACCCCTCAATTGGTTGAGATGGATAGACGAGATTGCTTCCACAATTTCAGCCACGCCGTCAGTGTGCTTGATGGCTATCAAGGATGATAGGAGAGTGGACTTTGTCAATTTTGGCAAATTCCCACATGGGGAGGCATATCCAAGAGAGATTTGCCTTGGGTTTAGTTCCAATTGAGTTTGGGCCAATTTTGGGTTGACCTAGAATGGGTTTATGTCAGGTTAGGTCAGCTCCAAAGGTCCCATGAGTTAGTTTCATAGGTTTTTGCTCAATTTGGGTCATATGGGTCAATTGGGTCAATGTTGGGTTAAGTTGACCAATTGGTCAAATTGGGTCAAACTAAGGCTTGAATTAGGTTCAAATGATGATTCAAAGTATTTTTATTCAAGTAGTTTCAATCAATTTGGCCTAAGTTTGATTTTGGCTCATTTGGATTCATATATGTCAAATGGGTCAAGTTGACCAAATTGGCTTGGGTTGGGTGTTGGACAATTTGATTTAGTTTAGATTTTGGCCAATTTGGGTCAATTCAAATTTAATTTAGATTTTGGCCAATTTGACCCTTTAGGTCAATTTAGGCTAAGTTGGTCAATTAGGCTAGGTTGGGTCTAATTGATTAAATTGGAGCTTTGGTCAAGTTCAACAATGAATTTGGAAAGAACTTGAGCCATTGGTTGTAATCAATTTGGGTTGGACCATGATTTGACCTATTTTGACCTTTTAGGTCAATTTGGGTCAACGGTCAAATGGTCAATTGTTTGTTTGGTTTGGATAGTCAAGTCATATTCAATCATTGATTATGAGTTGGTGTAAATTAATGGTTTCAATTGATTTAGTGTAGGGTAGGTTATGGCTAATTTAGGTTTCATATGAGTGAAGGGTTGACTTCGTCAAATGACCAAGTTGACTTGGTTTGACCCAATTCAATACAATTGATCATCCTAGGGTGATTAATGATCATTGTATATGATGTTTGGATGGGCTTGGTTCAATCCAATTTGGGTTGGATTAGAACTTGGTTCATATAGGTTCTTTTGGCCACTTTGGGTCAAGTGGACCTAAATGAGCTAATTGACTTGGTTTTGGTATGATTAAGGTTTAGTTGGATTTATATATGGGTTTAGGATTGAAATATAAATCCAATTGTAATTAATTTGGGCTATGATAGGTTTTGGTTCATTTGGAATTTTTAAGTCAAAAGGGCTAAGTTGGGTTTGACTTGGGTTGATTTCAATTTGGCTTGATGATTGAAGAAGTGATTGATTCAAGAGAAAAGTCATTGATTTTGGCTTGATTTAGGTGAGTTTTGACCAAGTTCAAAGAATTGGCTTAAAGGGTTAAATTGGGTTTTGATTTGATTTTGAATTTGGTTTTGACTATTTGAATTTATATTCCATTTATATTTGTGAATATAAATGAAGATATAAATGACTTATGAGAAAATCACTTGAGTTTGTAGTGATTTAGAAGCAAATTTGACTAAGCTTATGGAGGTAGGTCATAAGGGCATAGAAGGAAATCAATTTAGTTAGATTTAGTTTTGATTATTGGAGTGTGAGTTTCATTTATATTTGTGGATATAAATGAAGGAATAATTGATTTATAAGAAAATCAATTGATTTTGGCTTAATTTGAATGGGATTTGGCTAAGCTCATGGAGGTAGGTTGATATGGCTTAGGAAGGGTCTTGGGTTGGATTTGGATTTAGTTTAGTTTTGGTTATTTGAGTTCATATTTCATTTATGTTTATGAATATAAATGAAGATATAAATGATTCATGAGGATCAATCAAGTTTGGATTGAATTGGGTGGAGATTTGGCTAAGTCCATGGAATTCAATCATAATGCTTAAGGAGGATTTGGGAGTTTAAATTTGATTTTGGGTTTCAATCATTTGAAGTTGGGTTTGTACTTGAATTTGATAAATGAAAAGGGATTAAATTGATTTTTGAGAAAATCAATTGAATTGAGATTGATTTGAATTTGGTTAGATGCTAAGTCCATAAGATAAAATCGTAGGGCTTAGGCAGGATTTTGATTTTGGATTTGATCATGGGTTTCAATCATTTGATTTGGAATTTGGATTTGGATTTGGTATTGAATTGGAGGTTTGGCTTTAGAAGGTAAAATATATTGGGTTTAGGCCACAAGATTAGCAAGTCTCCATAAATCTTTAAGGCATAACCTACCCCTATGACAAACCCTTTTAAGTCTCTAAGCTTAGGTTAAGTGTTCACCTAATAACTAGAAGTGTCTTAAGGCATAACCTACCCCTATGACAAAGTAAGTCTCTAAAGGTTAAGTTCACCTAACTAGAGTGTCTTAAGGTTAAGGAGTTCTTAGGTATAAGAGTCCTAGACCTATGATGAGGCGATTGAGAACTCACTCTAAAAGTGTGGTTAACAACAAGTAATAAAATAAATAAATAAATTAATAAAATTAAACAATTAATACTTAACTCAATTGTCTAATTAATTTTTTTTCACAAAAAGCAAACACCATCATCAAACACACTACTGTATGCCTTGCTTCTATTCACTCACCCAACCATTACACATTATTATATGACATTAGTGTTTGACAAAAGACTACACAAAGCATTGTTAAGTGATGGTAATTAAGGAAGAAGAAGAATAATATACTCTTGAGTGTACTGAATGAAAAATGATATCATTTGAGCTCACTGCCCATCAAAACAATCTACAATAGCTTAAAACATGATTTTGATCTCACAAATGTCAGTACACTCCAGTATAAACATGAAATAGTGTAGAACACTCTTGAATATACTGAATGTATTAAGCTAAAAATGATCCAAAACTATGCTAATACTCTTCAAATGAACTCAAAATAACTTACAATATCATTTAGATCTACAATTGGGTAGTACACCATGATTTACATAAAAGAATAAAGTAATACACTTTTGATTGTGCTAAAGGAAAATGATATTATTTGAGCTCACCATCAAAATAATTTACAATAATTTAAAATATGATTTTGATCTCATAAATGTGCACTACTATATAAACATGAAATAGTAGTACACTCTTGAGTGAAATGAGAATGCTAAAAATGATTCAAAACTATTATAATACTCTTTAAATGAACTTACAATATCATTTATAGCTACAATTAGATACACCATGATTTACATAAAGTAAATCACACTTTTTTTTATTGTATTGAGACAGAAATGATATCATTTGTGCTCAGTGCCCATCAAAATAATCTACAATAGCACAAAATATGATTTTGATCTCACAAATGTCAATACACTGGTATATTAAAATGAAATAGTGTAGTATACTCTTGAGTATATTAAATGCATTGAGCTAAAAATGATTCAAAACTAGTCTAATACTCTTCAAAAGAACTCAAAATAGCTTATAATATCATTTAGATCTATAAATGGACAGTACACCATGGTTTACATAAAAAATAAATCAATACACTCTTAAGTGCATTGAATGTATTGAAGAAAAAATGATATCATTTGAGCTCACGCTCATCATCAAAATATTCTACAATAGTTTAAAATATGATTTTAATCTCACAAATGTCATATATTGCTATATAAACATGAAATAGTGCAATACACTCTTGAGTGTATGATATATTAAGCTAAAATGATCCAAAATTATTCAAATACTCTTCAAATGAACTCAAAACTGCTTAGAATATCACTTAGATCTATAATTGGGTAGTACATCATGATTTAAATAAAATAAAATGACACTTTTACTTTACTAAAACTAAAGTAAAAGATGATATCATTTGAGCTTTACCAAAATAATCTACAATAATTTAAAACATGATTTTGATCTCACAAATGTCGTTCTTGTAAATATGAAATAGCATACACTCTTGAGTGTACCGATAAAACTAAAATGATCCAAAACTATTTTTATACTCTTCAAATGAACTTAAAAGTGTTTACAATATCATTTAGATCTATAATTGGCGTATCTGATTTACATAAAAAATAAACTAGTAAAGTTTTTAGTGTGGATGAAGCTAAAATGATCCAAAATTGTTCTAATACTCATCAAAAGAACTCAAAATAGCTTACAATATCATTTAAATATATAATTGGACAACACATCAAGATTTTCATAAAAAATAAAAATAACACTCATTGAGTGTACAAAAGAAAAAAATGATATCATTTGAGCTCTGCCCATCAAAATAATCTAAAATAACTTAAAACATGATTTTGAACTCACAAATGTGTATATAAACATGAAATAGTGCAATTGAGTACTTGAATGTATCGAGATAAAATTATCTAAAATAATTTTAATATTTTTTAAGTGATCAAAATAATTTATAATATCTTTCAGATCTATAATTAGACAGCATATTGAACGTCATGACCATCTTCATGATTCAGTGATCGAAGATTTATTTATTTAATTTTTTGAGAATATTGCATGAAAAGGGCACAATTCTGAAAATGTAGCAGTGAAGGTGGCTTTCATAGGAGAAACGATGGAACAAACTAAGTTTAATCCAAAAAAAAATCATTAAACAATAGTGAAAAACCTCATATAATTCATAGAGGTGAGTTATGTCCGGAGAAGTGATGAATGATGAATAAAATTAAGAAATAATAAAAATAAAAATAAAATCCAATGATAAGAAAGAAATTAACGTGACATATTTTAGTTAGAATCTGATAAGTAATGGAAATTAATGAAGGAAGATGTCAACCCCAAAGTCGGTGTTTTGCAGCCACAAAGAAAGGCAGCGTCTTTGTCGGTGAAAAGGAGGAAGATGACTTTGCGATATCGCCGTCATCATCTCAGGGAGGAGGGAGATTGAGATCTAGAGAAAGTTTGTTCGAATTCCTCTGCTTCCTCACGGCTCGATGATTGAAGGGCGGTGCGCGCATGTGGCCGTGAGGGCTGAAGTGAACTTGGTGCATAACACACTGTGGATTACTTACGTTGCCGACTTTTGAAGAGAATGAGTTCAGCTTAATCAAATCCTCGCTCATCACCGTCTTCATTTTCATGCCGAAGGATCGAAAGCTTGATTTTCTTAGTCAATCAAATCGCTCAATTTTGTCCTCCCCGGCGGTCTCCTCCTTAAGATCCAAAGGAGGTTCTCAAAGCAATTTGGTCTATAAGCGAAGGGGTTTCGAGTGTTCCGTCTCTTTCATTGGTTGAAGAAGGCAAAAGTTCATATCTTGCCCGATTGAGGTCATGGCTTCCACGCAGGTGCATCGATGAGTGGCTCACGGACATGTTTTGCCGTTCTATGGTGAAATCTAGCGAAGTCTTCGGACACCAAGCCCGAGGCAGTGGAGCGTTGGTTGGTTTGAGGAGTTTGCTTAGTATAAAAATTAGTTTTTGGCAAAATAGGGAAGGGTAGTCATCATCGAGGGATGATGATGCGTCGAAGTGGTGAGCCTGAGCATGAGAGGGAGGAAAGCTCTCCTTTGTGAGATTGATTGATCCATTAACGGTATAATGTTTTGATTCTATTTTTCCAAATTATACCTAATCTATAATATATTATTTAAAAGGCTATAGAAGAAGAAGAAGAAGAAGAAGAAGGACAAGAAGGCTCTAATCGTGTTTGTAAAAGTTTTAGGAATTTTTATGAAGATTTTAAGCTTAATTCTTATTTATATTATTATTGTGTGCTAGAAGATTAGTTGTAGTAGATACAAGTTTATGTCTTATCCTTATTGAGAAATCCAGCACACACACAAATATTTGAAGAGAGAACAAGAAACTCTAGGATTTTTATGAGGAAAAACCCTAGAAAGAGGGGGAAAAAGCCACAGGCCTTGTCTAGTAAAATTGTTTCACTATATATTTGCTTTGAAGTATAGAGTTTAACTTCTCCTAATCACGGGGTTACAGAGTTGTATGTGAGAAAATTTGATAATGGGAATTTGAATCGGGAACTATGCGATAGTTGTCGCTTATTATGATGATGGCCTGCGCGGTTGAGGCGGTCGGTGGTAGTGACCGATGGCGGTGGTCGATGACAATGATAATTGGTGGTGGTGATAGCGGGCTTGGTGACCCGATAATGGATGGCGGTGATCAACGATGGTATATAGTGGTGTCGGTAATCAGCAGGTAGTCGGCAGCGATGATGATGTGGTGGTAGTGGCGATGGCAGCGGCCGGTGGTATGGCGATAGCGGCGATGGTGTTGCGGTGGTATGGCGCGATAGCGGTGATAGTGGCGGTATGATAGCCCGTGGTCGGCGTGGCGATGGCGGCAATGGCATGACCGGCGGTGGTCGGCGATGGCGAATGATGACCGGCGGGTTGTCGATGATAATTCGGCCGGGCTTCGATTAAGCTATGAGATTCATCGAGTCTCAGAGCTCTCAACTCTCTTTCGCTTTCGGGGCCCCTCATATGAAGAATGATGTGCTATTTATATATTAGAGGAGTGATGATTCTGTAAATACATGCAGAATCCAAACCACTCCATCGGACGGCTCAAAATAATTTTTTTTATCATCTGATGTATTTTATATATTAGAATACTCAAATGAAGTCAGAATTAAGAGAACTTGGGCTTGTTAGATCCGGCTCATCAAGACGCTCGATTTGACTATAAACACTCTATATTTATGAGCTATTTAGGGATCTAACTGATATCCTAAAATTTTTAATTATATTTTAAGCGCTTGATCTGGATTAATCTTGACTCATAATCAGATTGCTTTCGACATCATGATTCGTGCTTCAATTAGTGAAATTTTCAGTGCTATATTAGTTGCCCCCCAATTTTTGGATGACATTAACTCAATAATCCAAAAATATATGTCAAATAATTGAAAATAACAACTTCTTCAATGTTAATGAAATTTTTGGGTTTGTTAACCTTTACATCACATATGGTTTGAGAGAATAAATCTTCATGGGTGCACAAGTCTACTTTCACGGAAGTGCGGGCCAGTGCATTGCGGGGCCATGGGGTTCTTGGATCAGGGCTTTCAGGCGATCGGGGCTCACGTGGGCACATTGCTCGGGCACAAATTCATGACTCAGAGCGCCGTCGATGAGCAAAATTTTGGAGTTTTTTTATTATTATTTTAATTTCTTCTTATTTTCTTCCTTTTTTTTCACTTTTATAAAAAGAAAGATATAATTGAGAGAAGAAATTTTGAAATCTATTTAAATATTTTCAAATTTTTTCTCAAAATTTATTTCCCTTTTACCCCTATTGTGGATCTGTAAAAACCCCCATTGGAGAGGAAACAATTTTCTCCCATATGCTCCGATGTTCTTCTACGTTGGATTAGAAATTATCTAGCAGAAGTTCATGGGCTAAGGGTAATAAATTTTTTTTCTTATGTCGGCAAGGCTCTGACCTTCTTCTGCAAAGAAGGTGTGGGCTCCGAAAATTCGGCATCGACCTCTTCGATGAAAAGAGTGGTTTAAAGTGTCGGTGTAATTTTCAGAAGGCAGATGAGATAGTAGATAAGACACTACCCAAAGATTTTGTCCTCATTTTGTGAGGAGTTTAGATCTGGTTCTAGGTTTCTTATAGGTGCAAGCCCCTATAGTTAATTACCTCTCCTAGTAAGTGAGAGAGAACTTTCGATTAAGGCTAGTCATTAGATCGTTGAATGTACAATGTATAGTAGCAACATATGGGATTTCAGAATTTAAGTTTGAAATTTTAGATTTTAAACCGATGGTTGGAGGAATGATGGTTGCTAGATCCCGTCGGTCGCGGAGTCTTGAGGGGAGGAGTCGTGTGACATGGGTTGTCGTCGAAATCCTAGACATGGGGTGGTGTTTGTGATAATCTTAAGTCCACCTTAGGTGAGGTTATTTTCCAATCAATACCCTTTGATTCATAACTCAAAGGACCATTGGGGAGCATCGTTCGTGATCGTAATATAATGGAGTGGCCCCACCCATTAGGGACTCTGGTCATGCTTCATCTGTGGAGCTCTTGGCCAAAACCACGTAGTTCATAGGGCCACATCCTTCAAGAGATTGATTGAGAGTGAATATAGCATAACACTTGATTTGACATTGGCTCCTTTGTGAGCTAGAGTTTGTTTAATTTGTCACCCCCGACAAATAATTACGGAAGGTGGATAGATTGGATTTCATTTAAGTTTTAGTGATAAAACTCCATTTAAATGGTTTCTAATTAATATTTGAAAATTGATTTGATTTGATTTGATTTGAGAAATTGATTAATTTGGATATATTTAAGAACTTTAGATCCTGTCAACTCTGTTTAGCTGCTAACAGAGGATTAGATCTACTGTCACCTGACATAATTAATTTTTTTAGATATTTCACTGATTTGAAGCTCTTATTATAGGTTTTTAGGTTTTGTTAACCCGGACCCAGTCATAAGACTAAACCGGGAAGCAACTTAATTTGATTTAAAAATTTGATTAATTTGAATATGTTTAAGAGTTTTAGATCTTGTCAACTCTAATGAAGAACTGATAGAATAGTTTTCAATATTTTTGATTAGAAACTCTAATTATAGATTTTAGGTTTGTTAACGGACCCGGTCTAATGTCTAGGAAGCAACTTAATTTGATTTGAAAATTTGATTAATTTGAATATGTTTAAGAGTTTTAGATCCAAACTCTTTAGTATAATTGAAGACTAGATCTCTTGTCACGAGAATCGCTTTTAGATATTTCTTGATTTGAAAGCTTCTTATTATAAATTTTAGGTTTTGTTAACAATGCCTATGACTAACCGAAACAACCCGCATCCTCGACATCGAATTTAAGCATTTAGCATAATGTGGCACATGATGTATATAGCAGACAATTTCTCTAATTATTGATTTTGTTGATTTTTTTAAAATCATAATTAGAATCAAATTCTTGATTTTGATTAAAAGAAGCCTTATGATTTTATAGATTTGTATAGTATCTTTCTCTGCTTGTACAAAGGGTTGCAAATCTGTGAAGAAGGCGTTTTGAAGCTAGGTTCAAAAGATTATTTAGTTTGTTATTTTATAAAGAAGATTTACCCTCAAGTGACTTTCATTTTCCCCTCTTTTTTGTTTTACTTTTGTGTTTGTTGTATGTTATTTTCCTCCCTTTTTGTTGTTTGGAGTTTTTAATTTGAATTTTAGCTTTAGGTTTCTTTGCTTAACATACTTAAGTTGATTCATTTTATTCTCCCATTTTTTAAGTCAAAGATTTGATTTTGACCTCCTAGCATCATCCCCCGTGTAGGTCATCGGTGTATTTTGGCCTATTCCCTTCACGCCCTGATGAGCATGGCGGTTGGTGTTTTGAAGCACCTTGGCCAAATTTCAATCTCGTTATGCCCTGATGAGCATAACAAAGCCTTCAATAACCTGCATAAAAGCAAATATATATGCAAATATTCCAAATTTTGACATTTGATTTTCGGTCGTCCCCGCATTGCTTGAACTATTTTCGATTTTCCCCTGAGTAGCGGTGTCAACACCACGGTTATTTCATCTCGTCACACCCTGATGAGCATGATGAGGCCTTCAATCACTCGGTACACCCTGATGAGCATAGCGAGTGGTGTCTTGGAACACTACGGCCGAATTTCATCTCGTCATGCCCTGATGAGCATGACGAGGTCTTCAATTACTCATGCCGATGGTAGCGGCGATGTCTGGAACACTACGGCGAATTTCATCTCATGCGCTAGATGGGCATGGCCAGCCTTCAATCACTCAGGCCGATGGCGGTTCTGAACACTAATAATTTCATCTCGTCATGCGATGAGCATGAGGCCTTCAATCACTGAGATGAGTGCGGCGGTGTCTGGAACACTACGGTCAAATTTCATCTTTTCACGCCCTAATGAGCCTAATGAGGCCTTCAATCACTTTCTACGATGAGCGCTATTTCTTGTGACACCACAGCCGTCTCCATGCACCCACTATGCCCTGATAGACATTAGCGGGGTCTTAAACCTGTAGGAAAAAGCACAAGCACAAATATTCCGTGATAGAGGCTAGATGTCCGGGATAGAGAAAGCTTTTGCATTGATCCAAAATTGAACGAGGGAACAGTTAGGAGGAGCGGGCTTGTTGAACAAAGAGGGAACGGTTGAAATTCAAATTATCGGGTGAGGAGTCAAAACTTGAATCTCTGAACTCTTTTTTTGAGACAAACGATTGCTTTTATGAGAAACCAGCTTCTGATTTATTTTGGCCAACAGATATATGTGAGGCCTCTTTTCTTTTTTTTTCTTTTTATTTCTTTTTTGTAATATCTATTTATATTTATAATATATATATATATATAATATATTTATAACATATATATATATATATATATAATTTAAATATATTTATTTTTATTATTACTATTTTTTCTTTTCTTTTTTTATTCCAAAAAAAAAATGGGATACGAGAGAGGGTCAACAAATACCCCCCAACAAATATGATGCATATACGCGGATCGTGATTATTATGAGCTAATTGCTACTTAGTGTAGCTTTTATTCTCTTTGTTTATGTGTTGTTATGTTTTCCGAATTCTTATATGTGTTTCCTCTAATCATTTGAGGATGTGTTGCTTGGGGAGATCGATGACTTGTCTCTAGTGAGCCTAGTGAAGAGACTATTTGGGTGAGATTGATAGACATGATCCTCGATCGATGTCAGGGATAGAATCATACATGTGTTGAGAGGATGATTTTTTGGGGTTTCTTTGCACGATCCCCTTACTTCGACTATGCCTCGGTCTTTGAGGATTCCGCATTGGGTGGCTACAATTGAAATGCGGGGACTACAATCCTTTGATGGTTGTGCTTGATATTGTGATATTTTTGCTTGCTTGTTGAGCGGGGAGACGGTCGACTTACGGAGTAACTGATCAGCTCGTCGGACTTGCTTTGAGATTCATCCATTGGAAAGATGCCTCTTCCTTGGATCGTCACATGGGCTAGGTATATCTTGCGAATCACATTGACTTACGAGAAAGTATTATGAGGTTGTGTGTCTATATTTGATTTAGTGGTATTCCTCCCCTTGGGCCGAGTTGCGTGAGTTTTGGGGATGACACATGTTGGATAGGCTGAGGAGTTGGCGACACACTTTGGGACTTCGTAGAGGACTTCTAGTGTTTGGCTACTACGAGGAGTGTGCTCCACCTAACGAGTTATTTCTCAGGACCTTGATAGCGAGAGGTAGGTTAGCCATGACTTATATTGATCTTTTGAGCCACGACTTTGGGCTTGGTATTCTAGGCTTATGTGCTACACTTCGAGTACATGGATTGAGTTTTTACAAGCTTTTATGAGGAGTCCGTGTGCTACATGATCCTTTTGGATTGGGAATGCCGTTATTTGTCCGAGGAATCAGAGCCTTCTTTGTTTACTCTATAGATATATTGAGCAAGAAATTACTCTTATAGGGTTCATAGCTACTTGGCTCGCATCTTTGTCTTTGTCGATTTATATGGAGTTCTATTAGCGGGATTTCATGGCGGATCTCATTAGCTCAAATTATACCTATAGAGTTCTTGGGGTGATTTTTAGGCATATTCTTTGGTAGTGATGTTACATTGCCTTGGCATTACCTATATTCTTGGATTCACCTTCATATACAAGGAGCTTATGCATGTTTTTCATACCGAGTGAGGATATCCCATTATTGAGAACATAGCATCATCTACCTTTGAGAGGGATCGATCTTTCTTCTTTGCACCTCACTTGGTTTAGGGATTGATTCTTTTCTCACCCGGTATAGTTAGTTTTCACGACTTGATCATCTTGATGGCGATGAGAGTGATAGAGCCTCACTTACTATAGTGAAGAGACATTGAGATTGGAGTACTTATGTACATCAGTTGGTTTGTGTTATAGGTTTGGTGTTAGTTATCATTGAGGGCTACGATTTTCGACAGTTTGGATTTTCTCGATTACCTCATGATGGTGACCATTCATTACTGGTTAGTAGATGTCGAAGACTAGGGCTGGTGCCTTTTGAGACATATTATGCTCTTCAGAAGCTTATTGAGACTTGATGGCTCTCATTTTGATTAGCTCCTCCATAGAGCCATCTGGGGTCAATATACTCACCTGGATGATTGTCTTTTGGTCCTTTCACTGGCGAAGAGGTATGAGCAGAGTGAGGTCTTTAGGAGTTCCTCAAGGTCAGAGGACCCATCATCGATCACCATTGGCAGGAGATAGCAGCATTAGAGGTATGATCACTATCTTTCTCTCCTTCCATACTTCTATCATCTTCTTCATTGCATTACTAAAATATATTAGACATCGATATAGATGTGATTCATGTGATCTTGATTGAGGAGGTTAGGGAGGACACCATTCCTCATAGTAAAGTTAGCTAGGGATTCTCTAGCTCTTGAGATTTCTTCACCATCTCAGACGTAGGTGTAGTACTACAGCCTATTCGAGCCCATGATGAGTCCACTTCCACAGGAGTTTATGATTTATGATGAAGTGTCATTGGTGTCAGGTAGCACTAGATATATTATGGAAGACTTTAGGGTTGAGCCGTTGCATGTACCGGCCATTGACACTGCCACTTCAGATTTTGCTACTCCTTCTATGGAACCACTTTTCTCTACTGAGTCTGACTTTTCTCATTGTCCTGGCGAGGCTTCTAAGGTGAGAGATCTTATGCCTAGCAGAGTTTTTATTGAGCGAGCACATAGCCCTTGAGCTTATCAGATAGTGAGGGTCCTCGAGGATTACATTGCTTATGATACACAAGTTCAGTCAGATTCGCCATGTTCATGTACTTTCTTTCTCTCTTTATTCTTTAGTGACACTCTTTTATATTTCTTTACTCTACTTTATCGATTATTTTCATTTGTTCCTTGCATGATATGAGTGCAGATCTACCATCGATATCCTTATAGGCCAAATCCGTGGAGCATGCAAGATTGTGGCTTGGTGTTTTTGAGGGATGTGATTTCATGGATTGCGTTGGACTCACCAGATTCACTGGATAGCTTCACGTCTTATGTGAACACCGCTTTGGACCTTTTAGCTCATACTGGCTTGGAGGAGTGGGTTCTCAGGTATCTGGAGACTCTTTGTAGAGACGCTGAGTTCTTGATCCACCGGATGAGATCACTCAGTATTGTTCGCTCTAGCACTTTCTTGTGAGCTTGGGCGAGTCACTAGAGATGGCCTAGCACATGATGAGTTTGAGGAGAGAGTCTTTATGGCCGGCGACGAGTTGATCGATGCTTCTTAGTTAGATTGATGCAGCTCGAGAGCTGAGTTGAGCAGACGGAGCTCGGGCTATAGGCGAGAGCATCGGCGTTATCACTTCACATCGCTATGGTAGATTTTGAGGCTACTTTGATTAGGCTCTTGTGCTACAGTTGGTGAGTGAGCAGTCTTTAGTTTATTTAGTATAACCGGGAGTTACAGGCTCCCATGATGTACTTTACTTTTCTTTCTTCTTCTTTTTTTTATCAGTCATGTATCTTCTATCCTCTTGTTGTATTAGTGGATGTCAGCATTCCTCTATTATTTCTGCACTTTTGTACTTTTGTGGATTTGATGAGAGGATCAGCTTTGATTTGTACTCTAGACTTGATTTGTATGCTTTGTGCTTTGGGTTTAATTTATGTGCTGGGTATAGAATTTGGATCATTTTAACTTCAATAGCTTATAGAGCTTTGATAGGATTTGTCATTAGTATGCTTCCTTATTCAGGACATGCTAAATGATGGACTAGACCATTTGTTAGAATCGACTTATCAGATAAAAGTTCTTACACCATCTACTATATGATTCAATGGCTTTGCTTAAGATCTCTTTCTCTTATGTTTTTTGCAGATTGAGTCTCCTCCAACTCTAGCATCATGCTTGGTTGGGTTTGATGGAGGAATTAGTGCTTGTTTTGATGAATGACTCTGAATCGGTTTATCCATGTTTGATCGATTTGAAATTCCTTGTCATAGCTTTGAGCTTGAGCTGGATGAAGGATTGACATTTGTCAACAATGACTTGTCGAAGTGTATGTATGCCATGAACCATGCTTGCTTTGATGGATTCATTGAAGGATACATAGATGACCCTTACGGCTTATATAGGATCGATGTTGAGTTAGCCTAGCATGTGCTTTAATAGATAACCATAAAATTCCTTTAGTTTGGTGTCGACTCTTTGTATGAACTATGAATTGCTTCTTGACTCGTGCTTTCTACTTTGATGGACTTGATGAGGAGATAGGCTTTGTCGACTTTGAGATCAAATCATTTGAGAATAGATTGAAATATCACCTTGCATTAATATGAATATTGATTTAGGCTACAATTGAGTGTTTCCTCGGTTTGATCTATCAATCAAGTAGAGAGATCTCTTGGATCTTGGTTGCTTGTAATCATTAAGTTGGATCTAGTTTGAGATTGAACAGCTATCATCATTGGACTGACGAGCAGGGGCTCTTTCACTGCAGCCTTTTCTTGTGGCTTGTTGAGTGAGGAGAGCATCAGCAACTCGGCCATATTTGGGCTTGTTGTGTACGACCTTTAGAACCTACTCGAGTCTTTGACTTAAGCTGTAGTGGGTTGGTGGTTTTATCATCAGACTGACGAATCGGGGCACTTTCACTGCGGCCTTTTCTTGTGGCTTGTTGAGTGAGGATAGCATCAATAACTCGATCATTTGTGCGCTTGTTGAGTTCGACCTTTATAACCCATCATGTCCTAGACTTTATGATGTAGAGGTTGATGTTTCTCCAACTTAATTGATTGAAGCTAAAATGGAGTTCTTGATTTGATCTCTAGAATTTGGCAAATCGGGGAGATAAATTTTCTTGGGGTTGGATATCCTTTCATGCATAGAAATAGATTCTTTTTGTTTACGCAAGAACATACAACTTACATAATAGTTATGGATATATCCGATTTCAACGTAAAGCTCGATGTCAACCTGAATAAGAATATATTTGAGGATCTCATCTTTTGGCACGATGTCGACTCAAATAAATTTAATATAAATTAAAAAAAATGCCCTTATCTTGCAGGGGGAATTCTAAAGTATATGTAGAGAATTTTCAAGATAAAAAATATATAAATACATCCATATTTGAATTGGTGTACTCTAGAGGAGATTTTAACATACAACATTGATTTCATCTGTATATAAAAATCTAAAAACGCCCCTATGTAATAGGGGAATTTTCATGGAGCTTCATCAGGTATGCTTATTTAGGGATCTCGGCATGAAGCATGTCAACCTAAATAGATATACTAAAATAGATTTCTATTGTACCTCGAGAATGTGGTCGTCAAGTATAGTACTTTTTCAAGTATCGACCATTAATTGGCGACATTGGTCTTTCACCCTTTAGGTTAATGAGTTGGTATGCCCCTCCTTGGTATACATTTTCAATGACAAAAGGGCCTTCCCAATTAGGTTCAAATTTTCCACCAAATTTTTGATTAGGAATAATTGGCCTTCTCAGTACCAGGACCAATTCCACTTTTTGAAATGTTCGAGGCCGCATCGTATGGTCAAAAGCTCTAGACATCTTAGCTCGATAGACTTCCAAATTTTGATGAGCTTGTAATCTAAGTTCATCAAGCACGTCGAGTTCCTCCATTCTCAAACGAGCATTTTGATCTTCAGTTAGAATGTACTGGATGGCTACTCGAAGTGAAGGTAACTCAACTTCAAGTGGAAGAATTGCTTCAGTTCCAAATATCAGTGAATAGGGAGTGGCTTTAGTCATCGTCTTGTAGGTTGTTTGATATGCCCATAGAGCCTCTACTACTTTGGTATGTCATTCTCTCTTATTTTTGGTGAGAATCTTCTTGAGCAGCTTGACTAATGTCTTGTTGAAGGCCTCCGCCAAGCCATTTGCTCTTGGATTATATCTTGAAGAGTATCGCCAATCAATTTTGTGTCGATCGACGAATCTATAAATCTTTATACTTTTGAAAGTTGTGCCATTATCAGAAATTATTCGGCATGGCACTCCAAATCTATAGACCACATTATGCATGAAGAAGTTGATCATTCGGGTTGATAACTTCATTAAATGGTAGCTCCCCACTTAAAGAAATAGTTAGTTATTCCTAGGATGAAGCGATGTCGTCGGCGGCGTGGATCAATTGGTCCAATTATATACAACATTGAATGGCCATGATTCTATTGTTGGGTGTAATGGATTTGGAGGTTGATGGATGAGATCCCCATGTACTTGACACTCATGACACTTCTTAGCATGATTAATAAAGTCTCTCATCCAATAATATCCCATCCTTTTGATCTTTCGCCATCTTGGGACTGATGTGCACGATAAAGTCCTTCATGAGCTTCAATCATCACTTTGCTAGCCTCATCTACACCTAGGCATTGTAGTCACATTTGTTTGAAGGATCTATGATATACAGTGTTGTTGACAAAAGCCTAGCATAGCATTCTCTTTTCGATTTGAGCTGCCAGTGATTTATTACTTGGTAATTTACCTTCTTTAAAATAGTCGATGAGGCTTGCCTCCAATCATGTGACTCTTCTATAATAAAGGCTTCACACTATTTTTACGAGGCAATGTCATTCTTAGCTCTTCTACAACTTCTTATTGATTTTGGGGAGTATGAGAGCAACCTAAGTCGCATCTGCTCGCGGGTTTGATAACCCCTCTACCTCTGGGATTGATACTTTATTGGCTCTAAGACTCATCGTGTAAATATGCCGATCACATAATCATCATTCATACTTGTCATTTCCTTAGCTAGTTTTGTTAAGCAGTCGACTTTATTGTTCTCGGATCAGGAGACTCGAGTTAATGTGATATTTGATATCTGTTTCATATGCTCAAGAACTCGCTTGTGATAGAAAGCTAACTCAAGCTTGTTAATTCTATAGATGCTAAGTACTTGATTTATAATAAGTCGATAATGTCCAAAATATAGTTCAATGCTATGAAAATTGCTTCTTCAGGCACCCACTAATGCTTCATATTTAGCTTCATTATTAGTTCTCCTTCGTCCATATGATCATCTCATTATCCCTCCTTCTGGTGTTATGAAGATGATGCCGATCCCTACTCTTGCTCTTGGAAAATTTAGAGATTAGACTTCTTTGATCGATGAGGCTCCATCAAAGTATATTTCCCAAATTTGTGACTTTTCTCTTTCATGAATGAGCATAATTGGCTCATCAGGTAAATCGCCATTAAGAGAAGAGTCCGTGGGGATAGGATGTGTAGCTAGAAAGTCTGCTAAGACTTATCCCTTCACCGCTTTCTATAGAACATATATGATATCAAATTGTAAAAGCAATAATGTCCATCTTGCTAAGTGACCTGTCAACGTTGGTCTTGTCATCAAGTACTTCAGTGGATCGATCCTTGATATGAGGGTAATCTTGTGAGATAACATATAATGATGAAGCTTTTGGACATCTTTGCTCGGTAGACTTCTAGATTTTGTTTAGCTTGGTGCCTGACCTCGTCAAGTCCATCAAATTCTCACACCCGTAGACAGGCATTCTCATTTTGAGGGAGATTGTATTGAATGGCTACTCAGAGTGAAGGCAGTTCAACTTCAAGTAGTAAGACTGCTTTAGCTCCAAATACTTTAGCATGAGGAGTGGATTTTGTGAGAGTATAGTCTAGATGTCACGTTGTTGTCTATTTGTAAGGGAATTACACTTCAATTTTGGCCTCCAAATTTGCTCATTTATTTGTCGGGACCTTTTGATGGCGGATTCTTGGACATGTAGTCCAAGTGTCATGCATCAAAGCTCACCGTGGCTTGATTTTACCAATAGAGCTGTTCCAGTTTACCCATCTTAGGTTGTCAAACTTTTTATGGGTTGGAACAATCACTTCTAGTTCCACAGCTGGTTGTATAATTTTTACTTGAACGATGGCTGTTGAGCATGCAATTCAATATTTCTCTTTCTCCGTTGTCTTTTGGTTAGCTTTCTCCTAGATGAAGAAACTTTTGTGCTACTACTTCTTCTCGAGGCATTGGCCTCCATATTTATTTTTCTTTCTATCGGGACCTTTCGGTAACGGATTCCTGTACACATGGTTCAGGTGTCATGCCCCGATGCACCCTTTGTTGGAATTGCTTAGAACAATCTTGAGCTTTTACTACAACTGATTGTAGCTTTTATGGGGGAGCATTTTTGTCTTCTTTGATAATCGACATTTGATACCTATTCTTCATAAGACATTTTTCTTAACAACCATCGAACTCTCTCAGATAGAGTTTCATGTTATTTTTTCAGAAAGGTTGAAGCTGACTACTATTGAGCACAAAAACAGGGCTTAACATCACTAGTAGAGCTATTCCTTTTCACCCATCTCAAAATTTTCAAATTTATTGTGGGATAGAAATACTCACTTTTGGTTGTAAAGTTGGTTGTATGACTTGCGAATCAGACACCAACTACTGAGCTCACAGTTTAGTGTTTCTTCTCCTTTACCTTATACTCAATTTCCCTCTAAAAGAGGAGGCTTTAGCATTATTCCTTCCTAATGTGAAAGGTTCAAGCGAGTGGTGTCATTGAGCATGACTAAAATTTGCTGCTCAGTGATAGTTCTTTTTATGACCGGTATCTCAGAATGGCCCAATCTTTCGAATAGAAAGGCTCTATTTTGAGTAACTTCAGTAGCAGTAATGGGCATTCTAATTGTCCTCCTCCATTGCACAGGTTGGTGTGTACAATTTGTAGATGCTTCAGGTGGAGGATTATTCTCGGTGATGGAGAAGTCTACACTATCAAATTGAATGGTAGCTCCAACATCCCCAGTATTGATTACGGTGTTAGCTAGATGGATATTGGCTCCATGACCTAACTGCATGATAAACAATGTTTCGAAGATCCATTGATATAGAGAACAAGTGTATTATTCATAATGACATAATTAGCTTAGATTTAATTTCATTGATAATTAATTTTACATCTCAATTTTTATCATATTTTGTTGTTACTATAGCTCAAATTCAACTAGCCAAAGATGAAAAGAGAATCATGTCCCTAGTGGAGTCGCCAGAAATCTGTGGGCTCTAAAAATTCGCCATCGACCTCTTCGATAAAAAGAATGGTTTAAAGTGTCGGTGTAATTTTCAGAAGGCAGATGAGAGAGTAGATAAGACACTACCCAGAGATTTCATCCTCATTTTAGAAGATGGTTCTAGGTTTCTGAGGCAAGCCCTATAGTTAATTACCCCTCCCAGTGAGAGAACTTTCAATTAAGGCTAGTCATTAGATCATTTGAATCGTGTATAGTAGCATCATATGGAGTTTGAATTTAAGATATGAAATTCATCATTTTAGCTTAAACGGATGGTTGGGAGTGATGATGTACGATCTATATCCCATGGTTGTCATCCGGCATCCGCGGTACTAGTCTACTTAGTCGAGGAGGTAGTCCACCCAACTTGATAAAGGATCCCATGATGTAGTTACGTCGTTGAAATCCTTGTAGACTTAGGGTGGTGTTTGTCTTGGGATGTTAAGTCTACCTTAGGCCGGGGATGTTTGACCTATCAAGTATACCCTATGATTAATAACTCAAAGGGCATAACCATTAGGGAGCATACGGGATACGATCGTGATCGTAATATAAAGAGTCGACCGAAACCACCGTCAAGGACTCGGTCATAAGCCTTCATCTAGAGCCTCTTGGCTTGCTACAGATTGAGGACAGAGCCATGTTCTTACTAGAGATTGATTGAGAGTGAACATTGCGAACACTTAATTTGACATTGGCTCCTTTGCGGTAGAGTTTGTTTAATTTTTCACCCTCAACAAACAATTATGGAAGGTGGATAGGGTGTTGATTTAAGTTTTGGTGATAAAATTCATTTAAAATGGTTTCTAATTGATATTTGAAAATTGATTTGATTTGATTTGATTAGAGAAATTAATTAATTTGGATATGTTTAAGAGCTTTAGATCCTGTCAACTCTGTTTAGCTGCTAACAGAGGATTATATCTACTATCACCGACACAATCAATTTTTTAGATATTTCACTAATTTGAAGCTCTTATTATAGGTTTTTAGGTTTTGTTAACCCGGACCCAGTCATAAGACTAAACTAGGAAGCAACTTAATTTGATTTTAAAATTTGATTAATTTGAATATGTTTAAAAGTTTTAGATCTTGTCAATTCTGTTTAGCTGCTAACAGAACACTAGATTTACTATCACCTGACAAAATCAATTTTAGATATTTCATTGATTTAAAACTCTTATTATATATTTTTAGGTTTTGTTAACCCGGACCCAGTCCCATGTCTAAACCGGAAGTAACTTAATTTGATTTGAAAATTTGATTAATTTGAATATGTTTAAGAGTTTTAGTTCTCCCAACTCTTAGTCGCTAACAAGACTAAATCTATCACACCGACAAAATCGCTTTTAGATATTTCGCTGATTTGAAACTCTTATTATAAGTATTTAGGTTTTGTTAACCCGGACTCACTCCTATGACTAAACCGAGAAACAACTCGCACAGCATCCTCAGACATCTAAATTTAAGCATTTAGCATTATGTCGAGGCACATGCCAGTGTATATAGCTTAGACAATTTCTCCTAATTAATGATTTCGTTGATTTTTTAAATCATAATTAGAATGAAATTCCTTGATTTTTGATTAAAAGAAGTCTTATGATTTTTATAGATTTGGATTTAGTATCGCCTTCTGTCTGCTTGTACAAAGGGTTGCAAATCCGGTGGCGAAGAAGGTGTTTTGAAGCTATAGGTTCAAAAGATAATTTAGTTTGTTATTTTATAAAGAAGATTTACCCTCGAAGTGACTTTCATTTTCCCCTTCTTTTTTTGTTTTACTTTTGTGTTTGGTGTATATTATTTTCCCTCCCCATTTTGTTGTTTGGAGTTTTTTAATTTGAATTTTAGCTTTAGGTTTCTTTGCTTAATATCCTTAAGTCGATTCATTTTATTCTCACATTTTTTAAGTCAAAGATTTGATGCAATTTTGGCAGCCTCCCGGCATCATCCCCATGTAGGGGGCTGCATCAGGGGTGTTTTGGCCTACCCTTCACGCCCTGATGAGCATGGCGGTTTTGAAGCACCTTGGCGACAAATTTTAATCTCGTTATGCCCCGATGAGTCAACAAGACCTTCAATAACCTACATAAAAGCAATTATATGCAAATATTCCAAATTTTAGCAAAGATTTGGAAGATTCTGATCATCCCAAAGATAGTCGATCGTAACTATTTTGGCTTACTTAGTATGCCGATGAATAGTGGTGTCTTGACACCACAATCAGATTTCATCTGTCACACCGATGAGTACGACGAGGCCTTCAATTACTCACTCGATGAGCATAGAAGCCCTAGAACACTACGGTTGAATTTCATCTCATCACCGATGAGCATGACGATTCTCACTGACGCCGATGAGTGAAGGAAGGTGTCATGGAACACTACGGCTGAATTTCATCTCGTCACGCCCTGATGAGCATGAAGAGGCCTTCAATCACTCAAGACCCGATGAGCGTGAGCTGTCCGAACACTACGGTCAATTTCATCTCATCATGCGAGCATGACGATTTCAATCACTGCACGCCTGCGAGCGTGAGCGAGCGTGTCTGAATACTACGGCCAATTTCGTCATACCTCATGAACGAAGTGTTTCAGACACCACGATTCATGCACCCACTACCGACAGGCATTAGCTGGTCTTGAACCCGTAGGAAAAAGCACAAACACAAATATTCCATATACACATTATATATATATATATATATATATATATATATATTCACGTCCTGATGAGTGTCACTCTTTGCATGGTATGTATCCATTATGCCATATCCTGAAATCTGTACATCAAAGCCTTCTTCTTGCAATTTACTAATCAGAGGCAAACTTCCAGTAATTGAATATTGTTTTGCATATCCAATCACTTCTTCAGTAGCTTTGCATGATACATGAAATCCACGGGAGTTGAGATCACAAGCAACTCCAATCATTGCAGCCTCATCGAGACAAACAGCAAGCCTTCCCCACAAATTTTATGTGGAAGAATATATTTTGATACTGGTCTACGTATGTCAAGACCATCCATTAAAGTTAGTAGAGTTGAAACAACATAATTGTGAATCTGTTCCTGCTTGCTGGACCTAACTGGTGCAAGGCCATCTGTGTCAGGAGGACCACAAAGCAAGACTCTTGAGGAGCAATGCTATAATTTGCAAAGAAATCAGGGAAGGGAGGAAGACTCCGGCTTGCGGTTTCAGAAGCCAATGGACGGGATTTACTCTTGATGTGATGGCCATTACTTGTAAATTTAGTTTGAGTGGCTTCTTCCTCATCAGAATGACGGTGCCGATGGTGGCGGCTAAGGCCTTCGAAAGGTATGTCGAATGCCACGGGATTCCAAAGCACTGTGCACGATATGCTTTAAGAAAGTTGAGAAGCTGAACTCACTTCTTCTTCTTCATTACGCCTGTTGTTCTCACAAATTTGTTCTTTTCTCAATCAGGCCACCACTGTGACACGAGTCGGAGACTAAGGTAAGCCAACATCCCCTCGGGAGATCATCAACAAGCTCTCTGAAACCGTCAATTGTAATTAGATTCATGTCGCAAGGGATGATGCACTCATCATAGCCAGTTTCATCGTGCTCGCTGGTTTCGTCCGGGACACGGTGCCCTGGCCACTGTAGTGGACGAAGAGGTAGTCTTCAGGAAGTGAAAGTATCAGGCGAGATATCGGCGGTGGAATCCTTTAGGCGACCTCCGGCAATGCAGGGAATCATCGGTGGGATGTCCGATGTCGAGATCGTTTCCTCCGTCGTTGCTTGCTGAGGTTGACTCCGACGCGAGGGGTCGGATCATGCAAAGTAAGTTTCTTCATGCATGCGGTTTGCTGAGAGAGAAAGAGCCCTTTGTTTGCTGCCGTTCTCCCTTGCGGTTTGAAGGAGACGAACAAGAAAGAGAGGTCCTCATTCGGTTTCCTGTGGTTGAGGAAGGAGAGGGAAAACCGAGCGCCGGCGGTTTCTGGGTGTGCATGAGCCGAAGAGAGAGAGAGAGAGAGAGAGAGAGAGAGCGAAAATTGAACGGAGCGGGATGGAACAGTTAGGAGGATCGGGCTCGTTCGAACGAAAGAGGGAACGGTTGAGAGATTCAAATTATCGGGTGAGGGAGCCGAAAAACTGAATCTCACAGAACTCTTTTTTAAGGAGACAAACGAGACCGCTTTTTGTAAGAAACCAGGCTTACGGATTTATTTTGGCCAAGCAGATATATGTGAGTCCCCTCTTTTCTTTTCTTTTTTTTTTTTTTTTTTTTCCTTTTTTTTTAATATCTATTTATATATATATATATATATATATATTTATAACATATATTATATATATATATATATTTGCATATATATAATATAAATATATTTACGACTATTATATTTTACATATATATAATATAAATATATTTACGCACTATTATTATTACTATTTTTCTTTTTTTTATTCCCAAAAAAATGGGATAGAGAGGGTCACGTCAATAATATACACAATCGCATACATGCTTTATCTTATTTATTTATTTTCTCTCCTTAGTGAAGCTTTTATTCTCTTTTTGTTTATATGTTGTTATGTTTTCACCGAATTCTTATATGTGTTTCCTATAATCATTTAACTGGAGGATGTTTGCTTGGGGAGATCGGGACTTTGTCTCCTAGTGAGCCTAGTGAAGAGACGATTTGGCTGGAGATTGATAGACATGATCCTCACGGAGATGCCAATATCAGGGATAGAATCGAGCAGCATACGGACATGTTGAGAGGACGTGATTTTTTGTGGGGTTTCACGATCCCCTTATTTCGACTATGCCTCGACTCTGCTTCGAGGATTCCGCATTGGGTGGCTACAATTAAGTGAAAATCGAGACTACAATCTTTGGATGGTGCCGTAGTCAAAGTTAGTCGGATATTGTGATATTTTACAACCCGCTCGACAAAGATTGGCATTTACTGGAGCCGTCACTATGGAGCTCGACTTGCTTCGAGATTCATCCATTGGCAAGATCCCTAGTCTTCCTCGTGGATACGTCACATGGGCTAGGTATATCTTGCGAGCTCAAAGAGACACCTTACGGGCAACTGGTATTTATGAGGCAGTGTATGTGTCTATATTTGATTTTAGTGGCATTCCTCCTGCTTGGGCTTACGGAGTTGCAAAGTTTTGGGACGTAACACATGTTGGATAGGCTGAGGAGATAGTCACACTTTGGGACTTACAGACTGTGTTAGGACTTCTAGAGTTTGGTTACTACTACGAGGAGTGTGTTTCACCTGATGAGGAGTTATTTCTCAGATAGCCTTCATCTAACGGTGACCGACGAGGTAGGTTAGCCATGCCACCAGCTTATATTGATCTTTTGAGCTACCACCATTTCGTGGATCTGTGGTATTCTAGGCGCTCATATGCTACACTTCCTATGAGTACATGGATTCAGAGTTTTTTACAGGAGCACGCTTTGTCTGAGGAGTCCGTATTGCTACATGATCCTTTTGGATTGGGGTATCGACGCCGAGTTTGTCCGAGGATACGCAGCTTTCTTGGGTACTCTTCTCCAACTATATGATTTGAGAGGAATTACTCTTAGCGGTTCATAGCTACTTGGCTCGTGATCTTTGTGCTACCTGACAGATAGGTCTATCGCCTGTGTGTGTTCTATTAGCCAGGATTTCACAGGTGAGCGATCTCATTAGCTCCAACAATACTAGAGTTTATAGAGTTCTTGGGATGATTTTTGAGGCAGATTCATTTGGTAACCGTGATATTAGATTGCCTTGGCATTACCTATATGCTTGGATGCACCTTCATATACATGGAGCCTATGCATGTTTCGAAAATGTACATCATACTTTTGAGTAGGATATCCACTTATTCAAATTGCATGAGCATCATCTACCTTTGAGAGGGATTGGATAAGTATGTTCTTCTTTGCACCTCACTTGGTCAGGGATCGATTCTTGCTAGTTCACCAGCCAGATATAGTTGGTTTGCCACCTGACTTGATAGAAACTGATCTTGTTGATGGCTTCGATGAGAGTGGTAGAGCCTCACTACTTTATAGTCGACGCATCAGAGAGTGGTACTTTTTCAAGACCCGGTTAGTGTTACGGTTTGGTCAGGGTTATCATTGAGGGCTACCACCCAATCGTGTTACACAGCTTGGATTTTCTCAGTACAACATGATGGCCATTCATTCAGTGTTAGTAGATGTCGTAGAAGACTTACCTTTTGAGACATGTTATTATGCTGCTTCTGTAGCTTTGCTACATTTACTGAGACTTGGTACTAGCTCTCATTTTCGGATAGCCTCCACAGAGCCATACAGGGGTCAGCTATACTCAACTCACTTGGGTACGATTGTCTTTTGGTCTTTAGGAGTCTCTCGAGGTCGAGGACCCATCATCGATCACCATCGTGAAGATAAAAGAGAGGTATGATCACTATCTTTCTCTCCTTCCATACTTCTGTCATCTTCTTCATTGCATTGTTAAAATATATTCAGCATATCTAATATTTTGATGTAATTCATGACAGATGCGCCAGTTGACGAGGAGGTTAGGGCTGAGGACACCATTCCTCATAGCAGAGTCAGAGCTAGGGATTCTACTCCTAGCTATACTAAGATTTCTTCACCATCTCGTAGACGTAGGTGTAGTCGACCTACAGAGCCTGTTCGAGCTTCAGCTGATTGTGCCATGGGTCCACTTCCACAGCAGTTTATGATTTCTGATGAAGTGCCACAGGTGTCAGGTAGCACTGGAGATATTATGGAGGACTCTAGGGTTGAGCCGTTGCATGTGTCCGCCTTTGATACTACCACTTCAGATTTTGCTACTCCTTCTATGGAGCCACTTTTCTCTACTGAGTCTGACTTTTCTCATTGTCCTGGCTAGACTTCTGAGGTGAGAGATCTCATGCCTAGCAGAGTTTTTGTTGAGCCAGCACATAGCCCTGGAGCTTATCAGATAGTGAGGGTCCTCGAGGATTACATTGCTTATGATACACCAGTTCAGTCGGATTCACCATGTTCATGTACTTTCTTTCTCTCTTTATTCTTTAGTGGCACTCTTTTATATTTACTGCTCTACTTTATGCTGATTATTTTCATTTGTTCATTGTAGTGCCTAATATAGGTTATGAGTCCGAGATCTACCATCGATATCCTTATAGGCCAAATCCGCATGATAGGAGCATGCGAGATTGTGGCTTGGTATTTTTGAGGGATGTGATTTCACGGATTGCCTTGGACTCACCCACCGACAGCCTTCACATTATGCAAACACCGCTTTGGACCTTTTAGCTTGTACTGGCTTGGAGGAGCGGGTTCTCAGGTATCTGGAGACTCTTTGTAGAGACGTTGAGTTCTTGATCCACCGGATGAGATCACTTAGTATTGTTCGCTCTAGCACTTTACTGATAGAGCTTCAGGAGCAGGTCATGCTTCGTAGGGAGATAGCTGACCTAGCACATGATGAGTTTGAGGAGAGTGCTGAGGCTCTATGACATGACCGTCAAAGTTTGATAGATGCTTCTTTTGAGTTAGACAGATTGACTGCCAGCGAGAGCCGCAAGTAGAAGGTGAGAGAGCTTCGGGCAATAGAGGTGAGCAAGCATTATGCCTATGTCACGCTATAGTAGATTCGAGATCGCTTTGATTAGGGCTACCGATGCTATACTATGAGTGAGTAGTAGCCTTTAGCTTTTATTTAGTACACTGGAGTTACCAGGCTCCCATGATGTACTTTACTTTTCTTTCTTCTTCTTTTTTATCATCATGTATCGCCTATCCTCTTGTTGTATTAGTGGATGTCAGCATTCCTCTATTATTTATGCACTTTTTTACTGTTGTGGATTTGATGAGAGGATCAGCTTTGATTTGTACTCTAGAGTTAATTTGTATGCTTTGTGCTTTGGGTTTAATTTATGTGCTAGCTACAGAATTTGGATCATTTTAACTTCGATTGCAATAGCTTACAGAGCTTTAATAGGATTTGTTATTAGTATGCTACCTTATGCAAGACATGTTAAATGATGGGCTTGACTGATATATCAGAATCAACTTTTCGGATAGATAAGAGTTCGTACACCATCTACTATATGCTTCAATGGCTTTGCTAAAGATCTCTTTTTCTTATGTTCTTGCAGATTTGAGTCTCCTCCAACCCTAGCGTCATGCTTGGTTGGGTTTGATGGAGGAATTAGTTTGCTTGTTTTGATGAAGGACTCCACTGGGGAATCGATTTATCCATGTTTGATCAGATTTGAAATTCCTTCTATCCTAACTTTGAGCTTGACAGACTGGATGAAGGATTGACCTGATTTGTCAACATTGACTTGTCAGGAAGTGTATGTATGCCATGAACCCTGTGCTTGCTGCTTTGACGGATTCGTTGAAGGATACATACAGATGACCCATCCTTCTGGCTTATATAGGGTCGATGTTGAGTTATTAGCCTTGCAACATGTGCTTTAATAGACTCAATAATCATAGAATTTTTTTAGTTCAGCCATCGACTTTGTATGAACTATGGAATTGCTTCCTCGGCCCTGTGCTTTCTACTTTGATGGACTTGATGAGGAGATAGGCTTTGATTTATGCTTTGAGCTTGATTAGAATATTTGAGAATAGATTGAAATATCACCTTGCAGGTAATATGAATATTGATTTGGGGCAGCCCTGAGTTGAGTGTTTCCTCAGATTGCCTTGATCTATCAATCAAGTAGAGAGATCTCTTGGATCTTGGTTGCTTGTAATCATTAAGCTGGATCTGGTTTGAGATTGAATAGCTATCGTCATTGGACTGACGAGCAGGGGCTCTTTCCCTGTGTCCTTTTCTTGCGGCTTGTTGAGTGAGGAGAGCGTCAGCAACTCGACCATATTTGGGCTTGTTGAGTTCAACCTTTAGAACCTACTCGAATCTTTGACTTAAGTTGTAGTGGGTTGGTGGTTTTGTCATCAGACCGATAACGGGGGCTCTTTCACGGCCTTTCTTTGTGGCTTGTTGATTGAGGAGAGCATCAACAACTCGGTCATTTGTGGGCTTGTTGAGTTCGACCTTTATAACCCATCCGTGTCCTAGACTTTAGGATGTAGAGGTTGATGATTCTCCAACTTAATTGATTGAAGCTTCCAAAATCGGGAGTTCTTCTGACTTGATCTCCAGAAATTGGCAAATCTGGGAGATAAATTTCTTGACATTTGGGGTTGTCCTTTCATGCATAGAAAAAGATTCTTTTTATTTCTGCAAAAACATACAACTTAACAGTAATAATTATGGATATATCCAGGGATTTCAACATAAAGCTCAATGTCAACCTGAATAAGAATATATTTGAGGACCTCATCTTTTGGCATGATGTTGACTCAAATAAATTTAATATAAATTAAAAAAAATGCCTGTCTTGCAGGGGGAATTCTAAATTACATGTAAGAGAATTTTCAAGATGAAAATATACAAATACATCCATATTTGAATTGGTGTACTCTAGAGGAGATTTTAACATACAACTTTGATTTCATCTGTATATAAAAATCTAAAAATGCCCCCTATGTAATAGGGGAATTTTCAGGGAACAGTTCTTCATTTGGAGTATGCTTATTTAGGGATCTCGACATGAAACACGATGTCAACCTAAATAGATATACTAAAAAAATGCCCCCTGCCTTGCAGGGAGATTTCTATTGTACCTCGAGAATGTGGTCATCAAGTATAGTACTTTTTCAAGTATCGACCATTAATTGGTGACATTGGTCTTTCACCCTTTAGGTTGATGAATTGGTATGCCCCTCCTTGGTATACCTTTTCAATGACAAAAGGGCCTTTCCAGTTAGGTTCAAATTTTCCACCAAATTTTCGATTAGGAATAATTGGCCTTCTCAGCACCAGGACTAATTCCCCTTTTTGGAATGTTCGAGGCCGCATCGTATGGTTAAAAGCTCTAGACATCTTAGCTCGATAGACTTCCAAATTTTGATGAGCTTGTAATCTAACTTCATCAAGCGCGTCGAGTTCCTCCATTCTCAGATGAGCATTTTGATCTTCAGTTAGATTGTACTGGATGGCTACTCAAAGTGAAGGCAACTTAACTTCAAGTGGAAGAACGCCCAGTTCTAAATACCGTGAATAGGGAGTGGCTTTTAGTCGACGCGTCTTGTAGGTAGTCGATATACCCATAGAGCCTCTACTAGCTTGGTATGTCATTCTCTCTTATTTTGATGAGAATCTTCTTAAGCAGCTTGACTAATGTCTTGTTGAAGGCCTCTGTCAAGCCATTTGCTCTTAGATTATATATTGAAGACTATCACCAATCAATTTTGTGTTGATCGATGAATCTATAAATCTTTGCACTTTTGAAAGCTGTGCCATTATTAGAAATTATTTGGCGTGGCACTCAAAATCTATAAACCACATTATGCGTGAAGAAGTTGATCTCTCAATCGATAGTAACTTCTTTAAATGGGGTAGCCTCAGCCCACTTAGAGAAATTGTCAATTGCTGCTAGGATGAAGCGATGTCGAGCTGACGACGGTGGATCAATTGGTCCAATTATATCTGTACCCCAATATTCGAATGGTCATGATGCTATTATTGGGTGTAATGGATTTGAAGGTTGATGGATGAGATCCCCATGCACTTGACACTCATGACATATAGTCTCTCACCATAGATGACCAATAATAGCCCATCCTTTTGATCTTTACTGCCATCTTGGGACCTGATGTGCACCACAAAGTCCTTCATGAACTTCAATCATCACTTTGCTAGCTTCATCTACACATAGCCACATTTGTTCGAAGGATCTACGATATACAATGTTGTTGTGGCATAAGCGTAGCATTTCTTTTCGATTTTTTGATATTTACTTGTAATTTGCTTTCTTTAAAATAGTCGATGAAGGCTTGCCTCCAATCATGTGACTCTTCTATAATAACGACATCACACTATTTTTTTGAGGCAATGTCATTCTTAGCTCTTCTAGGTACAACTTCTTGTTGATTTTGGGGAGTATGAGGAGCAACCTAAGTCGCATCCTACTGCATCGGGTTTAATAACCCCTCTACCTGCAGGGATTGATACTTTTTTGGCTCTAAGACTCATCAAGTAAATATGTCGATCATGACATAATCACCATTCATACTTGCCATTTTCTTAGCTAGTTTTGCTAACCAGTCGGCTTTATTGTTCTCAGATTGGGAGACTCAAGTTAGTGTGATATTTGGTATCTGCTTCATATGCTCAAGAACTCACTTTTGATAGAAAGCTAACTCAAGCTTGTTAATTCTATAGATGCTAAGTACTTGATTTATAATAAGCGAGAATCGCCAAAAATATGCAAGTTTTGAATGCCTATGAAAATTGCTTTTCTAGACCGCCACTAATGCATCATATTCGACTTCATTATTATTCTCTCCATATGATCATATCATTATCCCTCCTTCTGGTGTTATGAAGACGATCTCGATCCCTGCTCTTGCTCTTGGAAAATTTAGAGATTGGACTTGTTTGATCGATGAGGCTCCATTGAAGTACATTTCCCAAATTTGTGACTTTTCTCTTTTATGAATGAGCATAATTTGCTTATCAGGTAAATCGTCATTAAGAGAATAGTCCGCAGGGATAGGATGTGTAGCCAGAAAGTCTGCTAAGACTTGTCCCTTCACTTAGATCTACAATTGGATAGTACACCATGGTTTACATAAAAAATAAAGTAGTACACTTTTGAGTGTCTTTGAAAGAAAAATGATATTATTTAAGCTCATTGTCCATCAAAATAATTCTACAATAATTTAAAATATGATTTTGATCTCATAAATGTCAACATCGCTATATAAACATGACATAGTACACTCTTGAGTGTAGTAAATGTATTAAGCTAAAAATGATTTAAAATTATTCTAATACTCTTTAAATGAACTCAAACAACTTACAATATCATTTATATCTACAATTGGGTAGTACATCATGATTTACTTAAAAATAAATCAGCACACTTTTGAGTGTACTGAATGTACTGAGATAAAAATGATATCATTTGTGCTCACTGCCCATCAAAATAATCTATAATAGCTTAAAATATGATTTTGATCTCACAAATGTCAGTACATTGCTCCATCAACTTGAAATAGTGCAATGCACTCTTAAATGTACTGAATATATTGAGATAAAAATGCTTCAAAATTATTCTAATACTCTTCAAATTAATTCAAAATAGCTTATAATATCATTTAGATCTATAATTGGACAACAGACCATTGTTTACATAAAAAATAAATCAATTACACTCTTGAGTGCACGAAAAAAATATCATTTGAGCTCACGCCCATCAAAACAATCTACAATAGCTTAAAACATGATTTTGATCTCACAAATGTCGGTACACTCCAAGATAAACATGAAATAGTGTAGACACTCTTGAATATATTGAATGTATTAAGCTAAAAATGATCCAAAACTATGTTAATACTCTTCAAATGAACTTAAAATAACTTACAATATCATTTAGATCTACAATTGGGTAGTACACCATGATTTATATAAAGAATAAAAGTAATACACTTTTGAGTGTGCTAAAGGAAAAATGATATTATTTGAGCTCACCATCAAAATAATTTACAATAATTTAAAATATGTTTATGATCTCATAAATGTCAGTACACTATTATATAAACATGAAATAGTACAGTACACTCTTGAGTGCGCTGAATGTATTAAGCTAAAAATGATTCAAAACTATTTTAGTACTCTTTAAATGAACTCAAAACATCTTACAATATCATTTATAGTTATAATTAGACACTACACCACGATTTACATAAAGTAAATCAGTACACTTTTGAGTGTATTGAATGTATTGAGATAAAAATGATATTATTTGTGCTCATTGCCAATCAAAATAATCTACAATAGCTTAAAATATGATTTTGATCTCTTAAATGTCGATCTGACTATATTAACATGAAATAGTGTAGTATACTCTTGAGTATATTAAATGCATTGAGCTAAAAATGATTCAAAACTAGTCTAATACTCTTCAAAAGAACTCAAAATAGCTTATAATATCATTTAGATCTATAAATGGACTGTACACTATGGTTTACATAAAAAATAAATCAGTACACTCATAAGTGCATTGAATGTATTGAAGAAAAAATGATATCATTTGATCTCACCGCTCTCTTCAAAATGAACTTAAAAGAGTTTACAATATCATTTTGATCTATAATTGGGCAGTACACTGTGATTTATATAAAAAATAAACTAGTAAAGTTTTTAGTGTAGTGGATGTATTGAGCTAAATATGATCCAAAATTATTCTAATACTCTTCAAAAGAACTCAAAATAGCTTACAATATCATTTAGATATATAATTGGACAACACATCAAGATTTTCATAAAAAAATAAAAATGATATCATTTGAGCTCACCCCATCAAAATAATCTAAAATAGCTAAAAACATGATTTTGAACTCACAAATGTCGCACTTCTATATAAACATGAAATAGTGCATAAGACTTGAGTGTACTGAATATATTGAGTTAAAAATTATCTAAAATAATTTTAATATTTTTAAGTGACCAAAATAATTTATAATATCATTCAGATCTATAATTAGACAGTATATTGAATGTCATGACCATCTTCATGATTCAGTGATCGAAGATTTATTTATTTAATTTTTTGAGAATATTGCATGAAAAGGTCACAATTCTGAAATGCAACAGTGAAGGTGGCTTTCATAGGAGAAATGATGGAACAAACTAAATTTAATCCGAAAAAAATCATTAAACAATGGTAAAAACTTCATATAATTCATAGTCGGTTATGTCCGAGGAAGCTGATGATGAATGATGAATAAAATTAAGAAAAAATAAAAATATAAATAAAATCCAATGAGAAGAAAGAAATTAATGTGACATATTTCAGTTAGAATCTGATATGTTATGGCAATTAACGAAGGAATATGTCAACACCAGAGTCGGTGTTTTGCACCCATAAAGAAAGGCAGCGTCTTTGTCAGTGAAATGGAGGAAGGCGACTTTGCGATATCGCCGCCATCATCAGGAGGAGGGAGATTGAGATCCAGAACAAGTCCATTCAAATTCCTCTCCTTCCCTCTGTGGATTGAAGGCGGTGCCGCCGCATGCCGCCGAGGGCTAAAGTGAACTTGGCGTATGGAACACTCGTGGATTCTTGCCGTTGCAACTTTCAAAGAGAATGAGTTAAGGCTTAGCTGAATCGAATCCTCGCTCATCATCGCCATCTTCATTTCATCTGCCGACATCGAAAGCTTGATTTTCTTAGCTGAATCAAATCCTCGCTCAATTTTGGCCTCCGCCATCGCCGCCGACAGTCTCCTCCTCCGGAAGATCGAGGTTCTCAAAGCAATAGGTGGTCTATTATAGGGACAAGGGGTTTTGAGTGTTCCGTCTATCTTTCATCGGTTGAAGAAGGCGAAAAGTTTGTATCTTGCTGCGGTCATGGCTTCCATGCGAGGTGCATCGAGTGGCTTTGACCGGTCGCCATTCTGCCGATCGATGAAATCTCTGAAGTCTTGGACACCAAGCGGGAGTGGAGCTGGTTTGAGGAGTCTTAGTACAAAAATTTGTTCTTGGCAAAACAGGGAAGGCATCATCATCGAGGGATGATGATGCATCGAACGATGGCGGTGAACCTGAGCATGAGCATGAGAGGGAGGAAAGCTCTCCTGTGTGAGATTGATTGCTCCATTAACGATGGAATGTTTTGATTCAATTTTTCCAAATTATACCTAATATGTAATATAATATTTAAATGGCTATAGAAGAAGAAGAAGAAGAAGAAGAAGGAGGAGGAGGAGGACAAGAAGGCTCTAATCATGTTTGTAGAAGGTTTAGGAATTTTTATGAAGATTTTAAGCTTAATTCTTATTTATATTATTGTTGCATGCTAGAAAATTAGTTGCGGTAAATAAAAATTTATGTCTTAATCTTATTGAGAAATCTAGCACACACATAGATATTTGAAGAGACAACAAGAAACTCCAGAATTTTTATGAGAAAAATCCGAAGAGGGGAAAAATCACGGGCCTCGCCTAGTAAAAATTTTCCACTATATATTTATTTTGAGGTACAAAGTTTAACTTTTTCTGATCATGAGATTACAGAGTTGTATATGAGAAAGTCTGATAGTAGAATTCAATCAGTGACAACATATCTGGCGATACTTGAGAATATGATTGGCGGCAACGGCCGTGATGGTGGTCGGTTGTGGCTGATGTGGTGGACCAATGGTGGTCGACGGTGATGATAATTGGTGGTGGTGGCTGACGACGACAGCTTGTGGTGCGGGCGGTCAGCGATGGTGTGGCGGCGATAGTGGTCAGCTGGTGATTGGTGGTGGTAGTTGTGGCGACAATGATCGATGGTGGTGGGGTATGGCATCGGTGGGTGGTCGATGATGAGGACTAGCGATAGTGGTTGGTGATAATGTCGACAACGGGTGCGGTGGTGACGGCGATGGCCGCTGATGGTGATCAGCGGCTGGCGGCTGATCGGCGGTGACCTGGCATGATGGCCGTGGTGGTGTGGCCAGCCGGTGGTTTGTCAATGATCCGGCGATGGTGGCGTCGATTATACTTTGAGATTCATCGAATCTCGCATCTCTCTCTTTCGCCTCATATGAAGAATGATGTGCTATTTATATATTAGAGTGTCACGTTTTACATGCAAAATCCAAACCACTCCATCGGACGACTCAAAATGATTCCTTTGATCATATCATGTATTTTATATATTTTAATACTCAAATGAAGTTAGAATTAAGAGAACTTGGGCTTGTTAGATCTGGCTCATCAAGATGCTCGATTTGACTATAAACAGTCCATATTTAGGAGCTATTTAGGGATCTGATTGATATCTTAAAGTTTTAATTATATTTTAAGTGCTTGATCGATTAGTCTTGGCTCATAATCGTTGCTACATCATGATTCGTGCTTCAATTAGTAAAATTTTTAATGTCATATCAGTTGCCCCTATTTTTGGATGACATTAACTCAATAATCCAAAAATATATGTCAAACAATTGAAAATAACAACTTCTTCAATGTTAGTGAAATTTGCGGGTTCATTAATCTTTACATCACATATGGTTTGAGAGAATAGATCATCATGGGTGCACAAGACTATGTTCATAGAAGCAAGTAGGGCACGAGCGTGGGCATAGGGCATGAGTTTCGTTAGGGCTCGAGTGTGGGGCCTCGGGAGTCTCGGGGCTCTCCGGAGCTCAGAACAAGCTGCCTGCGTGCTCACAAAAGCTGAGTGAAATTTTGGGATTTTTTTATTATTTTTTTGCTCTTTTCTTATTTTCTTCCTCTTTTTTTCACTTTTATGAAAAAAAAGATATAATTGAGAGAAGAAATTTTGAAATCTATTTAAATGTTTTCAAATTTCTTCTCAAAATTTATTTCCCTTTTGTCCCTATTATGGATCTATAAAAACCTCCATTGGGGTCAAGGAGTCACAGTTTTGTCCCATATGCTCCGATGTTCTTCCACATTGGATTAAAAATTATCTAGCAGAAGTTCACGGGCTAAGGGTAATAAAATTTTTTTTTATGTCGGCAAGGCTCTGACCTTCTTCTGCAAAGAAGGTTATTTGCTTTGTTGATTAAGACTCGTAGTTCATAAGATGAGGCTCTAGTTTTTCCTTGAAGGAGGTGTCGACTGCCCTCATCAGACTTTTTGGATTTGGAGGTGATCAAAGCCCGTAGTTCATACGGTGAGGCTCCAATTTTTTCTCAAAAGAGGCATCAACTATCCTCGTCGGACCGATCAGGTTTGGAGGTGATCATGACCCATAGTTCATACAGTGAAGCTCCAATTTTCTCTCCAAAGATGCGTCAATTGTCCTCATCGGATCGATCGAGTTTGGAGGTGATCAAGGTCCGTAGTTCATACGACGATGCTTTGATTTTCCCTTGAAAGAGTCGTCAATTGTCCTTATCAGACCGACCAGGTTTGGAGGCGATCAAGACTCACAGTTCATACAGCGAGGCTCTAGTTTTCCCTCGAAGAGGCGTGTATCAGTCTGGGCGGTTTGAGATCAAGGCCCCTAGTTCATACCGTGAAGCTCTAGTTTTCCCTTGAAAGAGACATCAACTATCCTCGTCAGATCGATCGGGTTTGGAGGCAATCAAGGCTCGTAGTTTATAGAAAATTAATTTTCTTGAAACTCCAATAGATGGTTCAATAGTTGACAACTGCCAAGGTGGTAGAGAAGCATTGATTATGAACCATTCCTCAAAAAACTCAGAAATTCTGATAGATAATTTCAGAGTGTCATTTTTCATGATGTTACTTGATGTCGTTAACTTGTATGAAAGAAGTTGAAAGAATCTGTGAAATATTTTTGACACATCCGAGGTTATTTGTCAAAGTGTCACTTGATGACATTAACATGTATGGAAGAGGTTGAATCAATCCACTAACCTATCCAGAGTTGTTTGTCAAAGTATTACTTGATGACATTAACTCGTATGGAATGGGTTGAATCAAATCCGCCAAAGATTTTTGACCCATCTGAGGTTGTTTGTCAAAGTGTCACTTGATGACATTAACTTGTATGGAAGAGGTTGAATCGAATCCGCTCGAGATTTTTTGCCAATTCAAAGTTCTTTGTCAAAGTGTTACTTGATGACGTATGGAAGAGAGGAATCAAAATCACAGATGATATTAACCTGTATGGGAGTGGGTCGAATCGAATCTGTTGAGGATTTTTGACCCATCTGAGGTTGTTTATCAAAGTGTTACTTGATGATATTAACAAAAAAAAATCGAATCTGCGAAAGATTTTTGACCCATCCGAGGTTGCTTGTCAAAGTGTTACTTGATAACATTAACATGTATGGAAGTGGTCAAATCAAATCCGTTGAGGATTTTTGACCCATTCAAGGTTATTTATCAAAGTGTTACTTGATGACATTAACTTTGGAAAAGGTCGAATCAATCCATGAAAGATTTTTTGACGTCGAGGTTATTTGTCAAAGTATTACTTGATGACATTAACCTGTATGGAAGGGGTTGAACTCAATCCGCCAAGGATTTTTTACCTATCTAAAGTTGTTTGTCAAAGTGTTACTTGATTACATTAATCTGCATAGAAGATATCAAATCGAATCCGCTAAGGATTTTTGACCCGTTCGAGGTTATTTGTCAAAGTATTACTTGATGATATTAACCAGTATGGAAGAGGTCAATTGAATCTTCCAAAATTTTTTGTCGAGGTTATTTGTCGGAGTTTTACTCGATGACATTTAACCTGTGTGGAAGAAGTCAATAGTTTTAACTCTCATCCGAGGTTGTTTTGTCAAGGTATGTCGTTAACTTGTGTGGAAGAGGTTAAACATTTTGATTCTTCTGAGATTATCTATCAGAGTATTACTCGATGACGTTAACATGTGTGGAGTATGTACAAAGTTATGACATATCCATGGTTGTTTGTCAGAGTGTTACTCGATGACGTTAACCTGTGTGAAGTAGGTACAAATTTATGATATATCCTATATTGTTTGTTAGAGTGTTACTTAGGGGCATTTACCCTATGGAGGAGGTCAAATCAAAAACATCTGTTTGAGGTTGTAGCCAATGTTGCTCCTTAATCTTTGCCTTTTTCATGAGTATTACTGACTTATTTCTCGAACTGATAATCAATTAGATATCCAGAATATTGATTTGGATGATCTTTTGAGATTAAGAGTTGCCTCCTAGTTTCCAACAAAAGCTAAAGGATCGAAGTTCAATGAATCTTCATTCTTCTTATGTGTTCCTTGAGAGTAAGATTTTCTTCACCATATATGCGGTGTTGTTCTAAAGTCAGATTGCCAACCATTGTGAAGATGTAAAGGGAATGTTTCCTACACACACACATATATAAGAAGAGAGAAAAAGAAACTCTAGAATTTTTATGTGAAAAAATCCCAGAAAGAGGGGGAAAAAACCATGGGGCCTCGCCCAGTGAAACTTTTCTACTATATATCTGCTTTGAAGTACAAAGTTTAACTTTTCCGATAACGGATTATAGAGTTATATGTGTGATAATGAGAATTCAATGAACAACCATATCGGATAGTTGGGTTGTAAATATTGGCAACGTGATAATGTCGGTGGTGGCGATACCGATGCGGTGGTCGCGGGTGATGATTGGTGGTGGTGGCGGATGACGACGGCTTGTGGTGACCGGTGAGGGTGGTCGGTGGCGGTGATTGACGATGGTGGCGGTGGAGGTTGGCAGCGATATGGCAAACGGCGATGGATACAGCGATGTCGGTGGTGATGGCCGATGCTACGCCGGCGTGTGGTGGCGGCAATGACGAGTGGTTAGCGGGGCGATGAATGGCGATGGTTGGCGGCGGTGGCGGCGATAATGGCGGTGGTCGATGTGGTGACGTGGTGGTGGAATGGCAATGGCGGTGGTGGCCAAGAGGCGTGGCGGTGGTCCCTCTCGATGATGGCGGCAGAACTTTGAGATTCATTCGTCAAGCTAGAGCTCTCCTCTCTTTTGCTTTCGAGGCCCCTCATATGAAAAATAAGGTGATATTTATATATTAGAGGAGTGGTGTTTCTGTAGATACATGCAAAATCCAAACCACTCCATCGGACGGCTCAAAATGATTCCTTTTGATCATTAGAAGAATTTTATGTATTTGAATACTCAAATGAAGTCAGAATTAAGATAACTTGGGCTTGTTAGATCCGGCTCGTCAAGACACTTGATTTGATTAGAAACACATCATATTTAGGTGCTATTCAGGGATCTGACTAATATCCCAAAGTTTTAATTATATTTTAAGTGCTTCATTTTGGTTAGTTTTAATTATATTTTAATGAAAAGAACACTTTCAAGAATAACTTCCAAAGTTATATACCTGTAATAAAATATAATAATCAAGAAAAAATCATATTAGAATATCTTGATATATCTTTTATATCAAATTATGAAAAATAATAAAAATTAGATGACCTACTGGAAAATATATGATTCTTTACAACAAATAACAAAAGTCAAATTCTCGTTCAAGATAAAGATTTAGGATCTGTTTGGGATAATAGATTTTAGAAAAGTGATTATACTTGGAGAAATCAGTGTTTTGAAAAGCTGATGTGTGCGTTACAAATATTTTTCTTTTTGAAAAATTCAAAAAGGTTTCAAACTATCTATCGATCGCTATGGTTCTCAAAACAGATTTTTCACCATAAAACATTCTGAAAATCAAACAAAAAGTTAATAGCCAAAAGAATCTACTTTATTTTCTAGCTTATTTTGAAAAAAAATAAAGCAACCAAAGTGTCCCAAATGCACTTAATTCATCACAACCAAAAATTTTTTAAGGATATGTATTCAAATCTTCTATTGCAGCTATTAGCTACATATTAGTCATTACTTAAATTTCAGTCAATTCCTATCAAATTATTAAAATAAATGAATTTTAGTGCAATGAAAATTAAAGAGTTAGAAGGAGCCAATTTCGATAAAGAAATAACACTTTTGTTTAGCAATTGCTCAGCAGAGAACTGCTAGTGAGAAATTAAGCTACTTTGCTTTAAACCATTTGTAGTGTTAATGTAGCCATATAACACTCCAATGAGAGTTTCAAAGAGTTGTTTGAGATGACCGTTATATAGCAAATGACCATTGAACGCGATCAAATTGTTTCTTAAGAACCACCTGAGCACCAAACTGTTCATAACCATTATTTTGTATCTAAACTTTGAAGTGATTCAAGCCAACGCGTGTATATATATATGTGGAGGTCACCTTCATCAAAATTAATTTTGATCACTCTAGCTTAATGTTTTAAAAAGACACACTCTCTCTCTCTCTCTCTCTCTCTTAGTCTCTTATTGAATTGATTTTTTAATGAGCTTATTTTATTAATTATTCAACCACTCAATAACTACCATCCAATTGCGTAGCTCTTACTTTAAAAGAAAAACTTGTTCTTATAAAATAACAAATATGAGTGTGCACAAGTCATAAAATAAATAAATTAATTAATAAAAATAAACAATTAATATTCAACTCAATTGTCTAATTAATTTTTTTCCAAAAAAAGCAAGTAGCATCATCGAACACACTATTGTATGCCTTGCTTCTATTCACTCACCCAACCATCACATGCTACTGTACACCATTATCGTAAGACAAAAGACTACACAAATCACCGTTAAGTGACGATAATTAAAGAAGAAGAAGAACATTATACTCTTGAGTGTACTGAAGAAAAAATGATATCATTTGAGCTCAATGCCCATCAAAATAATCTACAATAGCTTAAAACATGATTTTGATATCACAAATGTCATTACGCTCCTATATAAACATGAAATAGTGTATACTCTTGAGTATAATGTATTGAGCAAAAATGATCCAAAAATTATGTTAATACTTTTCAAATGAAGTCAAAACAGCTTACAATATCATTTAGATTTATAATTGGGTAATACACCATAGTTTACATAAAAAATAAAGTAGTACACTTTTGAGTGTGCTGAAAGAAAAATAATATTATTTAAGCTCATTATCCATCAAAATAATCTACAATAATTTAAAAAATGATTTTGATCTCATAAATGTCAGCATACTGCTATATAAACATGAAATAGTACAATACACTCTTGAGTGTACTAAATGTATTAAGCTAAAAATGATTTAAAATTATTCTAATACTCTTTAAATGAACTCAAAATAGCTTACAATATTATTTATATCTACAATTGAGCAGTACACCATGATTTACATAAAAATAAATCAGCACACTTTTGAGTGTACTGAATGTACTCAGATAAAAATGATATCATTTGTGCTCACTGCCCATCAAAATAATCTATAATAGCTTAAAATATGATTTTGATCTCACAAATGTCGATTGCTACATCAACATGAAAAGTGCAATGCACTCTTAAATGTACAATATATTGAGATAAAAATGCTTCAAAATTATTCTAATACTCCTCAAATTAATTCAAAATAGCTTATAATATCATTTAGATCTATAATTGGACATCACACCATTGTTTACATAAAATAAATCAAGACACTCTTGAGTGCACCAATGTAAAGAAAAAATGATATCATCTCGAAGCTGACTTATCAAGATAATCTACAAGAGCTTAAAATATGATTTTAATCTCACAAATGTGAGTACGGTTGTATAAATATGAAATAGTGCACTACACTCTTAAATGTAATGAATATATTGGGCAAAAAATGATTTAAAATTATTCAAATACTCTTCAAATGAACTCAAAATAACTTACAATATTATTTAGATATACAATAAGTACATTATGATTTACATAAAAATAAAGCGACACTTTTAAGTGTTATTGAATGTACTGAAGTAAAATTGATATCATTTGAGCTCACTATCCATCAAAATAATCTACAATAATTTAAAACATGATTATGATCTCATAAATATCAGTACACTACTATATAAACATGAAACACTGCAATACACTCTTGAGTATACTGAATGCATTGAGCTAAAAATAATCCAAAACTATTTTAATACTATTCAAATGAACTTAAAACAAACTTATAATATCATTTAGATCTATAATTGGCAAAGGCACTATGATTTACATAAAAAATATAAAGATAATTTTTAGTGTATGAATATATTGAGCTAAAAATGATCCAAAATTATTTTAATACTCTTCAAATGAACTCAAAATAGTTTACAATATTATTTAGATGTATAACTCGACAACACACCAAGATTTTCATAAAAAATAAAACTATATACTCTTAAGTGTAGTGAAGAAAAAAAATGATATCATTTGAATTCAATGCCCATCAAAATAATCTAAAATAGCTTAAAATATGATTTTGATCTCACAAATGTTAGCACACTGCTATATAAATATAAAATAGTATAGTACGCTCTTGAGTGTATTGAATGTATTGAGCTAAAAATTATTTAAAACTATTTTAATACTCTTCAAGTGAACTCAAAGTAGCTTATAATATCATTTAGATCTATAATTGGACAATACATTGAACGCCATTACCATCTTCATGATTGAGTGATAGAAGATTTATTTATTTAATTTTTGAGTATATTGAATGAAAAATTACAATTTTGAAAATGCAGATGCACCCAATGGAAGGTGGCTTTCATAGGAGAAACGGTGGAACAAACTAAATTTAACCCGAAAATTTTTTTAAACAATTATTAAACTGAGGAAGACGACTTTGCGAGATCGTCGTCATCATCTCATGGAGGAGGGAGATTGAGATCCAGGGAAAGTCCGTTCAAATTCCCCTCCTTCTTCGCTGGCTCCTGTGGATTCATTGGGCGGTGCCGCCGCATGTGGCCACCGAGAGCCTGACCGGAAGGGAACCTGGTGCCGCATATCGAACACTCGTGGATTCTTGCCGTTGCCGCGACTTGCGAAGAGAATGAGTTCAGGCTTAGCTGAATCGATTCCTCGCTCATCACCGCTTTTCGTTTCATCTGTAGATGCCAAAGGGATCGAAAGCTTGATTTTCTTATGGCTGGCGCGATGCCCGCCGAGCGCCTGAAAGGAAGGAAAACATTTGTTGCAAGTCTTGCACTCGTAGACGTCTAATCCAGCCTTGCCGCGGGTGGTGGTCGCAGCCTCTGCGAATTGCCGGTTTGTAAATTTCATGGCGGTGGTTGCGTCCTCTGTCGCTTTGGGTTCTGGGTCTCTTGGCTTATGACCACCTAGGGCAAAAAGTACAAGGCAATTAGCGATGTATTCTTCCTGCTCAGCTGTGATCAGAAAGAACTCCGCGGAGGTCGATGAAGACGTCTCTACATCTGCCGTCGCTGGCGATGAAGGCAGAAGCCTTTGCCGCTTGGTTCTCTTCCGTCTCACTATGGACGAATCTTCGAATATACCTTCCATCGATGATAGAGAAAGAAGCTTGTGTCGTGAGAAGTGAAGGGTGAGGAAGGCAATTAACGGGCTATTATTTATATAGTGATAAGGTGTGGAAAGGCTTAATTTGAGTCCAAACAGAAAAACCAGCAAATTCACACCTTCACTCTCTCTCGTTTATCCACGTTGAGTTTGGCTCAGAGGAAAGCAGTTTCGGTAGCTAAGTTTCCGTTTGCAAGTTCACTGGCTTCTCTCTTAAGGTTATTTATGGAATAGAAGAAACCCGAAAATGTAGAATCTGATGACAATTACAGCCAGTAAAAAAAATAAAAAAATGAAGAATTATTAGCAGCCATTCATGTTTCGCTACGGAAACGGACAACAGAATTCATTCTCTGAAGATGTATTCCGTCATTCTTTTAAAAAAAATTTTAGTCAGGTTTTTTGATTTTCTTCAGCTTCGTATATAAAGGAAAAAAAATATTATTTGAGGAGTTCAGATCTAACTTTATATTCAGATTTCAATAATAAAAGTGATATATAACTCTCAATTAATATTCAATTATTATACATTAATTATAAATTATTATATATTAACGATAACAACTAATTGATAAATTTTGATAACAACAACTTTAATGTTTTGGTGATATTGAGCTTATAGTTATTCTTGTTATATATTTCTTGTTATGATCTTATTTCTCATTGAGTATATTTCCCTCTATTGATTTATAGATTACAAGTAAAAGTCAGGCATAGGGCAAAAGGGTGAGAGTATGGACTCTATAGTGAGGGAGGTTTCTGTTAAATATTACCAATGAAGAGGGACCTTACAAGCATGCGAAAACCTTGGCTCTCTTTCTGCTTTTAACTCTAATGGTATAATAAAGGATTATGGACTACCTTGTTCCTTGTCAATAAGGAAGGTCTAGTATCATTAGAAAATCAATGAAGGAAGACAAAGGGTTCAAGCAAATAGGTAAAACTCCTTACAATTGATTGCTTTAAAATTTTGAATTTTTTTTTAAATGATGAGTGATAAACTTCAAATAATATGATTCAAATTTTTGACTTTCAAGAAAGATTTTTCTTCATCAACTAGTGAGCCACAAATCTTGCATACTTATATTTAAAATAAATATCTAAATTGAATAAATTTAATAAGATTAATATTATTTAATTTTGAAATTATTAATACACTTAAATATTGAATGAATGCTCTATGCTTGAAGGGATCAATATGGACCATCCAAAATAATATTTTGAGGATTTTGATAAAAATAATAAAAGTACCACATAAAAAAACTATAAATAAGCAACCATTCTTCATATGAGGGGGTAATTGGCGCCAAACCTTTACTTAATGTTGGAGAGAGATCTACTTGATAATCACACTATAGATTACCTATCAATAAATGCTGTCAGGTAACTATGGTCGCTTGTCTTGACTTTATTCCCAACAATGTTGACATAAATCTTCATCTATAAAGTTAATATACATTGTTGATGCCAATGTTGATGCTTGCTAATAATTTTGTTGCATATAGTTCTAGTTTATGAGGCCCATTAGTTATAAAATCATTATTCGTCGATGCATATTATCACCTATAAAGTAGATGCATGTCATAATATATATGGTCGATGCATGCATTTGACATACGCCATGGCTTATAAGTTTACTTCACACTATTAACATCAAGGCTGATGTCGGACAACTATGTTGCATATCGTCACTCAATATTAATGCAAAGTGTCAATTATAAAACCGATGTACATCATGTACACCTATACGAGCACCAAACTTCGGAGTGCCACCCTCCTTGCACATCCTATAGACCTCTAAGGCATCAGTTCTTGCAAACTAGCACTTTACTACTTGTCTCAAGCCGCTGAAGTCATCTGCTCGTCCCAAGCCACCAAAGTTGTCTGAAATCCATCCTAAGTCCGACGAGCCATCGAAATAGCCATCATAGTGTTTCTTAGGAAGTGAAATTATATCATTTTTTACACAAATTAATTTCTCTTGCAAAAGTGAAGGAAATTTATGGAAAAGATTAGGAGAGAAGCCTCAATCCAATTCCCTAAGCCTCCTCACTGTTAAAGAGTGATAAATGATTCAATTAATTAGGCAAGTTACTGTTCATATCCTTAATTATCACCAAATTAAGTTAAGAAAGTAATTAGAGCTTACTTAATCAATTTTCTCAATTAATTAACCAATAAATCCCAAGAAAAATAGGGCAGGCAAAGGTCATCCCCTTAAACAATCTTAGAAAATTTGAGGTTAATTAGTTAATTAGTTAGGGAGTAATTAGGGTGATTAACTTTTTAATTAAACCTTAATTAAGCCCAAATTTCTATTCAAAATTATTTAAGAATAATTTTAATAAATTTCTCTATGAAATATATTTAAAATGAGCCTTTGTTTATATTTTTAAAATTTTTGTACAATTTATTATGAATTATGGAAATTTCAACCTTAAAAACTAATTAATTAGCCTCAATTAAGCCTTAATCCTGTCGGCGCCACGTGGTGCGTTGATGTGGCGTGCTTTCAACATGGAGCCGTGAGATTGTCTATTTAAGTAGTCACATCTGGCTGACTCGGATGGTGGCAGGACGCTGTTTCTCGTGAGCTGTTCGATCTAAGATCGGACGACCGTGATCAAACCCATGGTTAAACAGATGATCTAGCGTGATCTAATCACTATCGTCTATTTTAATCATGCGGAACAGACGGCTCGTGATTCTCTTTCTGCAAGCGACGAATGATGGAGCCCATTCGCCATGGATCGCTCGATTCGAGCTCACCCGAGCTTGATTCACTCCAAAATAACCCCACACCTTCGCTCGAGGGATCCACAAAGATCCATCGGCTAAGATCGACTCACATGCAAACTTTCTTCACAAAGCTCCAACACTTTTTTGCCTAAAGCTCGGTTTCAATGGATTTACCTCACCGGAGTTAGGATCGGTAGTTCGCACGCTTGAGGAAGCTTTGTCTAGTTGAGATGATGCCCTGTTGAGCAGCAATTGGCTTTGTTCCAAGTGGATTGCTCGGTTGGCCAAGAATGGTGCTTTGGATGGCTCTGAACGAAGTTCATCCTCCGATGGGCTTGGAGCTCGAGGGAAGGTTTGTTTGGCTTCGATGATGTGCGTGGAAGGTGTGTGTAAGAGAAATTGGGTTTTGATTGAGAAATGGGGAAGTTGGAATAAAGGATGTGCTCCCATATTTCGGCTTTGCACGGGAAGAGAAAATCCAAAGTGGGGAGGGTTTGGAATCGCTCGAGAGCTTGCTAGGGAGTTTCGTTTCTCTATTGGGAGCTTAGACGAAGAGAATGGTGTGATTTCTGTGAGAATTGAGGGGGTATACCCCTCAATTGGCTGAGATGGATGGACGGGATTGCTTCCACAATTTCAGTCGGCCAGCCGTCGTTAGGGCATCGGAGGGGTCGCAATTGAGTCCACGTTGCTCAAGGCTTGCTATGGCTAATGGATCTTCCTTGGAACCATTGGGTTCTTAGCTTGGGAGGGAGGTGAGTTAACTAACCTCCCTTTAGTCCATGGCAAGCCTAGCCCACTTAGGGTGGGTAGGTGATACCCCATTTGGATGCTTGATGGCTGCCAAGGATGATAGGAGAGTGGACTTTGCCAATTTTGGCAAATTCCCACATGGGGAGGCATATCCTAGAGAGATTTGCCTTTGGTTTGGCTCCAATTGAGTTTGGGCCAATTTTGGGTTGACCTAGGATGGGTTTGGGTCAGGTTAGGTCAGCTCTCAAGATCCCATGAGTTAGTTTCATAGGTTTTTGCTCAATTTGGGTCAATGTTGGGTTAAGTTGACCGATTGGCCAAATTGGGTCATACTAAGGCTTGGGTTAGGTTCAAATGATGATTCAAAGTATTTTTGTTCAAGTGGTTTCAATCAATTTGGCCTAAGTTTGATTTTGGCTCATTTGGATTCATATATGTCAAATGGGTCAAGTTGACCAATTTGATCAAATTGGCCAAATTGGCTTGGGTTGTTGGTTCAAGTTCAATTGGCTAATTGAAAATGATTGTAGCTTTGGTTCAAATCAATTGGATTTAATTTAGATTTTGGCCAATATGACCCTTTAGGTGAATTTGGGCTAAGTTGGTCAATTGGGCTAGGGTCTAATTGATGAAATTGGAGCTTTGGTCAAGTTCAACAATGAATTTGGAAAGAACTTGAGCCATTGGTTGTAATCAATTTGGGTTGGATCATGATTTGACCTATTTTGACCTTTTAGGTCAATTTGGGTCAACTTGGGTCAAATGGTCAATTGGGTTTGGTTTGGCTGAATTGATAGTCAAGTCATATTCAATCATTGATTATGAGTTGGTGTAAATTAATGGTTTCAATTGATTTAGTGTAGGGTAGGTTTTGGCTAATTTAGGTTTAATGTGAGCGAAGGGTTGACTTGGTCAAATGATCAAGTTGACTTGGTTTGACCCAATTCAATGCAATTGATCATCCTAGGGTGATCAATGATCATGGTATGAAGTTTTGGATGGGCTTGGTTCAATCCAATTTGGGTTGGATTAGAACTTGGTTCATATAGGTTCTTTTGGCCACTTTGGGTCAAGTGGACCTAAATGGGCTAATTGACTTGGTTTTGACATTATTAAGGTTTAGTTGGATTTATATATGGGTTTAGGATTGAAATATAAATCAATTGCAATTAATTTGGGCTATGATGGGTTTTGGTTCATTTGGAATTTTAAGTCAAAAGGGCTAAGTTGGGTTTGACTTGGGTTGATTTTAATTTTGCTTGATGATTTTAGTTTCATTTATATTTGGATAGATGATTGAAGAAATGATTGATTCAAGAGAAAATTTATTGATTTTGGCTTGATTTAGGTGAGTTTTGACCAAGTTCAAAGAATTAAATGGTTTAAATTGGGTTTTGATTTGATTTTGAATTTGGTTTTGACTATTTAAATTTATATTCCATTTATATTTGTGAATATAAATGAAGATATAAATGACTTATGAGAAAATCACTTGAGTTTGTAGTGATTTAGAAGCAAATTTGACTAAGCTCATGGAGGTAGGTCATAAGGGCTTAAAAGGAAATCAATTTAGTTTGATTTAGTTTTGATTATTAGAATGTGGGTTTAATTTATATTTGTGGATATAAATGAAGGAATAATTGATTTATAAGAAAATCAATTGATTTTGGCTTAATTTGAATGGGATTTGGCTAAGCTCATGGAGGTAGGTTGATATGGCTTAGGAAGGGTCTTGGTTGGATTTGGATTTAGTTTGATTTAGTTTTGGTTATTTGAGTTCATATTTAATTTATGTTTGTGAATATAAATGAAGATGTAAATGATTCATGAGGAGATCAATCAAGTTTGGATTGAATTGGGTGGAGATTTGGCTAAGTCCATGGAATTCAATCATAATGCATAAGGAGGATTTGGGAGTTTAAATTTGATTTTGGGTTTCAATCATTTGGAGTTGGGTTTGGACTTGAATTTGATAAATGAGTAAGGGATTAAATTGATTTTTGAGAAAATCAATTGAAAAATCAATTGAATTGGGATTGATTTGAAATTGGTTAGATGCTAAGTCCATAAGATAAAATCGTAGGGCTTAGGCAGGATTTTGATTTTGGATTTGATCATGGGTTTCAATCATTTGATTTGGAATTAGATTTGGATTTGGTATTGAATTGGAGGTTTGGCTTGAGAAGGTAAAATATATTGGGTTTAGGCCACAAGATGAGGAAGTCTCCTTAAATCTTTAAGGCATAACCTACTCCTATGACAAACCCTTTTAAGTCTCTAGGCTTAGGTTAAGTGTTCACCTAATCACTAGAAGTGTCTTAAGGTTAAGGAGTTCTTAGTGTCTATAAGAGTCCTAGACCTATGATGAGGCGATTGAGAACTCACTCTAAAAGTGTGGTCAACAACAAGTAATAAAATAAAATAATTAATTAATAAAATTAAACAATTAATACTTAACTCAATTGTCTAATTAAATTTTTTTTTCACAAAAAGCAAGCAGCATCATCAAACACACTACTATATGCCTTGCTTCTATTCACTCCCCCAACCATCACACATTATTGTATGACATTAGCATTTGACAAAAGACTACACAAAGCATTGTTAAGTGATGGTAATTAAGGAAGAAGAAGAATAATATACTCTTGAGTGTACTGAATGAAAAATGATATCATTTCAGCTCACTGCCCATCAAAACAATCTACAATAGCTTAAAACATGATTTTGATCTCACAAATGTCGACACTCCAGATATAAACATGAAATAGTGTAGAACACTCTTGAATATCTTGAATGTATTAAGCTAAAATGATCCACAACTATGCTAATACTCTTCAAATGAACACAAAATAACTTACAATATCATTTAGATCTACAATTGGGTACACCATGATTTACATAAAGAATAAAGTAATACACTTTTGAGTGTGCTAAAGGAAAAATGATATTATTTGAGCTCACTGCCCATTAAAAATAATTTACAATAATTTAAAATATGATTTTGATCTCATAAATGTCAGTGCACTACTATATAAACATGAAATAGTACAGTGCACTCTTGAGTGAACTGAATGTATTAAGCTGAAAATGATTCAAAACTACTCTAATACTCTTTAAATGAACTCAAAACAGCTTACAATATCATTTATAGCTACAATTAGATAGTACACCATGATTTACATAAAGTAAATCAGTACACTTTTTAGTGTATTGAATGTATTGAGACAAAAATGATATCATTTGTGCTCAGTGCCCATCAAAATAATCTACAATAGCTTCAAATATGATTTTGATCTCACAAATGTTAGTACACTGGTATATTAAAATGAAATAGTGTAGTATACTCTTGAGTATATTAAATGCATTGAGCTAAAAATGATTCAAAACTAGTGTAATACTCTTCAAAAGAACTCAAAATAGCTTATAATATCATTTAGATCTATAAATGGATAGCACACCATGGTTTACATAAAAAAATAAATCAATACACTCTTAAGTGCATTAAATGTATTGAAGAAAAAATGATATCATTTGAGCTCACTGCTCATCAAAATATTCTACAATAGTTTAAAATATTGTTTTAATCTCACAAATGTCAGTATATTGCTATATAAACATGAAATAATGCAATACACTCTTGAGTGTACTGAATATATTAAGCTAAAAATGATCCAAAATTATTCAAATACTCTTCAAATGAACTCAAAACAGCTTACAATATCATTTAGATCTATAATTGGGCAGTACATCATGATTTACATAAAATTAAAATGACACACTTTTAAGTGTTCAAATGTATCAAGTAAAAGATGATATCATTTGAGCTTACTGCCCATCAAAATAATCTACAATAATTTAAAACATGATTTTGATCTCACAAATGTCAGTACACCACTATATAAATATGAAATAGCACAGTACACTCTTGAGTGTACTGAATGCATTAAGCTAAAAATGATCCAAAACTATTTTTATACTCTTCAAACGAACTTAAAAGAGTTTACAATATCATTTAGATCTATAATTGGGCGACAGTGATTTACATAAAAAAATAAACTAGTAAAGTTTTAGTGTCGGATGTATTGAGCTAAAATGATCCAATTGTTCTAATACTCGTCAAAAGAACTCAAAATAGCTTACAATATCATTTAAATATATAATTGGACAACACATCAAGATTTTCATAAAAAATAAAATAGTACACTCTTTATTGAGTGTACAAAAGAAAAAAATGATATCATTTGAGCTCATTACCCATCAAAATAATCTAAAATAACTTAAAACATTATTTTGAACTCACAAATGTCAGCACACTGCAATATAAACATGAAATAGTGCAGCACGCTCTTGAGTGTACTGAATATATCGAGATAAAAATTATCTAAAATAATTTTAATATTTTTAAGTGATCAAAATAATTTATAATATCTTTTAGATCTATAATTAGACAAAGATATTGAACGTGTGACCATCTTCATGATTCGGATCAAGATTTATTTATTTAATTTTTTGAGAATATTGCATGAAAAGGGCACAATTTTGAAAATGCAGCAGTGAAGGTAGCTTTCATAGGAGAAACGATGGAACAAACTAAGTTTAATCCGAAAAAAAATCATTAAACAATGGTGAAAAACTTCATATAATTCATAGAGGTTAGCTATGTCCGGAGGAAGCTGATGATGAATGATGAATAAAATTAAGAAATAATAAAAATAAAAATAAAATCCAACGATAAGAAAGAAATTAACGTGACATATTTTAGTTAGAATCTGATAAGTAATAGAAATTAACGAAGGAAGATGTCAACACCAAAGTCGGTGTTTTGCAGCCACAAAGAAAGGCAACGCCTTTGTCAGCGAAACGGAGGAAGATGACTTTGTGATATCATCATCATCTAGGGAGGAGGGAGATTGAGATCTAGAAAGTCGTTCAAATTCTATGCTTCCTCGGCTCTCGATGATTCAAGGGGTCAGCATGTGGCGAGGGCGACCGGAAGTGAACTTCGCATATCGAACACTTGTGGATTCTTGTCGCGACTTTCAAGAGAATGAGTTCAGCATATAATCGAATCCTCGCTCATCACCGTCTTCATTTCATCTCACCGCAAGGGATCGAAAGTTTGATTTTCTTAGCAATCAATCCTCGCAATTTTGGCCTCGCCCGACGCCTCCTCCTTCGAAGATCCAAAGGAGGTTCTCAAAGCAATTTTGGTGGTCTGTTATAGCAGGGACGAAGGGGTTTGCGAGTGTTCCGTCTGTCTTGCATTGGTTGAAGAAGGCAAAAAAGTTCGTATCTTGCCTGATTGCGGTCATGGCTTCCACGCAGGGTGCATCGATGAGTGGCTCGGACAGGTCGCCTGCTTCTACCGACGGAAATCTCTGGCAAAGTCTTTGGACACCAAGCGAGGCAGGGGAGCCATTGGTTGGTTTGAGGAGTCTGCTTAGTATAAAAATTAGTTTTTGGCAAAATAGGGAAGGGTAGTCATCGTCGAGGGATGATGATGCGTCAATGGGTGAGCGAGCATGAGCATGAGAGGGAGGAAAGCTCTCCTTTATGAGATTGATTGATCCATTAACGGTGGAATGTTCTGATTCTATTTTTCCAAATTATACCTAATTTGTAATATATTATTTAAAAGGCTATAGAAGAAGAAGAAGAAGAAGAAGAAGAAGGACAAGAAGGCTCTAATCATGTTTGTAGAAGTTTTAGGAATTTTTATGAAGATTTTAAGCTTAATTCTTATTTATATTATTATTGTGTGCTAGAAGATTAGTTGTAGTAGATACAAGTTTATGTCTTAGCCTTATTGAGAAATCCATCACACACACAGATATTTGAAGAGAGAATAAGAAACTCTTGGATTTTTATGAGGAAAAACCCTAGAAAGAGGGGGAAAAAATCACAGGCCTCGTCTAGTAACATTTTTTCACTATATATTTGCTTTGAAGTACATAGTTTAACTTTTCTTGATCACGAGGTTACAGAGTTGTATGTGAGAAAATTTGATAATGGGAATTCCAGAATCGTGACAATGTATAAACATAGTTGGGTATCTATTGATGATGACCGGCGGTCTACGGTTGTCACGCAGGCGATGTGGGTAACGATGGCGGTGACTAATGATGGTGGTCGGGGTGACCATGGTAATGGCGATAAGGTAGTGATGCGGATTGATCGCGGGTGGTCGACGGCGATGATGATCGGTGGTGGTGGTCGATGACGGCGGCCAGTGGTGGTCGGCGATGATGACTAGCGATGGTGGTTGGCGGTGGTGATCGACAATAGTGATCGGCGGTGGTCGACGGCGATGACCGATGGCCGTGGTCGGGCGGTTGACCGATGGAGACGGTCGGCGATGATGACCGGTGGCGGTTGGCGGCAGTGATCGGCGGCAACGATGACCGGCGGTGGTTGTCGATGATCCATCGATGGTCGTGGCTAATTAAGTTACGATTCGTCTGAGCTCTCAACTCTCTTTCACTTTCAGGGTCCCACATATAAAGAATGATGTGCTATTTATATATTAGAGGAGTGACGTTTCTATAAATACATGCAAAATCCAAACCTCTCCATCGGACGGCTCAAAATGATTCTTTTGATCATCTCATGTATTTTGTATATTTGAATACTTAAATAAAGTCAGAATTAAGAGAACTTGGGCTTGTTAGATCCGGCTCATCAAGACGCTCGATTTGACTATAAACACTCTATATTTATGAGCTATTTAGGAATCTAACTGATATCCTAAATTTTTAATTATATTTTAAGCGCTTGATCTGGATTAGTCTTGACTAATAATCAGATTGCTTTTCGACATCATGATTCGTGCTTCAATTAGTAAAATTTTCAGTGTTATATCAGTTTCCTCCTAGTTTTTGGATGACATTAACTCAATAATCCAAAAATATATGTCAAATAATTGAAAATAATAACTTCTTCAATGTTAGTGAAATTTGCGGGTTCACGGAAGTTGGCGCGTAGGGCAACGAGAGAGCGCAGCACAGGTCGCTGGTCGCGCTTAGATGCGGGCCATGAGCGTCGAGACCGAGGCACTCACAAAACTCGCCGTTCTTAGCGCAAATGCGTCGATGAGAAAATTTTGGGTTTTTTTATTTTCTTCCTTTTTTTCACTTTTATAAAAAGAAAGATATTATTGAGAGAAGAAATTTTGAAATCTATTTAAATATTTCCAAATTTTTTATCAAAATTTATTTCCCTTTTGCCCTTATTGTGGATCTATAAAAACCCCCATTAGGGTCAAGGAGACACAATTTTCTCCCATATGCTCCGATGTTCTTCTACGTTGGATTAGAAATTATCTAGCAGAAGTTCACGGGCTAAGGGTAATAAATTTTTTTTCTTATGTCGGCAAGGCTCTGACCTTCTTCTGCAAAGGTGTGGGCTCCGAAAATTTGGGACCGACCTCTTCGATGAAAAGAGTGGTTTAAAGTGTCGGTGTAATTTTCAGAAGGCCGATGAGATAGTAGATAAGACACTACCCAGAGATTTCATCCTCATTTTGCGAGGACTTTAGATATGGTTCCTGGTTTCTTATAGGCGCAAGCCCCTATAATTAATTATCCCTCCTAGTAAGTGAGAGAGAACTTTCGATTAAGGCTAGTCATTAGATCATTGAATGCATAACGTATAGTAGAAGCATATAGAGTTTCAAAATTTAAGATATGAAATTCATCATTTTAGCTTAAACCAGATGGTTGGGGGAATGATGATGTGCCCGATCTAGATCCCATGGATCCGTCATCCCGGGCAATCACGGTCCCTAGTCTACTTAGTCAGAGGAGGTAGTCGACCCAACCTGATAGAAGGATCTTCATCAACAACATATGGGTTACGTCGTCCAAGAAAACCTTGTAGATCTGGGGTGGTGTTTGTCTAAGAAGACAATCTTAAGTCCACCTTAGCTGACAAAGGGTTGTTTGCCCTATCAAGTATACCCTATTATTCACAACTCAAAGGACAGAGCCATTGGGGAGCATACGAGCTACGATCATGATCGTAATATAATGGAGCTGGACTGGCCAAACCACCCGATCAGAGGACTCTGGTCATAACTGCTTCATCTGTGGAGCCTACTGGCCAAGCCACACAGTTCAGAGGACACATGCCACATCCTTACTAGCAAGAGATTGATTGAGAGTGAACATAGTAGAACACTTGATTTGACATTGGCTCCTTTGTGAGCTAAAGTTTGTTTAATTTGTCACCCCTGATAAACAATTATGGAAGGTGGATAGATTGGGTTTGATTTAAGTTTTAGTGATAAAATTCCATTTAAATGGTTTCTAATTGATATTTGAAAATTGATTTGATTTGATTAGAGAAATTAATTAATTTGGATATGTTTAAGAGCTTTAGATCCTGTCAACTCTGTTTAGCTACTAAAAGAGGATTATATCTACTGTCACCCGACACAATCAATTTTTTAGATATTTCACTAATTTGAAGCTCTTATTATGGTTTTAGGTTTTGTTAACCCAGTCATAAGACTAAACCAGGAAGCAACTTAATTTGATTTTAAAATTTGATTAATTTGAATATGTTTAAAAGTTTTAGATCTTGTCAATTCTATTTAGCTGCTAACAGAACACTAGATTTACTGTCACCTGACAAAATCAGTTTTTAGATATTTCACTGATTTGAAACTCTTATTATACGTTTTTAGGTTTTGTTAACCCGGACCCAGTCCCATGTCTAAACCGGGAAGCAACTTAATTTGATTTGAAAATTTGATTAATTTGAATATGTTTAAGAGTTTTAGTTCGCCAACTCATCGCTAACAAAAGACTAAATCTATTGTCACCTGACAAAATCAGTTTTTAGATATTTCACTGATTTGAAACTCTTATTATAAGTATTTAGGTTTTGTTAACCCGGACCCACTCCTATGACTAAACCAGGAAACAACTCGCATAGCATCCTCAGACATCTAAATTTAAGCATTTAGCATTATGTCGAGGCACATGCCAGTGTATATAGCTTAGACAATTTCTCCTAATTAATGATTTCGTTGATTTTTTTAAATCATAATTAGAATGAAATTCCTTGATTTTTGATTAAAAGAAGTCTTATGATTTTTATAGATTTGGATTTAGTATCGCCTTCTCTGCGCTTGTACAAAGGGTTGCAAATGGTAGAAGGTGTTTTGAAGCTATAGGTTCAAAAGATAATTTAGTTTGTTATTTTATAAAGAAGATTTACCCTCGAAGTGACTTTCATTTTCCCCTGTTTTACTTTTGTGTTTGGTGTATATTATTTTCCCTCCCATTTTGTTGTTTGGAGTTTTTAATTTGAATTTTAGCTTTAGGTTTCTTTGCTTAACATCCTTAAGTCGATTCATTTTATTCTCACATTTTTAAGTCAAAGAACATTTTGGCCCTCGTCATCATCCCTGTGTAGAGGTCGATCTGTTTTCACCCTTCACGCCTGATGAGCATGGTTGGTGTTTTGAAGCACCTCTCAAATTTTAATCTCGTTATGATGAGCATAACAAGATCTTCAATAACCTACATAAAAGCAATTATATATGCAAATATTCCAAATTTTAGCAAGATTTCTAGTATTCCATCATCCCAAAGATACATCGAACTTTTTGGCTTACTTAGTATGCGATGAGAATGAGTGGTGTCTGACACCACAATCAGATTTCATCTCCACACCTCGATGAGCATGACGAGGCCTTCAATTACTCTGTACGCCCTGATGAGCATAGCGAGCGGTGCCCTAGAACACTACGGTTGAATTTCATCTCGTCACGCCCTGATGAGCATGACGAGGTCTTCAATTACTCGGTACGCCCTGATGAGCGTAGCGAGCGGTGTCATGGAACACTACGGCTGAATTTCATCTCGTCACGCCCTGATGAGCATGAAGAGGCCTTCAATCACTCAAGACGCTCGATGAGCGAATAAGCGTCCCGAACACTACGAATTTCATCTCGTCAGCGATGAGCATGGCGAGGCCTAATCACTCTAGACGCCTGATGAGTAGGCGAGGCCCCTAATACTACTGCAATTTCATCCCCACTATGCCCTCATGAACGAAGGAAATGCTGGACACTACGTCAGATTCATGCACCCACTCACGCCTGATAGGCATTAGCGGTTCTTGAACAGAGGAAAAGCATAAACACAAATATTCCATATATATATATATATATATATATATATATATATTCACGTCCTGATGAGTGTCACTCTTTGCATGGTATGTATCCATTATGCCATATCCTGAAATCTGTACATCAAAGCCTTCTTCTTGCAATTTACTAATCAGAGGCAAACTTCCAGTAATTGAATATTGTTTTGCATATCCAATCACTTCTTCAGTAGCTTTGCATGATACATGAAATCCACGGGAGTTGAGATCACAAGCAACTCCAATCATTGCAGCCTCATCGAGACAAACAGCAAGCCTTCCCCACAAATTTTATGTGGAAGAATATATTTTGATACTGGTCTACGTATGTCAAGACCATCCATTAAAGTTAGTAGAGTTGAAACAACATAATTGTGAATCTGTTCCTGCTTGCTGGACCTAACTGGTGCAAGGCCATCTGTGTCAGGAGGACCACAAAGCAAGACTCCTCTTGCAGGAGCAATGCTATAATTTGCAAAGAAATCAGGGAAGGGAGGAAGACTGGCTTGCGGTTTCAGCCAGAAGAAGCCAATGGACGGGATTTACTCTGATGATGGCCATTACTTGTAAATTTAGTTTGAGTGGCTTCTTCCTCATCAGGATGACGGTGCCGATGGTGGCGGCTAAGGCCTTCGAAAGGTATGTCGAATGCCACGGGATTCCAAAGCACTGTGCACGATATGCTTTAAGAAAGTTGAGAAGCTGAACTCACTTCTTCTTCTTCTTCATTACGCCTGTTGTTCTCACAAATTTGTTCTTTGGCGTTCTCAATCAGGCCACCACTGTGACACGAGTCGGAGACTAAGGTAAGCCAACATCCCCTCGGGAGATCATCAACAAGCTCTCTGAAACCGTCAATTGTAATTAGATTCATGTCGCAAGGGATGATGCACTCATCATAGCCAGTTTCATCGTGCTCGCTGGTTTCGTCCGGGACACGGTGCCCTGGCCACTGTAGTGGACGAAGAGGTAGTCTTCAGGAAGTGAAAGTATCAGGCGAGATATCGGCGGTGGAATCCTTTAGGCGACCTCCGGCAATGCAGGGAATCATCGGTGGGATGTCCGATGTCGAGATCGTTTCCTCCGTCGTTGCTTGCTGAGGTTGACTCCGACGCGAGGGGTCGGATCATGCAAAGTAAGTTTCTTCATGCATGCGGTTTGCTGAGAGAGAAAGAGCCCTTTGTTTGCTGCCGTTCTCCCTTGCGGTTTGAAGGAGACGAACAAGAAAGAGAGGTCCTCATTCGGTTTCCTGTGGTTGAGGAAGGAGAGGGAAAACCGAGCGCCGGCGGTTTCTGGGTGTGCATGAGCCGAAGAGAGAGAGAGAGAGAGAGAGAGAGAGCGAAAATTGAACGGGAGCGGGGAGGGAACAGTTAGGAGGATCGGGCTCGTTCGAACGAAAGAGGGAACGGTTGAGAGATTCAAATTATCGGGTGAGGGAGCCGAAAAACTGAATCTCACAGAACTCTTTTTTAAGGAGACAAACGAGACCGCTTTTTGTAAGAAACCAGACTTACGGATTTATTTTGGCCAAGCAGATATATGTGAGTCCCCTCTTTTCTTTTCTTTTTTTTCTTTTTTTTTTCTTTTTTTTAATATCTATTTATATTTAATATATATATATATATATATATAACATATAATGTATATGTTATATATATATTTTTACATATATATAATATAAATATATTTACGCACTATTATTATTACTATTTTTTCTTTTCTTTTTTTTTTATTCCCAAAAAAAAAAATGGGATACGAGAGAGGGTCAACAAATGCCCCAACAAATATATACACGCATAATAACGCAGATCTATTTATTGCAAGCTAATTTATGTCTCCTTTTTTTTATTCTCTTTGTTTATATGTTGTTATGTTTTCACCCGAATTCTTATATGTGTTTCCTATAATCATTTAACTGGAGGATGTTTGCTTGGGGGAGATCAGACGACTTGTCTCCTAGTGAGCCTAGTGAAGAGACTATTTGGCTGGAGATTGATAGACATGATCCTCACGGAGATGCCAATATCAGGGATAGAATCAAGAGGCATACGGACATGTTGAGAGGACGCGTGATTTTGCTGTGGGTTTCTTTGCGATCCCCTTATTTCCGACTATGCCTCGCACTTTATTGCTCGAGGATTCCGCAGATTGGTCTACAATTAAGCAAATGTCGAGACTACAATCTTTGGATGGTGCCAAAGTTAGTTCTGATATTGTGATATTTTACAACCGCTTGACAAAGATTGCGACGAGACAGCCTAGACTTCGAGCCCTATCACCAGTCAGACTTGCTTCGAGATTCATCCATTGGCAAGATCCCTAGTCTTCCTCGTGGATACGTCACATGGGCTAGTATATTCAGCTCGAGACACCTTACGCAACCGGGTATTTATGAGGCAAAGGTATGTGTCTATATTTGATTTTAGTGGCATTCCTCCTGCTTGGGCTTACGGAGTTGCAAAGTTTTGGGACAGTAGCTGCAACACATGTTGGATAGGATCGGAGGAGTTGACAGTCACACTTTGGGACTTCTGAGGGTTAGACTTCTAGTGTTTGGTTACTACTACGAGGAGTGTGTTCCACCTAACGAGGAGTTATTTCTCAGACAGCCTTCAGCTGACGGCGACCGACGAGATAGGTTAGCCATGCCACCAGCTTATATTGATCTTTTGAGCCACTACCACGACTTTCGTGGGATTGTGGTATTCTATATGCTACACTTCCTATGTACATGGATAGTTTTTCTGTGAGCACGCACCGAGGAGTCCGTATTGCTACATGATCCTTTTGGATTGGGGGTATCAGACGTCAGTAGTTTGTCTGAGGATAATGCAGAGCTTTCTTGCCGGTTGGGTACTCTTCTCCAACTATATATGATTTGAGCGAGGAATTACTCTTAGCAGGGTTCATAGCTACTTGGCTCTGCATCTTTGTGCTACCGAGTGATAGTCTATACGCCTATGTGTTCTATTAGCATCCAGGATTTCAATGAGGTGAGCAGATCTCATTAGCTCCAACAATACTAGCTAGAGTTTATAGAGTTCTTGGAGCGATTTTTGAGGCAGATTCATTTGGTAATCGTGATGTTAGATTGCCTTGGCATTACCTATATGCTTGGATGCACCTTCATATACAAGGAGCCTATGCATGTTTTGAGTACCCAGCATATTTTTCAGAGTGAGGATATCCCACAGTTATTCAAATTGCATGAGCATCATACCTGAGAGGGATTGGATACTTATGTTCTTCTTTGCACCTCACTTGGTCGTGGATCGATTGCTAGTTCACCACCGGATATAGTTGGTTACCCCGACTTGATAGAAATTGATCTTGTTGATGGCTTAGAGTGGTAGAGCCTCACTTTTATAGGCGCATTGAGTGGTAAGTACTTTTCAAGATATCGCCCAAGTTAGGGTTTGGTCGTTTATCATCGGTTACCCCCAATCGTGTTACACGACAGTTTGGATTTTATCAATGTACAACTCATGATGGTCGACCATTCATTACAGGGTTAGTAGATGTCAGGAAGACTAGGACGGTACTTTTTGAGACATGTTATTATGTCGCTCAGAAGCTTTACATTTTGAGACTTGGTACTAGCTCATTTTCTGGATAGCCTCCACAGAGCCATATGGGGTCGTATACTCAACTCACACTTGGGTACATTTTTTTTGGTCCTTTCCTGGAGCGTGGCGCGAAGAGGTATGAGCATAGAGTGAGGTCTTTAGGAGTTCCTCGAGGTCAGAGGACCCATCATCGATCACCATTGGCAGAAGATAACAACATTAGAGGTATGATCACTATCTTTCTCTCCTTCCATACTTCTGTCATCTTCTTCATTGCATTGTTAAAATATATTCAAAGATATCTAATATTTTGATGTAATTCATGTGAGCAGCTTGGGAGGGTTAGTCCGAGGACACCATTCCTCATAGAGTCGAGCTAGGGATTCTACTCCATTATACTAAGATTTCTTCACCATCTCGTAGAAGTGTATGACCCACGAGCTTGAGCTTCAGATTGACCATGGGTCCACTTCCGCAGCTTTATGATTTCGATGAAGTGCCACAGTGTCGTGCGAGATATTATGGAGGACTCTAGGGTTGAGCTGCATGTGTCCGCCTTTGATACTACCACTTGATTTTGCTACTCCTTCTATGGAGCCACTTTTCTCTACCGAGTCGACTTTTCTCATTGTCCCCTAGACTCGAGGTGAGAGATCTCATGCTCAGAGTTTTGTTGAGCCAAAGACATAGCCTCGAGCTTATCGATAGTGAGGGTCCTCGAGGATTACATTGCTTACGATACACCAGTTCAGTCGAATTCACCATGTTCATGTACTTTCTTTCTCTCTTTATTCTTTAGTGGCACTCTTTTATATTTACTGCTCTACTTTGTGCTGATTATTTTCATTTGTTCCTTGTAGTGCCTAATCCGCATGATAGGAGCATGCGAGATTGTGGCTTGGTATTTTTGAGGGATGTGATTTCACGGATTGCCTTGACTCACCGCCACCTGACAATATCTTATGCAACACCGCTTTGGACCTTTAGCTTGTACGGCTTGGAGGAGCGTTCTCGCATCCGAGACTCTTTGTAGAGACGAAGTTCTTGATCCACGGATGAGATCACTTAGTATTGTTCGCCTAGCACTGATAGAGCGTGAGCAGTCATGCCGTAGGGAGATATGACCCAAGCACATGATGAGTTTGAGGAGATGAGGCTCTATGACATGACCATCAAAGTTTGATAGATGCTTCTTCTGAGTTAGACAGATTGATGTGCCCGTGAGTGAGAAGTGCAGACAGAGAGCTCGCAATAGATGAGCAGCAGTATATATGTCCGGCTATAGTAGATTGAGACGCTTGATTAGGCTACGATGCTATACAATCGAGAGTGAGTTCTTTAGCTTTATTTAGTACAGAGTTACTAGGCTCCCATGATGTACTTTACTTTTCTTTCTTCTTCTTTATCACATGTATCGCCTATCCTCTTGTTGTATTAGTGGATGTCGATTCCTCTATTATTTATGCACTTTTACCGTGGATTTGATGAGAGATCGCCTTTGATTTGTACTCTAGAGTTAATTTGTATGCTTTGTGCTTTAATTTATGTGCTACTGAATTTGGATCATTTTAACTTCGATTGCAATAGCTTACAGAGCTTTGATAGGATTTGTTATTAGTATGCTACCTTATGCAATGTTAAATGATGGGCTTGACCGAGATCAATCAACTTTCTGGATAGATAAGAGTTCTTACACCATCTACTATATGCTTCAATGGCTTTCAAGATCTCTTTTCTTATGTTCTTGCAGATTTGAGTCTCCTCCAACCCTAGCGTCATGCTTGGTTGGGTTTGATGGAGGAATTAGTCTGCTTGTTTTGATGAAGGACTCCACTGGGGAATCGATTTATCCATGTTTGATCAGATTTGAAATTCCTTCTATCCTAACTTTGAGCTTGACAGACTGGATGAAGGATTGACCTGATTTGTCAACATTGACTTGTCAGGAAGTGTATGTATGCCATGAACCCTTGCTTCTTTGATGATTCGTTGAAGGATACATACAGATGACCCATCCTTCTGGCTCATATAGGGTCGATATTGAGTTATTAGCCTTGCAACATGTGCTTTAATAGACTCAATAATCATAGAATTTTTAGTTTACCACATCGGCTTTGTATGAACTATGGAATTTCCCCTGCTTTCTACTTTGATGGACTTGATGAGGAGATAGGCTTTGATTTATGCTTTGAGCTTGATTAGAATATTTGAGAATAGATTAAAATATCACCTTGCAGGTAATATGAATATTGATTTGGGGCAACCCTGAGTTGAGTGTTTCCTCGGATTGCCTTGATCTATCAATCAAGTAGAGAGATCTCTTGGATCTTGGTTGCTTGTAATCAAAGTTTGAGTTGAGATTGAATAGCTATCATCATTGGACACGAGCGAGCTCTTTCCGTCCTTTCTCGGCTTGTTGAGTGAGGAGAGCGTCGAACTGACCATATTTGGGCTTGTTGAGTTCCCCTTAGAACCTACAATCTCTTGACTTAAGTTTTAGTGGGTTGGTGGTCATCGACCGATAACGGGGCTCTTTCACTGCGGCCTTTTCTTGTGGCTTGTTGATTGAGGAGAGCATCAACAACTCGATCATTTGTGGGCTTGTTGAGTTTGACCTTTATAACCCATCCGTCCTAGACTTGGATATGAGGTTGATGATTCTCCAACTTAATTGAAAGCTTCCAAAATGAGTTCTTGACTTGATCTTAAATTGGCAAACTGGGAGATAAATTTCTTGACATTTGGGGTTGTCCTTTCATGCATAGAAAATTCTTTTATTTACGCAAAAATATACAACTTAAATAATAGTTATGGATATATCCAGGATTTCAGTAAAGCTCAATGTCAACTGAAAGAAAATATATTTGAGGACCTCATCTTTTGGCACGATGTTGACTCAAATAAATTTAATATAAATTAAAAAAAATGCCCCCTGTCTTCCAGGGGGAATTCTAAATTACATGTAAGAGAATTTTCAAGATGAAAATATACAAATACATCCATATTTGAATTGGTGTACTCTAGAGGAGATTTTAACATACAACTTTGATTTCATCTGTGTATAAAAATCTAAAAATGCCCCCTATGTAATAGAATTTTTGGAACAGTTCTTCATTTGGAGTATGCTTATTTAGGGATCTCGACATGAAACACGATGTCAACCTAAATAGATATACTAAAAAATGCCCCCCTTTGGGAGATTTCTATTGTACCTCGAGAATGTGGTCATCAAGTATAATACTTTTTCAAGTATCGACCATTAATTGGTGACATTGGTCTTTCACCCTTTAGGTTGATAAATTGGTATGCCCCTCCTTGGTATACCTTTTCAATGACAAAAGGGCCTTTCTAGTTAGGTTCAAATTTTCCACCAAATTTTTGATTAGGAATAATTGGCCTTCTCAGCACGAGGACTAATTCCCCTTTTTGGAATGTTTGAGGCCACATCATATGGTTAAAAGCTCTAGACATCTTAGCTCGATATACTTCCAAATTTTGATGAGCTTGTAATCTAACTTCATCAAACACGTCAAGTTCCTCCATTCTCAGATGAGCATTTTGATCTTCAGTTAGATTGTACTGGATGGCTACTCAAAGTGAAGGCAACTTAACTTAAAGTTGAAGAACTGCTTCAGTTCTAAATACCAGTGAATAGGGAGTGGCTTTAGTCGATGTCTTGTAGGTAGTTCGATATACCCATAGAGCCTCTACTAGCTTGGTATGTCATTCTCTCTTATTTTTGGTGAGAATCTTCTTAAGCAGCTTGACTAATGTCTTGTTGAAGGCCTCTGTCAAGCCATTTGCTCTTGAATTATATATTGAAGACTATCACCAATCAATTTTGTGTTGATCGATGAATCTATAAATCTTTACACTTTTGAAAGCTATGCCATTATTAGAAATTATTTGGCGTGGCACTCAAAATGTATAAACCACATTATGCGTGAAGAAGTTGCTCACTCAGTCGATAGTAACTTCTTTAAATGGGAACTCGACTTAGAGAAATTGTCAATTCTGCTAGGATGAAGCGATGTTGTGATGGTGGATGGTCCAATTATATATCGTACCCCAATATTGAATGGTCATGATGCTATTATTGGGTGTAATGGATTTGAAGGTTGATGGATGAGATCCCCCATGCACTTGACACTCATGACATATAGTCTCTCACCATAGATGACCAATAATAGCCCATCCTTTTGATCTTTCGCCATCTTGGGACGATGTGCACCACAAAGTCCTTCATGAACTTCAATCATCACTTTGCTAGCTTCATCTACCCCTAGGCATCATAGCCACATTTGTTCGAAGGATCTACGATATACAATGTTGTTGACGAAAGCATAGCGTAGCATTCTCTTTTCGATTTGGATTTATTACTTGGTAATTTGCTTTCTTTAAAATAGTCGATGAAGGCTTGCCTCCAATCATGTGACTCTTCTATAATAACGGCATCACACTATTTTTTTGAGGCAATGTCATTCTTAGCTCTTCTAGGTACAACTTGTTGATTTTGGGGAGTATGAGGAGCAACCTAAGTCGCATCCTGCTGCATCGGGTTTAATAACCCTCTACGCAGGATTGATACTTTTTGGCTCTCAAGTAAATATGTCGATCATGACATAATCACCATTCATACTTGCCATTTTCTTAGCTAGTTTTGCTAACGATGGCTTTATTGTTCTCAGTTGGGAGACTCAAGTTAGTGTGATATTTGGTATCGCTGCTCAAAACTCACTTTTGATAGAAAGCTAACTCAAGCTTGTTAATTCGATAGATGCTAAGTACTTGATTTATAATAAGCAGAATCGCCAAAAATATGCAAGTTTTGAATGCCTATGAAAATTGCTTTTCTAGACACACTAATGCATCATATTCAGCTTCATTATTAGTTCTTGGCTCGGTCAATCCATATGATCATATCATTATCCCTCCTTCTGGTGTTATGAAGACGATCTCGATCCCTGCTCTTTCTCTTGGAAAATTTAGAGATTGGACTTGTTTGATCGATGAGGCTCCATTGAAGTAAATTTCCTAAATTTGTGACTTTTCTCTTTTATGAATGAGCATAATTTGCTTATCGTGTCGTCATTAAGAGAATAGTCCGTAGGGATAGGATGTGTAGCCAGAAAGTCTGCTAAGACTTGTCCCTTCACTTAGATCTACAATTGGATAGTACACCATGGTTTACATAAAAAATAAAGTAGTACACTTTTGAGTGTGCTGAAAGAAAAATGATATTATTTAAGCTCATTGTCCATCAAAATAATCTACAATAATTTAAAATATGATTTTGATCTCATAAATGTCAACATACTGCTATATAAACATGACATAGTACAGTACACTCTTGAGTGTAGTAAATGTATTAAGCTAAAAATGATTTAAAATTATTCTAATACTCTTTAAATGAACTCAAAACAGCTTACAATATCATTTATATCTACAATTGGGTAGTACATCATGATTTACTTAAAAATAAATCAGCACACTTTTGAGTGTACTGAATGTACTGAGATAAAAATGATATCATTTGTGCTCACTGCCCATCAAAATAATCTATAATAGCTTAAAATATGATTTTGAAATCACAAATGTCAATACATTGCTCCATCAACTTGAAATAGTGCAATGCACTCTTAAATGTACTGAATATATTGAGATAAAAATGCTTCAAAATTATTCTAATACTCTTCAAATTAATTCAAAATAGCTTATAATATCATTTAGATCTATAATTGGACAACAGACCATTGTTTACATAAAAAATAAATCAGTACACTCTTGAGTGCACTGAAAAAATGATATCATTTGAGCTCACTGCCCATCAAAACAATCTAGAATAGCTTAAAACATGATTTTGATCTCACAAATGTCAGTACACTCCAGTATAAACATGAAATAGTGTAGACACTCTTGAATATATTGAATGTATTAAGCTAAAAATGATCCAAAACTATGTTAATACTCTTCAAATGAACTTAAAATAACTTACAATATCATTTAGATCTACAATTGGGTAGTACACCATGATTTATATAAAAGAATAAAGTAATACACTTTTGAGTGTGCTAAAGGAAAAATGATATTATTTGAGCTCACCGCCCATCAAAATAATTTACAATAATTTAAAATATGTTTTTGATCTCATAAATGTCAGTACACTATTATATAAACATGAAATAGTACAGTACACTCTTGAGTCTCTGAATGTATTAAGCTAAAAATGATTCAAAACTATTTTAATACTCTTTAAATGAACTCAAAACATCTTACAATATCATTTATAGCTACAATTAGACACTACACCATGATTTACATAAAGTAAATCAGTACACTTTAGAGTGTATTGAATGTATTGAGATAAAAATGATATTATTTGTGCTCATTGCCCATCAAAATAATCTACAATAGCTTAAAATATGATTTTGATCTCTTAAATGTCAGTACACAACTATATTAACATGAAATAATGTAGTATACTCTTGAGTATATTAAATGCATTGAGCTAAAAATGATTCAAAACTAGTCTAATACTCTTCAAAAGAACTCAAAATAGCTTATAATATCATTTAGATCTATAAATGGAATGTACACTATGGTTTACATAAAAATAAATCAGTACACTCATAAGTGCATTAAATGTATTGAAGAAAAAATGATATCATTTGATCTCACTCATCAAAATATTCTACAATAGTTTAAAATATGATTTTAATCTCACAAATGTTAGTATATTGCTGTATAAACATGAAATAGTGCAATACACTCTTGAGTGTGTTGAATATATTAAGCTAAAAATGATCCAAAATTATTCAAATACTCTTCAAATGAACTCAAAAGCGACTTACAATATCATTTAGATCTATAATTGGTACATCATGATTTACATGAAAAATAAAATGGCACACTTTTAAGTGTTACTAAATGTACTAAAGTAAAAGATGATATCATTTGAGCTTACTGCCCATCAAAATAATCTACAATAATTTAAAACATGATTTTGATCTCACAAATGTCAGTACACCATGGTATAAATATGAAATAGTGCAGTACACTCTTGAGTGTACTGAATGCATTAAGCTAAAAATCATCCAAAACTATTTTTATACTCTTCAAATGAACTTAAAAGAGTTTACAATATCATTTAGATCTATAATTGGGCAGTATACTGTGATTTATATAAAAAATAAACTAGTAAAGTTTTTAGTGTAGTGGATGTATTATTTAAAATGATCCAAAATTATTCTAATACTCTTCAAAAGAACTCAAAATAGCTTACAATATCATTTAGATATATAATTGAACAACACATCAAGATTTTCATAAAAAAATAAAATGATATCATTTGAGCTCAACATCAAAATAATATAAAATAGCTAAAAACATGATTTTGAACTCACAAATGTATACTTCTATATAAACATGAAATAGTGCGATGCGTTCTTGAGTGTAAGAATATATTGAGTTAAAATTATCTAAAATAATTTTAATATTTTTAAGTGACCAAAATAATTTATAATATCATTGAGATCTATAATTGGGATTATATTGAATGTCATGACCATCTTCATGATTCAGTGATCAAAGATTTATTTATTTAATTGTTTGAGAATATTGCATGAAAAGGTCACAATTCTGAAATGCAACAGTGAAGGTGGCTTTCATAGGAGAAACGATGGAACAAACTAAATTTAATCCGAAAAAAAAATCATTAAACAATGGTAAAAAACTTCATATATTCATAGAATTCATTTATGGGAGGAAGGCGATGATGAATGATGAATAAAATTAAGAAAAAATAAAAATAAAAATAAAATCAATGAGAAGAAAGAAATTAATGTGACATATTTATTAGAATCGATATGTTATGGCAATTAACGAAGGAATATGTCAACACAGTGGTGTTTTGCATAAAGAAAGGCGGCGTCTTTGTCGAAATGGAGGAAGGCGACTTTCGATGCTCGTCCATCATCATTGGGAGGAGGGAGATTGAGATCTAGAACAAGTCCATTCAAATTCCTCTCCTTCTCTCACATGGATTGAAGCGGTGCCGCATGTGGCGTAGGGCTCGAAGTGAACTTGGCGTATGAACACTCATGGATTCTTTGCCGCACTTTGAAGAATGAGTTAAGGCTTAGAATCGAATCCTGCTCATCATCGCCATCTTCATTTCATCTTGACATCAGCTTGATTTTCTTAGCTAAATCAAATCCTCTAAATTTTGGCCTCATGCTTGACAGTCTCCTCCTCCGGAAGATCCGAAGGAGGTTCTCAACAATTCCATTAGTCTATTATAGCGGGGATGAAGGGTTTGAGTGTTCCATCTATCTTTCATTGGTTGAAGAAGCGAAAAAAGTTTGTATCTTGCGATTAGGTCATGGCTTCACAGGTGCATCGGCAGTGGCTCGACCTGATCCATTCTATCGCCGATGAAATCTCCGGCAGTCTTGGACACCAAGCTGAGGATGGAGCTGCTGGTGGTTTGAGGAGTCACTTAGTACAAAAAATTTGTTCTTGGCAAAATGGGAAGGGCGTCATCATCGAGGGATGATGATGCATCAGTGAAGCGGTGAACTGAGCATGAGCATGAGAGGGAGGAAAAGCTCTCCTGTGTGAGATTGATTGCTCCATTAACGATGGAATGTTTTGATTCAATTTTTCCAAATTATACCTAATATGTAATATAATATTTAAATGGCTATAGAAGAAGAAGAAGAAGATGAAGAAGAAGAAGGAGGAGGAGGACAAGAAGGCTCTAATCATGTTTGTAGAAGGTTTAGGAATTTTTATGAAGATTTTAAGCTTAATTCTTATTTATATTATTGTTGCATGCTAGAAAATTAGTTGCGGTAAATAAAAATTTATGTCTTAATCTTATTGAGAAATCTAGCACACACAGATATTTGAAGAGACAACAAGAAACTCCAGAATTTTTATGAGGAAAAATCCCAGAAAGAGGGGGAAAAAATCACGGGCCTCGCCTAGTAAAAATTTTCCACTATATATTTGTTTTGAAGTACAGAGTTTAACTTTTTCTGATCATGAGATTACAGAGTTGTATATGAGAAAGTCGATAGTAGAATTCAGAATCAAGTATGCATCGCTATCACCAAATCATAAAATGATTAGCGGCAAAACCGATGGTGGTCGGCGTTAATACCTCGTAGTGTGACCAATGCTGTGGCAAATTAATAGTGGTGGTGGTAAGCGATGCTTCTTGTAGTGGCCAAGGAGAGTGATCGGCATGGGTGTCGCGTGTGCCGTAGTAATTGAGGTGTAGTTGAGCGGCAACAATCAGTGTGGTGGTCGATGAAGCGGTGGTAGTGGTCGATTGAGATGCGATAGTGGTTAGTGATGGTGATCGACAACGGTGGCGATATCGGCAACATGACCGATAGCCGTACATAACCGTCATGGCGAAAAGCGATACCGAGCGTAGCGGCGGTAACCTCTGGCTCGCGAACCGGTGGTGGTGGCCGGCTCGGCGATGGTTTCAATGATCCAACGATGGTGAAGGCTCTACTTTGCGATTCATCGAGTCTCAGATCTCTCTCCTCTCTTTCGCTTCAGGCCCCTCATATGAAGAATGATGTCTATTTATATATTAGAGGAGTGTCGTTTCGTAAATACATGCAAAATCAAACCACTCCATGGACGACTCAAAATGATTCCTTTGATCATCTCATATTTTATATATTTTAATACTCAAATGAAGTTAGAATTAAGAGAACTTGGGCTTGTTAGATCCTCATCAAGATGCTCGATTTACTATAAACACTCCATATTTATGAGCTATTTAGGGATCTAAGATATCTTAAAGTTTTAATTATATTTTAAGTGCTTGATCTGGATTAGTCTTGGCTCATAATCAGATTGCTTTCGACATCATGATTCGTGCTTCAATTAGTAAAACTTTCAATGTCATATCAGTTGCCCCCCTATTTTTGGATGACATTAACTCAATAATCCAAAAATATATGTCAAACAATTGAAAATAACAACTTCTTCAATGTTAGTGAAATTTGCGGGTTCATTAATCTTTACATCACATATGGTTTGAGAGAATAGATCATCATGGGTGCACAAGACTATGTTCATAGAAGCTAGGGAAGTAGAGATCAAGCATGGGCATAGGGCAGCTCGCCGACATTCAGGCTGCGGGGCCGCAGTCTGGGGCTCTTGTGGGAGCTTCTGAGAACAAAGCGCGTGACTCGTGCTCCGCGTGCAAAAGAAGCGATGAGTGAAATTTTGGGATTATTATTTTTTTTTGCTCTTTTCTTATTTTCTTCCTCTTTTTTTCACTTTATGAAAAAAGATATAATGAGAGAAGAGATTTTGAAATCTATTTAAATGTTTTCAAATTTCTTCTCAAAATTTATTTCCTTTTATCCCTATTATGGATCAATAAAACCTCCATTGGTCAAGGAGTCGCTTTTATCCATATGCTCAGATGTTCTTCCACATTGGATTAAAATTATCAGCGGTTCACGCTAAGGGTAATAAAAAATTTTTTTCTTATGGTAGGCTTTGACCTTTACGCAAAGAAGGTTATTTGCTTTGTTGATTAAGACTAGTAGTTCATAAGATGAGGCTCTAGTTTTTCCTTGAAGGAGGTGTCGAGTGCCCTCATCAGATTATTTGGATTTGGAGGTGATCAAAGTAGTTCATCTGTGAGGCTCAATTTTTTCTCAAAAGAGGCATCAACTATCCTCGTCGGACCGATCAGGTTTGGAGGTGATCATGACCCATAGTTCATACAGTGAAGCTCCGATTTTCTCTCCGAAGATGCGTCAATTGCCCTCATCAGATCGATCGAGTTTGGAGGTGATCAAGGTCCATAGTTCATACGACGATGCTCCGATTTTCCCTTGAAAGAGTCATCGGTGTCCTTATCAGGAGGTTTGGAGGCTCAAGACTCACGTTCATCTGGGAGGCTCTAGTTTTCCCTCGAAAAGGCGTCATTGTCGTCGACCCGGATTTAGATCAAGGCCCCTAGTTCATACGGTAAAGCTCTAGTTTTCCCTTGAAAGAGATATCAACTGTCCTCGTCAGATCGATCGAGTTTGGAGGCAATCAAGGCTCGTAGTTTATAGAAAATTAATTTTCTTGAAACTCCAATAGATGGTTCAATAGTTGACAACTGCCAAGGTGGTAGAGAAGCATTGATTATGGACCATTTCTCAAAAAACTCAGAAATTCTGATAGATAATTTCATAGTGTCATTTTTCATGATGTTACTTGATGTCGTTAACTTGTATGAAAGAAGTTGAAAGAATTTGTGAAATATTTTTGACACATCCGAGGTTATTTGTCAAAGTGTCACTTGATGATATTAACATGTATGGAAGAGGTTGAATCGAATCCACTAAGAATTTTTGACCTATCCAAGGTTGTTTGTCAAAGTATTACTGGATGACATTAACTCGTATGGAATGGGTTGAATCAAATCCGCCAAAGATTTTTGACCCATCTGAGGTTGTTTGTCAAAGTGTCACTTGATGACATTAACTTGTATGAAGAGGTTGAATCAAATCCGCTCGAGATTTTTGCCAATTCGAAGTTCTTTGTCAAAGTGTTACTTGATGACGTATGGAAGAGGTTGAATCGAATCCACTAAGAATTTTTGACCCATCCGAGGTTATTTATCAAACTGTTACTTGATGATATTAACCTGTATGGGAGTGGGTCGAATCGAATCTACTGAGGATTTTTGACCAATCCGAGGTTGTTTATCAAAGTGTTACTTGATATTAACTTTTATGCGAAAAAAGGTCAAACGAATCTGCGAAAGATTTTGACCCTTAATTGCTTGTCAAAGTGTTACTTGATAACATTAACATGTATGGAAGTGGTCGAATCAAATCGTTGAGGATTTTGACCCATTCAAGGTTATTTATCAAAGTGTTACTTGATGACATTAACTTTGTATGGAAAAGTTATCGAATCCATGAAAGATTTTTACGTCAGGGTTATTTATCAAAGTATTACTTGATGACATTAACCTGTATGGAAGGGGTTGAACTCAATCCGCCAAGGATTTTTTACCTGTCTAAAGTTGTTTATCAAAGTGTTACTTGATTACATTAATCTGCATAGAAGATATCAAATCGAATCCGCTAAGGATTTTTGACCCGTCTGAGGTTATTTGTCAAAGTATTACTTGATGATATTAACCAGTATGGAAGAGGTCGAATTGAATCTTCCAAAAATTTTTGACCAATCTGAGGTTGTTTGTTGGAGTTTTACTCGATGATATTTAACCTGTGTGGAAGAAGTCAATAGTTTTAACTCTCATCCGAGGTTGTTTTGTCTAGGTATGTCATTAACTTGTGTGGAAGAGGTTAAACATTTTGATTCTTCTGAGATTATCTATCAGAGTATTACTCGATGATGTTAACATGTGTGGAGTATGTACAAAGTTATGACATATCCATGGTTGTTTGTCAGAGTGTTACTCGATGACGTTAACCTGTGTGAAGTAGGTACAAATTTATGATATATCTATGGTTTGTTAGAGTGTTACTCGGCATTTACCCACATGGAGGAGGTCAAATCAAAACATCTGTTTGAGGTTGTAGCCAATGTTGCTCCTTAATCTTTACCTTTTTCATGAGTATTACTGACTTGTTTCTCGAACTGATAATCAATTAGATATCCAGAATATTGATTTGAATGATCTTTTGAGATTAAGAGTTGCCTCTAGTTTCCAACAAAAGCTAAAAGATCGAAGTTCAATGAATCTTCATTCTTCTTATGTGTTCCTTGAGAGTAAGATTTTCTTCACCATATATCGGTGTTGTTCTAAAGTTATCAACCATTGTGAAGATGTAAAGGAATGTTTACAGATGTCAATGTTGTGTGTGCTAAAACTAGTTGCGGTAGAATACAAGTTTATGCCTTAGCCTTGTTGAGAAATCAGCACACACATATATAAGAAGAGAAACAAACTCTAGAATTTTTTGTGAAAAATCCGAAATAGGAAAAAAAACCATGGGGCCTCTGAAACTTTTCTATATATACTTTGAAGTACAAAGTTTAACTTTTCCGATAACGGGATTATAGAGTTATATGTGAGTAAGTCTGATAATGAAATTCGATAGTGACAACAACTATGCAGATAGTTGGTTGTACTAATTGTTGGCGGCTGACGCAAATGTCGTGGTCGATATGGTAGTCGCTAGATGATTGTGGTGGTGGATGGCGCAATTGTGAGCCGTGAGATCAGTGCGTGATTAGCGATGGTGGTCAAAGCGGTGGAGGTTAGACGATGACCAAGCAACGATGTCAGCAACGATAATGTCAGTATGATAACGATAGTGGCCGGTGGTGGCAATGCAACTATGCAGTAACAGCGATAGTCATGCGATAGCCGTCGCAGTGGTTGCGGTGGCAAATGATAGCCGGTGGTGATCGGTGGCCAGTGGTGGTAATATAGCGTGGCAGTGGTCGATAATCGCGGTGGTGGCCGAAGCGGGTGTGGCGGTGGTCCCGATGATCAGCGCGGTCGGACCAGACGGCTTTAGATTCGTCAAGCCTGAGAGCTCTCTCCTCTCTTTTGCTTTCGAGGCCCCTCATATGAAAAATAAGGTGATATTTATATATTAGAGGAGTGGTGTTTCTGTAGATACATGCAAAATCCAAACCACTCTATCGGACGGCTCAAAATGATTCCTTTTGATCATCAGAAGAATTTTATGTATTTGAATACTCAAATGAAGTCAGAATTAAGATAACTTGGGCTTGTTAGATCCGGCTCGTCAAGTTGCTTGATTTGATTAGAAACACATCATATTTAGGTGCTATTCAGGGATCTGACTAATATCCCAAAGTTTTTAATTATATTTTAAGTGCTTCATTTCGGTTAGTTTTTAATTATATTTTAATGAAAAGAACACTTTCAAGAATAACTTCCAAAGTTATATACCTGTAATAAAATATAATAATCAAGAAAAAATCATATTAGAATATCTTGATATATCTTTTATATCAAATTATGAAAAAATAATAAAATTAGATGACCTTGAAAATATATGATTCTTTACAATGAAATAATAAAGTCAAATTCTCAAAGTATTAACAAAGATTTAGGATCTGTTTGGGATAGCTGTAGATTTTAGAAAAGCTGATTATACAGTTGTTGTGGAGAAATCAGTGTTTTGAAAAAAACTGATGTGTGTGTTACAAATATTTTTCTTTTTGAAAAAATTGAAACATAGGTTTCAGACAACTATCGTGCTCAATCAGCTATGGTTCTCAAAACAGATTTTTCACCACAAAACTTTCTGAAAATCAAACAAAAAGTTAATAGCCAAAAGAATCTACTTTATTTTCTAGCTTATTTTTGAAAAAAAAAATAAAGCAACCAGAAAGCTGTCCCAAATGCACCGTTAATTCATCACTGAACCACGAAAATTTTTTTAAGGGTATGTATTCAAATCTTCTATTGCAGCTATTAGCTACATATTAGTCATTACTTAAATTTCAGTCAATTCCTATCAAATTATTAAAATAAATGAATTTTAGTGCAATGAAAATTAAAGAGTTAGAAGGAGCCAATTTAGATAAAGAAATAACACTTGTTTAGCAATTGCTTTGAGACTAGAGAGAAATTAAGCTACTTTGCTTTAAACCATTTGTAGTGTTAATGTAGCCATATAACACTCAATGAGAGTTTCAAAGAGTTGTTTGAGATGACCGTTATATAGCAAATGACCATTGAATGCAATCAAATTGTTCTTAAGAACCACGAGCACCAAGCTTCATAACCATTATTTTGTATCTAAACTTTGAAGTGATTAGAAATAGCGTGTGTATATATATATATATGTGGAGGCACCTTCATCAAAATTAATTTTGATCACTCTAGCTTAATGTTTTAAAAAGACACACACACACACACTCTCTCTCTCTCTCTCTCTCTCTCTCTCTCTCTCTCTCTCTCTCTCTCTCTCTTAATGTTTTGGATCATTTTTAGCTCAATATATTCAGTACACTAAAAATTGTCTGGTATATTTTTTATAAATCATAGTGCAACAATTATAGATCTAAATGATATTATAAAGTTGTTTTTTAAGTTCATTTGAATAGTATTAAAATAGTTTTGGGTTATTTTTAGCTCAATGCATTTAGTACACTCAAGAGTGTATTGCAGTGTTTCATGTTTATATAGTAGTGTACTGATACTTATGAGATCATAATCATGTTTTAAATTATTGTAGATTATTTTGATGGATAGTGAGCTCAAATGATATCAATTTTACTTCAGTACATTCAATAACACTTAAAAGTGTACTACTTTATTTTTTATGTAAATCATAATTTACTGCCCAATTGTATATCTAAATAATATTGTAAGTTATTTTGAGTTCATTTGAAGAGTATTTGAATAATTTTAAATCATTTTTTTGAATATATTCATTACATTTAAGAGTGTAGTACTATTTCATATTTATACAACATACTCACATTTGTGAGATTAAAATCATATTTTAAGCTCTTGTAGATTATCTTGATAAGTGAGCTCAAATGATATCATTTTTCTTTTTTACCTTGATTGCACTCAAAGTGTCTGATTTATTTATGTAAACAATGGTGTGATGTCCAATTATAGATCTAAATGATATTATAAGCTATTTTGAATTAATTTGAGGAGTATTAGAATAATTTTGAAGCATTTTTATCTCAATATATTTAGTACATTTAAGAGTGCATTGCTCTATTTCATGTTGATGTAGCAATGTCGACATTTTGAATCAAAATCATATTTTAAAATTTATTATAGATTATTTTGATGGGCGGTGAGCACAAATGATATCATTTTATCAGTACATTCGTACACTCAAAAGTGTCTTGATTTATTTTATGTAAATCATGGTGTCTTTGTAGATATAAATAATATTGTAAGCTATTTTGAGTTCATTTAAAGAGTATTAGAATAATTTTAAATCATTTTAGCTTAATACATTTAGTACACTCAAGAGTGTATTGTACTATTTCATGTTTATATAGGTATCTTTGACATTTATGAGATCAAAATCATTTTTAAATTATTGTAGATTATTTTGATGGATAATGAGCTTAAATAATATTATTTTTCTTTCACACTCAAAAGTGTACTACTTTATTTTTTATATGATGGTGTATTGCCCAATTATAGATCTAAATGATATTGTAAGCTGTTTTGACTTCATTTGAAAAGTATTAACATAATTTTTGGATCATTTTTTGCTCAATACATTCAGTATACTCAAGAGTATACGACACTATTTCATGTTTATATAGGAGCGTAATGACATTTGTGATATCAAAATCATGTTTTAAGCTATTATTAGATTATTTTGATCGGCATTGAGCTCAAATGATATCATTTTTCTTGACACTCAAGAGTATAATGTTCTTCTTCTTCTTTAAATATTCGTCATTAATGGTGATTTGTGTAGTCTTTTGTCTTACGATAATGGTGTACTAGCATGTGATGGTTGGGTGAGTGAATAGAAGCAAGGCATACAATAGTGTGTTCGATGATGCTACTTGCTTTTTTGGAAAAAAAAAATTAATTAGACAATTGAGTTGAATATTAATTGTTTATTTTTATTAATTAATTTATTTATTTTATGACTTGTGCACACTCAGATTTGTTATTTTTATAAGAACAAGTTTTTCTTTTAAAGTAAGAGCTGATTATTGGATGGATGGTAGTTATTGAGGTTGAATAATTAATAAAATAATCTCATTAAAAATCAATTCAATAAGAGAGAGAGAGAGAGAGAGAGAGAGAGAGAGAGTGTGTCTTTTAAAACATTAAGCTAGAGTGATCAAAATTAATTTTGATGAAGGTGCGTTGACCCTCCACATATATATATACACGTTGGCTTGAATCACTTCAAAGTTTAGATACAAAATAATGGTTATGAAACGTTTGGTGCTCAGTGGTTCTTAAGAAACAATTTGATCGCTTCAATGGTCATTTGCTATATAATGGTCATCTCAAACAACTCTTTGAAACTCTCATTGAGTGTTATATGGCTACTACAAATGGTTTAAAAAAGTAGCTTAATTTCTCACAGTTCTCTGCGAGCAAAAATGAAGTGTTATTTCTTTATATTGGCTCCTTCTAACTCTTTAATTTTCATTGCACTAAAATTCATTTATTTTAATAATTTGATAGGGAATTTAAGTAATGACTAATATGTAATAGTAGAAGATTTGAATACATACCCTTAAAAAATTTTTGTGGTTTAGTGATGAATTAAGGTGCATTTGGGACTTTACGGTTGCTTTATTTTTTTTTTCAAAATAAGCTAGAAAATAAAGTAGATTCTTTTGGCTATTAACTTTTGTTTGATTTTCAGAAAGTTTTGTGGTGAAAAATCGTTTGAGAACCATAGCGATCGAGCACGATAGTTTTAAACCTATTTTCAATTTTTTCAAAAGAAAAATATTTGTAACACACATCAGTTTTCAAAACACGATTTCTCCATCAGGTATAATCAGCTTTTCTAAAATCTACAGCTATCCCAAACAGATCCTAAATCTTTGTTACTGAACTGCTGAGAATTTGACTTTTCATTATTTCGTTGTAAAGAATCATATATTTTTCAGTAGGTCATCTAATTTTTATTATTTTTCATAATTTGATATAAAAGATATATCAAGATATTCTAATATGATTTTTTCTTGATTATTATATTTTATTACAGATATATAACTTTGGAAGTTATTCTTGAAAGTGTTCTTTTCATTAAAATATAATTAAAAACTAACCAAAATGAAGCACTTAAAATATAATTAAAAACTTTGGGATATTAGTCAGATCCCTGAATAGCACCTAAATATGATGTGTTTCTAATCAAATCAATGACGGATCTAACAAGCCCAAGTTATCTTAATTCTGACTTCATTTGAGTATTCAAATACATAAAATTCTTCTGATGATCAAAAGGAATCATTTTGAGCCGTCCGATGGAGTGGTTTGGATTTTGCATGTATCTACAGAAACACCACTCCTCTAATATATAAATATCACCTTATTTTTTCATATGAGGGGCCTCAAAAGAGGAGGAGAGCTCTCGGGCTTGAATCTAAGCCGTTCGGTGGCCGTCATGCCGGATCATCGAGGACCACCGGCCGCTTTGCCACCACCGGTCATCGACGACCACCAGCGCCGTTTACCACCGCCGATCACCATCGACCACCACGGTCTATCGGTCATCGTACCGTCGTCATCGGTCGCCGTTGACCACGCCGACCGTTCATTAGTGCGTCACCCACCACCGGTATGTCATCGCATCACCACCGATCATCATAAATGGTCGACCATGCGTCCGGTCATCGTCCTCCAACCTCCACCCGTCCATCATCATCCGTCGCATACCTCGGTCACCGCCACGCACATGGTCATCCACCCGCCAATCACCACCGTTGACCCGCATCGTGTTGTCGCCGCGACATTCATCGACATATTGAAAAGTTAAACTTGTACTTCAAAAGCGATATATAGTAGAAATTTTTACTGGCGAGGCCCCATGGTTTTTTCCCTCTCGATTTTTTTCACATAAAAATCTTGAGTTTCTTGTTCTCTCTTCTTATATATGTGTGTGTGCTGGATTTCTCAACAAGGCATAAACTTGTATTCTACCGCAACTAGTTTTTTAGCACACAACAGTTTGACATCGTCTGTGGGAAACATTCCCTTTACATCTTCACAATGGTTGGCAATCTGACTTTAGAACAACACCGCATATATGGTGAAGAAAATCTTACTCTCAAGGAACACAAGAAGAATGAAGATTCAACGAACTTCGATCCTTCAGCTTTTGTTAGAAACTAGAGGGCAACTCTTAATCTCAAAAGATCATCCAAATCAATATTCTGGATATCTAATTGACTATCAGTTAGAGAAACAAGTCAGTAATACTCAAGAAAAAGGCAATGATTAAGGAGCAACTTGGCTACAACCTCAAAAGATGTTTTGATTTGACCTCCTCCATAGGGTAAATGCCCCTGAGTAACACTCTAACAAACAATATAGGATATATCATAAATTTGTACCTACTTCACACAGGTTAACGTCATCGAGTAACACTCTGACAAACAACCATGGATATGTCATAACTTTGTACATACTCTACACATGTTAACGTCATCGAGTAATACTCTGATAGATAATCTCAGAAGAATCAAAATGTTTAACCTCTTCCACACAAGTTAATGACATACCTTTACAAAACAACCTCGGATGAGAGTTAAAACTATTGACTTCTTCCACACGTTAAATGTCATCGAGTAAAACTCCGACAAACAACCTCAGATTGGTCAAAAATTTTGGAAGATTCAATTCGACCTCTTCCATACTGGTTAATATCATCAAGTAATACTTTGACAAATAACCTCGGACGGGTCAAAATCCTTGGATTCGATTTGATATCTTCCATGCATTAATGTAATCAAGTAACACTTTGACAAACAACTTTAGATGGGTAAAAAAAATCCTTGGCATTGAGTTCAACCCTTCCATATAAAAGTTAATGTCATCAAGTAATACTTTGACAAATAACCTCGGACGGGTAAAAAATCTTTCATGGATTCGATTCGACCTTTTCCATACAGGTTAATGTCATCAAGTAACACTTTGATAAATAACCTTGAATGGGTCAAAAATCCTCAACGGATTTGATTCGACCACTTCCATACATGTTAATGTCATCAAGTAACACTTTGACAAGCAACCTCGGATGGGTCAAAAATTCTCCAGATTCGATTCAACCTTTTTTCGTACAGGTTAATATCATCAAGTAACACTTTGATAAACAACCTCGGATGGGTCAAAATCCTCGAGATTGATTGACCCCTCCCATACAGGTTAATATCATCAAGTAACAGTTTGACAAATAACCTCGGATGGGTCAAAAATTCTTAGTGGATTCGATTCAACCTCTTCCATACATCATCAAGTAACACTTTGACAAAGAACCTCGAATTGGTCAAAAATCTCCAGATGATTGATTCAACCTCTTCCATACAAGTTAATGTCATCAAGTGACACTTTGACAAACAACCTCAGATGGGTCAAAAATCTTTGGCGGATTTGATTCAACCCATTCCATACGAGTTAATGTCATCAAGTAATACTTTGACAAACAACCTCGGATAGGTCAAAAATTCTTAGTGGATTCGATTCAACCTCTTCCATACATGTTAATATCATCAAGTGACACTTTGACAAATAACCTCGGATGTGTCAAAAATATTTCACAGATTCTTTCAACTTCTTTTATACAAGTTAACGACATCAAGTAACATCATGAAAAATGACACTCTGAAATTATCTATCAGAATTTCTGAGTTTTTTGAGAATGGTTCATAATCAATGCTTCTCTACCACCTTGGCAGTTGTCAACTATTGAACCATCTATTGGAGTTTCAAGAAAATTAATTTATAAACTATGAGCCTTGATTGCCTCCAAACCCGTCGACCGACGGGACTTGATGTCTTTCATTTCGAGGGAAAACTAGAGCCTCATGAACTGAGTCTTGATTCTCCAAACCTTGATAAGGACGATTGACTCTTTCAAGGGAAAATCGAATGCATCGTATGAACTAGGACCTTGATCACCTCTCGATCCGATGAGGACAATTGACGCATCTTTGGAGAGAAAATCAGAGCTTCATTGTATGAACTATGGGTCATGATCACCTCCAAACCGATCGGGAGGATAGTTGATGCCTCTTTTGAGAAAAATTGAGCCTCACCAGACTACGGGCTTTGATCACCTCAAATCCAAATAATGTCATGAGGGGTCGACACCTCCTTCAAGGAAAGCCTCATCTTATGAACTACAGTCTTAATCAACAAAGCAAATAACCTTCTTTGCAGAAGAAGGTCAGAGCCTTGGCGACATAAGAAAAAAATTTTTTTTACCCGCGTGAACTTCGCTAGATAATTTTTAATCCAATGTGGAAGAACATCGGAGCATATGGGATAAAACTGTGACTCCTTGACCCCAATGGAGGTTTTTATAGATCCATAATAGGGACAAAAGGGAAATAAATTTTGAGAAGAAATTTGAAAACATTTAAATAGATTTCAAAATCTCTTCTCTCAATTATATCTTTTTTTTCATAAAAGTGAAAAAAAAGAGGAAGAAAATAAGAAAAGAGCAAAAAAAAATAATAAAAAAATCCCAAAATTTCACTCATCAGCGCTTCTTTGTGCACGTGAGCACGAGTCAGGCCGCTTTGCTCCCGAAGCGCCATGACTCCCAGAGACACTCCGTGGCCCGACCACGAGCCAGCACGCATGCCCAGCGGCCTATGCCTGGCTCTACCTTGACTTACATGAACATAGTCTTGTGCACCCATGAAGATCTATTCTCTCAAACTATATGTGACGTAAAGATTAATGAACCCATAAATTTCACTAACATTGAAGAAGTTGTTATTTTCAATTGTTTGACATATATTTTTGGATTATTGAGTTAATGTCATCCAAAAATAGGGGGGCAACTGATATGACATTGAAAATTTTACTAATTGAAGCACAAATCATGATGTCGAAAGCAATCTGATTATGAGCCAAGACTAATCCAGATCAAGCACTTAAAATATAATTAAAAACTTTAAGATATCAGTTAGATCCCTAAATAGCTCATAAATATGGAGTGTTTATAGTCAAATCGAGCATCTTGATGGATCTAACAAGCCCAAGTTCTCTTAATTCTAACTTCATTTGAGTATTAAAATATATAAAATACATGAGATGATCAAAGGAATCATTTTGAGTCGTCCGATGGAGTGGTTTGGATTTTGCATGTATTTACAGAAATGACACTCCTCTAATATATAAATAGCACATCATTCTTCATATGAGGGGCCCGAAGCGAAAGAGAGGAGAGAGATCTGAGACTCGATGAATCTCAAAGTATAATCGGGCCATCGGCCGCCATCGTCGGATCATTGACAACCACCGTCGGCCGCCACCACCGGTCATCGTTGCTGTAGGTCACCGCCGCCGATCGCCCGGTCATTTCATTCGACATCACCATCGGTCGGTCGTCGACCGCCGACCGTTGTCGATCACCATCACCAACCACTATCGCTAGTCCTCATCATCGACCACCACCCACCGCCGTCATCGACCACCACCACCGATCATTGTCGCCGTCAACCACCACCGTCAATCACCGCCGCCGACCACCATCGTCGATCACCGCGGTCACCACGCCGTCGTCTACCACCACCGCAATTATCATCATCGACCGCGCCATTCACCACCGGCCGCCACTGCGACCACCATCGCCGTTAAATTATTGCCAATCGCATTACGAGTATCAGCGCCATTTTGTCACGATTGAATTCTATCAGACTTTCTCATATACAACTCTGTAATCTCATGATCAGAAAAAGTTAAACTCTATACTTCAAAACAAATATATAGTGGAAAATTTTTTTACTAGGCGAGGCGTGATTATTTCCCCTCTTTCGATTTTTCCTCATAAAATTCTGAGTTTCTTGTTGTCTCTTCAAATATCAGTATTGTGCTAGATTTCTCAATAAGATTAAGACATAAATTTTTATTTACCAACTAATTTTCTAGCATGCATAATATAAATAAGAATTAAGCTTAAAATCTTCATAAAATTCCTAAACCTTCTACAAACATGATTAGAGCCTTCTTGTCCTCCTCCTCCTTCTTCTTCTTCTTCTTCTTCTTCTTCTTCTATAAATATTATATTACATATTAGGTATAATTTGGAAAAATTGAATCAAAACATTCCATCGTTAATGGAGCAATCAATCTCACACAGGAGAGCTTTCCTCCCTCTCATGCTCATGCTCAGGTTCACCGCCATCGTTCGATGCATCATCATCCCTCGATGATGACTGCCCTTCCCTGTTTTGCCAAGAACAAATTTTTGTACTAAGCAGACTCCTCAAACCCGGCTCCCGCCAGCTTGGTGTCAGAAGACTTGGAGATTTCATCGTGATCGGCGTAGCTCAGTGTCCAGAGCCACTCATGCACCTGCGTGGAAGCCATGACCGCAATCAGGCAAGATACAAACTTTTTTGCCTTCTTCAACGATGAAAGATAGACGGAACACTCGCAAACCCCTTCATCCCTGCTATAATAGACCACCGGAATTGCTTTGAGAACCTCCTTCGGATCTTCTGGAGGAGGAGACTGTCGGCGGCGATGGCGGAGGCCAAAATTGAGCGAGGATTTGATTCAGCTAAGAAAATCAAGCTTTCGATGTCGGCAGATGAAATGAAGATGGCGATGATGAGCGAGGATTCAATTCAGCTAAGCCTTAACTCATTCTCTTCGAAAGTTGCGGCAACGACAAGAATCCACGAGTGTTCGATACACCAAGTTCACTTAGGTGAGCCCTCGGCGGCCACGGCTTTCCGAATCCACGAGTCGAGGAAGGAGAGGAATTTGAATGGACTTGTTCGGATCTCAATCTCCCTCCTTCCAATGATGATGGCCGATATATAAAATTGCCTTCCTCCATTTCCGACAAAGACGCCTTTCTTTATGGGTGCAAAACCGACTCAGGTTGACATATTCCTTCGTTAATTGCCATAACATATCGATTCTAACAAATATGTCACATTAATTTCTTTCTTCTCATTGATTTTATTTTTATTTTTATTTTTCTTAATTTTATTCATCATTCATCATCATCCGACATAAGCGACCTCTATGAATTATATGAAGTTTTTTACCATTGTTTAATGATTTTTTTTTGGATTAAATTTAGTTTGTTCCATCGTTTCTCCTATGAAAGCCACCTTCACTGTTGCATTTCAGAATTGTGACCTTTTCATGCAATATTCTCAAAAATTAAATAAATAAATCTTGATCCGAATCATGAAGATGGTCATGACATTCAATATACTGTCTAATTATAGATCTGAATGATATTATAAATTATTTTGGTCACTTAAAAATATTAAAATTATTTTAGATAATTTTTAACTCAATATATTCAGTACACTCAAGAACGTACTGCACTATTTCATGTTTATATAGAAGTATGCTGACATTTGTGAGTTCAAAATCATGTTTTTAGCTATTTTATATTATTTTGATGGGCAGTGAGCTCAAATGATATCATTTTTATTTTTTTATGAAAATCTTGATGTGTTGTTCAATTATATATCTAAATGATATTGTAAGCTATTTTGAGTTCTTTTGAAGAGTATTAGAATAATTTTGGATCATTTTAGCTCAATACATCCACTACACTAAAAACTTTACTAGTTTATTTTTATATAAATCACGATATCTTGATTATAGATCTAAATGATATTGTAAACTCTTTTAAGTTCATTTGAAGAGTATAAAAATAGTTTTGGATGATTTTTAGCTTAATGCATTCAGTACACTCAAGAGTGTACTACCACTATTCATATTTATACCATGGTGTACTGACATTTGTTAGATCAAAATCATGTTTTAAATTATTGTAGATTATTTTGATGGGTAGTAAGCTCAAATGATATCATCTTTTACTTTAGTACATTTAGTAACACTTAAAAGTGTGCCATTTTATTTTTCATGTAAATCATGATGTATTGCCCAATTATAGATCTAAATGATATTGTAAGCTGTTTTGAGTTCATTTGAAGAGTATTTGAATAATTTTGGATCATTTTTAGCTTAATATATTCAATACACTCAAGAGTGTATTGCACTATTTCATGTTTATACAACAATATACTAACATTTGTGAGATTAAAATCATATTTTAAACTATTGTAGAATATTTTGATGAGCAGTGAGATCAAATGATATCATTTTTTCTTCAATACATTCAATGCACTTATGAGTGTACTGATTTATTTTTTATGTAAACCATAGTGTACAGTCCATTTATAGATCTAAATGATATTATAAGCTATTTTGAGTTCTTTTGAAGAGTATTAGACTAGTTTTGAATCATTTTTAGCTCAATGCATTTAATATACTCAAGAGTATACTACACTATTTCATGTTAATATAGCTGTGTACTGACATTTAAGAGATCAAAATCATATTTTAAGCTATTGTAGATTATTTTGATGGGCAATGAGCACAAATAATATCATTTTTATCTCAATACATTCAATACACTCAAAAGTGTACTGATTTACTTTATGTAAATCATGGTGTAGTGTCAATTGTATAAATGATATTGTAAGATGTTTTGAGTTCATTTAAAGAGTATTAAAATAGTTTTGAATCATTTTAGCTTAATACATTCACACTCAAGAGTGTTAATGTTATTTCATGTTTATATAATAGTATCGACATTTATGAGATCAAAACATATTTTAAATTATTGTAAATTATTTTGATGGGTGGTGAGCTCAAATAATATCATTTTTTCCTTTAGCACACTCAAAAGTGTATTACTTTATTCTTTTATATAAATCATGGTGTACTACCCAATTGTAGATCTAAATGATATTGTAAGTTATTTTAAGTTCATTTGAAGAGTATTAACATAGTTTTGGATCATTTTTAGCTTAATACATTCAATATATTCAAGAGTGTCTACACTATTTCATGTTTATCTTGGAGTGTCTTGACATTTGTGAGATCAAAATCATGTTTTAAGCTATTGTAGATTGTTTTGATGCGGTGAGCTCAAATGATATCATTTTTTGATTGCACTCAAGAGTGTATCTTGATTTATTTTTATGTAAACAATGTGCATTTCCAATTATAGATCTAAATGATATTATAAGCTATTTTGAATTAATTTGAAGAGTATTAGAATAATTTTGAAGCATTTTTATCTCAATATATTCAAATACATTTAAGAGTGCATTACCTTATTTCAAGTTGATGGAGCAATGTGACATTTGTGAGATCAAAATCATATTTTAAGCTATTATAGATTATTTTGATGGGCGTGAGCACAAATGATATCATTTTATCTCATATTCATTTACACTCAAAAGTGTCTTGATTTATTTTAAGTAAATCATGATGTACTACCCAATTGTAGATATAAATGATATTGTAAGTTTTTGAGTTCATTTAAAGAGTATTAGAATAATTTTAAATCATTTTAGCTTAATACATTTACTACACTCAAGAGTGTACTGTACTATGTCATGTTTATATAGCAGTATGTTGACATTTATGAGATCAAAATCATATTTTAAATTATTGTAGATTATTTTGATGGACAATGAGCTTAAATAATATCATTTTTCTTTCAGCACACTCAAAAGTGTACTACTTTATTTTTTATGTAAACCATGGTGTACTATCCAATTGTAGATCTAAGTGAAGGGACAAGTCTTAGCAAACTTTCTGGCTACACATCCTATCCCTGTGGACTATTCTCTTAATGAAAATTTACCTGATAAGCAAATTATGCTCATTCATAAAAGAGAAAAGTCACAAATTTGGGAAATGTACTTCGATGGAGCCTCATCGATCAAACAAGTCCAATCTCTAAATTTTCCAAGAGCAAGAGCAGGGATCGAGATCATCTTCATAACACCAGAAGGAGGGATAATGATATGATCATATGGATTGACCGAGCCAAGAACTAATAATGAAGCTGAATATGATGCATTAGTGGCAGGTCTAGAAAAAGCAATTTTCATAGGCATTCAAAACTTGCATATTTTTGGCGATTCTCGGCTTATTATAAATCAAGTACTTAGCATCTATAGAATTAACAAGCTTGAGTTAGCTTTCTATCAAAAGTGAGTTCTTGAGCATATGAAGCAGATACCAAATATCACACTAACTTGAGTCTCCCAATCTGAGAACAATAAAGCCGACTGGTTAGCAAAACTAGCTAAGAAAATGGCAAGTATGAATGGTGATTATGTCATGATCGACATATTTACTTGACGAGTCTTAGAGCCAAAAAGTATCAATCCCTGCAGGTAGAGGGGTTATTAAACCCGATGCAGTAGGATGCGACTTAGGTTGCTCCTCATACTCCCCAAAATCAACAAGAAGTTGTACCTAGAAGAGCTAAGAATGACATTGCCTCAGAAAAATAGTGTGAAGAGTATAGAAGAGTCACATGATTGGAGGCAAGCCTTCATCGACTATTTTAAAGAAAGCAAATTACCAAGTAATAAATCACTGGCAGCTCAAATCGAAAAGAGAATGCTACGCTATGCTTTCGTCAACAACATTGTATATCGTAGATCCTTCGAACAAATGTGGCTATGATGCCTAGGGGTAGATGAAACTAGCAAAGTGATGATTGAAGTTCATGAAGGACTTTGTGGTGCACATCAGTCAGGTCCCAAGATGGCAGTAAAGATCAAAAGGATGGGCTATTATTGGTCATCTATGGTGAGAGACTATATGTCATGAGTGTCAAGTGCATGGGGATCTCATCCATCAACCTTCAAATCCATTACACCCAATAATAGCATCATGACCATTCGAATATTGGGGTACAGATATAATTGGACCAATTGATCCACCGTCGTCAGCTCAATCGCTTCATCCTAGCAATAATTGACAATTTCTCTAAGTGGGCTGAGGCTACCCCATTTAAAGAAGTTACTTGTCGAGTGAGCAACTTCTTCACGCATAATGTGGTTTATAGATTTTGAGTGCCACGCCAAATAATTTCTAATAATGGCACAACTTTCAAAAGTGCAAAGATTTATAGATTCATCGATCAACACAAAATTGATTGGTGATAGTCTTCAATATATAATCCAAGAGCAAATGGCTTGACAGAGGCCTTCAACAAGACATTAGTCAAGCTGCTTAAGAAGATTCTCACCAAAAATAAGAGAGAATGACATACCAAGCTAGTAGAGGCTCTATGGGTATATCGAACTACCTACAAGACGTCGACTAAAGCCACTCCCTATTCACTGGTATTTAGAACTGAAGCAGTTCTTCAACTTTAAGTTAAGTTGCCTTCACTTTGAGTAGCCATCCAGTACAATCTAACTGAAGATCAAAATGCTCATCTGAGAATGGAGGAACTCGACGTGCTTGATGAAGTTAGATTACAAGCTCATCAAAATTTGGAAGTCTATCGAGCTAAGATGTCTAGAGCTTTTAACCATATGATGGCCTCAAACATTCCAAAAGGGGAATTAGTCCTCGTGCTGAGAAGGCCAATTATTCCTAATCGAAAATTTGGTGGAAAATTTGAACCTAACTGGAAAGGCCCTTTTGTCATTGAAAAGGTATACCAAGGAGGGGCATACCAATTTATCAACCTAAAGGGTGAAAGACCAATGTCATCAATTAATGGTCGATACTTGAAAAAGTATTATACTTGATGACCACATTCTCAGTACAATAGAAATCTCCCTATGAGGGGCATTTTTTTAGTATATCTATTTAGGTTGACATCGTGTTTCATGAGATCCCTAAATAAGCATACTCCAAATGAAGAACTTCGAAAATTCCCTATTACATAGGGGCATTTTTAGATTTTTATATACAGATGAAATCAAAGTTGTATGTTAAAATCTCCTCTAGAGTACACCAATTCAAATATGGATGTATTTGTATATTTTCATCTTAAAAATTCTCTTACATGTAATTTAGAATTCCCCTGTAAGACAGGGGGCATTTTTTTAATTTATATTAAATTTATTTGAGTCACATGCCAAAAAGAGGTCCTCAAATATATTCTTATTCAGTTGACATTGAGCTTTATGTTGAAATCCCTGGATATATCCATAATATTACTTAAGTTGTATGTTTTAAATAAAAGAATCTTTTTTATGCATGAAAGGACAACCCCAAATGTCAAGAAATTTATCTCTATTTGCCAATTTGGAGATCAAGTCAGAACTCGATTTTGGAAGCTTCAATCAATTAAGTTGGAGAATCATCAACCTCTATATCCTAAAGTCTAGGACGCGGATGGGTTATAAAGGTCGAACTCAACAAGCCCACAAATAATCGAGTTGTTGATGCTCTCCTCAATCAACAAGCCACAAGAAAAGGCCGCAGTGAAAGAGCCCCCGTTCGTCAGTCTGATGACAAAACCACCAACCCACTACAACTTAAGTCGAAGATTCGGGTAGGTTCTAAAGGTCAAACTCAACAAGCCCAAATATGGTCGAGTTCGGCGCTCTCCTCACTCAACAAGCCGAAAGGACACAGGAAAGAGCTCGCCGTCAATGATGATAGCTAATCTCAAACCAGATCCAGCTTAATGATTACAAGCAACCAAGATCCAAGAGATCTCTCTACTTGATTGATAGATCAAGGCAATCTGAGGAAACACTCAACTCAGGGCCCCAAATCAATATTCATATTACCTGCAAGGTGATATTTCAATCTATTCTCAAATATTCTAATCAAGCTCAAAGCATAAATCAAAGCCTATCTCCTCATCAAGTCCATCAAAGTAGAAAGCACAGGAGAAGCAATTCCATAGTTCATACAAAGCCGATGGCTGAACTAAAGAAATTCTATGATTATTGAGTCTATTAAAGCACATGTTGCAAGGCTAATAACTCAACATCGACCCTATATGAGCCAGAAGGATGGGTCATCCGTATGTATCCTTCAACGAATCGTCAAAGCGCAAAGGGTTCATGGCATACATACACTTCCTGACAAGTCAATGTTGACAAATCAGGTCAATCTTTCATCCAGTCTGTCAAGCTCAAAGTTAGGATAGAAGGAATTTCAAATCTGATCAAACATGGATAAACCGATTCCCCAGTGGAGTCCTTCATCAAAACAAGCAAACTAATTCCTCCATCAAACCCAACCAAGCATGACGCTAGGGTTGGAGGAGACTCAAATCTGCAAGAACATAAGAAAAAGAGATCTTCAGCAAAGCCATTGAAGCATATAGTAGATGGTGTAAGAACTCTTATCTATCCGAAAAGTTAATTCTGATAAATCGGTCAAGCCCATCATTTAACATGTCTTGCATAAGGTAGCATACTAATAACAAATCCTATCAAAGCTCTGTAAGCTATTGCAATCGAAGTTAAAATGATCCAAATTCTAGTAAATTAAACCCAAAGCACAAAGCATACAAATTAACTCTAGAGTACAAATCAAAGCTGATCCTCTCATCAAATCCACAACAGTAAAAAAGTGCATAAATAATAGAGGAATGCTGACATCCACTAATACAACAAGAGGATAGACGATACATGACTGATAAAAAAAAGAAGAAGAAAGAAAAGTAAAGTACATCATGGGAGCCTGTAACTCATTTGTACTAAATAAGCACTAAAAGGCTGCTACTCTCTCGATAGCTGTATAGCATGTTAATCAAGTCTCGAGTCTACTATAGCGGTGACATAGGCGATGCTTTCTCGCTTTCTATTTCGAGCTCTCTCTGTTCACTGCGGCTCTCGAGCAGCGGTCAATCTCAACTCAAAAGAAGCATCTATCAAACTTTGGGGTCATGTCATAGAGCCTCGACTCTCCTCAAACTCATCATGTGCTAGGTCTATCTCCCTCGAAGCATGACCGCTCACGAATCTATCAGTAAAGTGCTAGAGCAAACAATACTAAGTGATCTCATTCGGTGGATCAAGAACTCAGCGTCTCTACAAAGAGTCTCCAGATACCTGAGAACCCGCTCCTCCAAGCTAGTACAAGCTAAAAGGTCCAAAGCGGTGTTTGCATAAGATGTGAAGCTGTCCAGTGACTGGGGTGAGTCCAAGGCAATCCGTGAAATCACATCCCTCAAAAATACCAAGCCACAATCTCACATGCTCCTATCATGCGGATTAGGCACTACAAGGAACAAATGAAAATAATCAGCATAAAGTAGAGCAGTAAATATAAAAGAGTGCCACTAAAGAATAAAGAGAGAAAGAAAGTACATGAACATGGTGAATCTGCGGTGTAATGCAATGTAATCCTCGAGGACCCTCACTATTCGATAAGCTCAGGCTATGTCGCTCAACAAAACTCTGCTAGGCATGAGATCTCTCACCTCAGAAGTCTAGCCAGGACAATGAGAAAAGTCGACTAGAGAAAAGTCCATAGAAGGAGTAGCAAAATCTGAAGTGGTAGTATCAAAGCGGACACATACAGCTCAACCCTAGAGTCATCCATAATATCTCCGGTCTCGACACGTGGCACTTCATCAGAAATCATAAACTGCTGTGGAAGTGGACTCATGGCACAATCAGCTGAAGCTCAAACAAGCTCTGTAGGTCGACTACACCTACGTCTACGAGATGGTGAAGAAATCTTAGTATAGCTAGGAGTAGAATCCCTAGCTCGACTCTCTATGAGGAATGGTGTCCTCTAACCTCCTCGTCAACGGCATCGTCATGAATTACATCAAAATATTAGATATCTGAATATATTTTAACAATGCAATGAAGAAGATACAAGTATGGAAGGAGAGAAAGATAGTGATCATACTCTAATGTTGTTATCTTACGCCAATGGTGGTCGATGATGGGTCCTCTGACCTCGAGGAACTCCTAAAGACCTCACTCTATGCTCATACCTCTTCGCGCCACGCTCCAGGAAAGGACCAAAAGACAATTGTACCCAAGTGAGTTGAGTATAGCTGACCCCTGTATGGCTCTGTGGAGGCTATCCGAAAATGAGAGCTAGTACCAAGTCTCAGTAAATGTAGCTGAGCGATAATAACATGTCTCAAAAGGTGCTCCTAGTCCACCCTTCTCTTGTAATGAATGGTGACATCATGAGTTGTACATTGATAAAATCCAAGCTGTATGATTGGGTGGTAGCCCTCAATGATATGACCAAACTTGTAACACTAACTTGGGCGATATCTTGAAAAGTACTACCACTCTCAATGTGACTATAAAGTAGTGAGGCTCTACCATTCTCCGAAGCCATCAACAAGATCGGTTCTATCAAGTCAGTGGCAACTATATGGTGAACTAGCAAGAATCGATCCACCAAGTGAGGTGCAAGAAGAACATATTATCCAATCCTCTCAAGGTAGATGATGCTGTACATAATCGTGGGATATCCTCACTAAAAATTATGATTTTCGAAACATGCATAGGCTCCTTGTATATGAAGGTGCATCCAAGCATATAGGTAATTCCAAGGCAATCTAACATCACGATTACCAAATGAATCTGCCTCAAAAATCACCCCAAGAACTCTATAAACTCTAGCTAGTATTGTTGGAGCTAATGAGATCTGCTCACCTCGTGAAATCCTGCTGGATGCTAATAGAACACCTGGGCGTATAGACCTATCTGCAATCGGTAGCACAAAGATGCAGAGCCAAGTAGCTATGAACCCTGCTAAGAGTAATTCCTCGCTCAAATCATATATAGTTGGAGAAGAGTACCCAACCGGCAAGAAAGCTCTGCGGTATCCTCAGACAAACTCAGCATATACCCCAATCAAAGGATCATGTATCTGGGACTCCTCAGACAAAGCATTGTAAAAACTTTGAATCCATGTACTCAGAAGTGTAGCATATGGCTATATACAGATCACAAAGTCTTTAGTGGCTAAAAGATCAATATAAGGCGGTGGCATACTACCTGTCACCGTTAGATGAAGGCTATCAATAACTCCTCGTGAAACACACTCCTCAGTAGTAACCAAACTAGAAGTCCCATCTGCGTCCCAAAGTGTGTATGACTCCTCAGATCCTATCCAACATGTGTTGCATTGTCCCAAAACTTTGCAACTCCGTAAGCCCAAGGAGGAATGCCACTAAAATCAAATATAGACACATACACTGCCTCATAAATACCGGTTGCGTAAGGTGTCTTTGAGCTCAAGATATACCTAGCCCATGTGATGTATCCACGAGGAAGACTAGGGATCTTGCCAATGGATGAATCTCGAAATTCAACAGTCAGCGGGTAGCAGTCAGCCTGCCGTCACTTTCAATCTCAAAGCGGGTTGTAAAATATCACAATATCGACTAACACGAGCTGGCACCATCCAAAGATTGTAGTCTCATTTGACAGTAGACCCTGCGGAATCCTCGAAGCAATAAAGTCGAGGCATAGTCGAAATAAGGATGTCAAAGAAACCCTGTAAAATCATCCTCTCAACGTATGTATGCCTCTCGATTCTATCCCTGATATTGGCATCTCCGCGAGGATCATGTCTATCAATCTCCAGCCAAATCGTCTCTTCACTAGGCTCACTAGGAGACAAGTCGTCTGATCTCCCCCAAGCAAACATCTTCCAGTTAAATGATTATAGGAAACACATATAAGAATTCGGGTGAAAACATAACAACATATAAACAAAGAGAGAATAAAAAGCTTCACTAAGGAGACGTAAATTAGCTCGCAATAAATAAGATCTGCGTTATGCGCGTATCATATTTGTTGGGGGGCATTTGTTGACCCTCTCTCGTATCCCTTTTTTTTTTGGGAATAAAAAAAGAAAAGAAAAAATAGTAATAATATAATATATTTATATTATATATGTAAAAATATATATAACATAAATACATTTATGTTAAATATATATATATATATATATATATATATATATATATATATATATATATATATATATATATATATATATATATATATATATATATATATATATATATATATTAAATATAAATAGATATTAAAAAAGAAAAAAAAGAAAAGAAAAGGGGACTCACATATATCTGCTTGGCCAAAATAAATCCGTAAGTCTGGTTTCTTACAAAAGCGGTCTTTGTCTTTAAAAAGAGTTCTGTGAGATCGGTTTTGCCCTCACCCGAATTTGAATCTCAACCGTTCTCTTTAGAGAGCGAGCATCCTCCTACTGTTCCCCCGCTGTTTTTTGACGCAAAAGAAGTTTGGGGCTCTTCTCCTATCACGACTGCCTCTCTCTTCTTGTTCTAAAGAGCGGAAAATATTACGTCAGAGTCATGTAGCTTTCTGACTCAATCATGCTTGAGCGTCACAAATATGGCGTAAAAATGACGCCAAGACAAGAGCTATTTTGTGGTTTAGCGCCCGTCCAACTGGGAATGAGTATATTGAAAAATTAAAAATATCTTCATTTGGTCTACAGTATTTGCGGTGAGAGCATTCTGAAAGACTATGAAGAAGGAGAATGAATATGGAAATGGAGGCGTTGAGGAAATAGATGATGATGTAGTAAATAAAAGGTGTAATCTTTTAAGGAGTTGTAATCCCTTTTGTATTCATATTTTTTTCATGATTTTTTGTAAAGTTCGGAGAAAACATATTCAATGTAATCCTTCAGAGGAATTGGTGCTTTGATTAATTTTTTAGTGCTTTTTTTACATATGTACTCTGTAGTGTCTTTCGAGTGTAGGCGATTTTTTCGATTTGTTTCACTTTCATGCGTTGTTGGATCATGGTAACTAAATCTCAATCAATGATGTGGGCATTCGGCCGGTTTTAGATTTGTCTGGCGTATGTGCCTCACAACCTCTGTATGTATACCTCTGGCCTCTGTGCTCATACCTCTGTGGGACCTCACAACCTATGCATACATACCTCTGCGACATGCCCTTATATACCTCTTGTACCTCTGGATTGTATTACATGCTTCTCTCTTAGCATTCTCGATGAAGTGGACTCGTAATAAGTGGGAATTCTCCACCGTTTGACAGTCAGTTAAGAGGAAGAAGGACATCATCATGGATAAGGACAATTTGAAGGATCCAATCAAGAGACGCTCCAAAGGGTGTTTCCAATGCTCAAGGCTTATTGGGAGAAATCAAAAAATCCACAAGTACTTATCCTACTTGCCTCACGATGTTGCTATTACTTATAGGTTCTGTAAATATTTAATTCATTATATTTTCTTGTCTTAGAAACAAAAGTGACTTCCGAGAGTGCTGTAGAGCGGGATGCGTCACCGGTTGCCGCTCCACTCTCTGTTATGCCACAGTGCTTTTCACAGGTAAGCCTAGAATATTGCACATTGACGCTGTCAAACATTCATCCATTACTAAGATGTTGTACCATTACTACGATGTTGTTGAATTCAATTCGACCTCGTCAATCAACCAACATCTTTGAAGGGTACACTAAGCTCATGATGGATATTATTACGACGGCATTTTGATGCATGATATTATCCAAGAAGGCATTTTTTTCATTTTGCTCGTTTAGTCATAATCCTTGTATTTTTTTTTGTCATTTCACAACTTGATAAATTTTTTATTTTGACTTTTAATCCTACCATTTTTGTAAGTGAAGCGTAATTTTTTCATACAGAATGATTGTTATGGTTGCTTTGTTCTCTTAAATTGACATTAGATTCATAAAGTTAAATAACAAACCAATATGTCATTTTTCTTGAAGGATGTGTCCAAATTTCTGTTTTTATGAAATAAGTCATGATCTCCAAAAAAAGGAGAGAAAAAATTGAGATTGTTCCAAGTTAATTTATGAATCTTTTGTTTGATTCAATCAATCACAATGATTTAGATTTCATCAATCGCAATGATTTATGATCTTGTTTAAACCACTTCCTTTTATTTTTGATTTTGCGAGGAGAGTTGCTATCATCTTCCAACTATGTTACAGACAAGCTCTATGTATATCTCGTACATTTGTTTTTTATGTTGCATATTGGTAGATTCTAAATTATTGTAATCCCTTCTTATTAATTAAGTTTATCTATACTGACATTGTAATGATTGACTTTTGGGAGATATGTTGCTTGAGCGGTCAAATTCTCATGTGATAAATATGTTGAAATGCTATCATTCAAAACTAACCTTTTCAGCTTTTTTATGTGAGACTAAATTTTACATGCAATTACATGCATGTCACACAATTCTTTTTAAAATATCATCATTAAATATCATCATCATTATCTTTTTAAAATAAAATACATTATTTTATACATGAAAAAAAATGCTGTATTAGAAAAGAATTGTATTCTATGTATGTAATATTTAGATAGAATTCATATTTTCTCCAGAATTGTATTGTATGTTTATTTTTTTTTAAACATATTTTCTCTGATGAATTTATTTCTATGCTTGATAAAAGCGTATCCAACTAGATGCATTTCATGTATTTAAGGTTATTTTTGCCTCGATTCTTTGATTATAAAATACTATTTACCATTTCTCTCATATGGAACATATATTAAATGGTTAAAACATATATTCAATTAAATTCTAATAAGAACCATATGAGCACAATATTCAATTATATTAATAAGAACCATAAAATTAAGAAATATTTAGTTTAAACATTTACTATCATCAAGACTAACTTTTTAAAAATAAAATATCTTTAAATATAAGAAAGTATTGGAGAAATAAATCTTTATTGCATAAAATTGTCTATTAATTTTGCATAGACAGTAGAATGCAGAGTACAGTGGGAGTACAGTCTGAGGTGTGAGTGCAGAGTTACAGAGGTAGAATGCAGAGTATGAGTGCAGTGCAGAGTGCAGTCTGAGATGCAGAGTGCAGAGATGCAGTGCAGAGGTACAGATGCAGTAGGTACATATCTGAAATCTCAAAATTGCCACGAGCATTTTTTGTGTTAATTTAGTTACCATGTTAACAACAGAGAGTAACAAAACCTGAGAGATTACAAATGAATCTCCAAAAATCATCGAGCCCAAATTTCATTCCAGAGAATTACGAATATGACTAGAAATCGATAAGGGTTAAATTTAAATAACAACATCAAGAACATATATATAATCAGTGGACTCAAGGATGAATTAGCGATTTATCGAAATACTACCAGATAGAGCTCCCACGGTAAAGCCATCCAATGGAGGAAGAATGAAGGATCAGTGCAAATCCATAGAGACACCCAATCCATTTCCCACCAGCTTCGAATATGATTGAAGGAAGAAATTTCAGAACCCAATGCAAAGGATATCCATAACCTAAACTCCACAAGGGAAAACCAACTGTAATTTGACAGATCCTCGTTGCAACCACTTGCTATGGAGGAGCTCATAAATAAAGAGAATATAAAATTCATAAGAAACTTAGTCTCATTAGTCTGTTGTATCACCTCAAAACCACCAACCATGCCAAAACCGTTGAAACATGTAGGCAAAGCGAGGCATCGGCAAATCAACATAGTGATGAAGAGCTCCTGAAAAACATACCAAAAAAACTAGAAAAAATCCTACTCAAAATGCAAATGAACATGCCTAAATGGCGAGCAGAAATGAATTTTATTTAAGTGTTTTTTTGAGGCCAAAAAATTGCATAAACAAAATTAAATCTATTCATTTTTTGTCCCTCCTTGTTGAGGAGTTAATTGTTGGCTTCTCGATCGCTCCATGTATTTGCAAATGAACATCATGATCGACCTGTTAGGCGGGAGGCAACCACTCGCGTTTCAAGCGGCCATTTCTTGGGTTCTTTGTCAAAATAATGGCCGATATCTGAGCCAATTTCTGCACGGGAAGATGGATAAGGTATTAGTGTGATCCCAAGAAGAGTGCATACCATTTCCGGCAGAATGGCTTTATGTGTCGGTTTTGGCAATGAGTCGTAAAATGACCACCTGAGCTTGATAAACAAGAATTAAGGTCTTGATTATGGATAGCGGGAGTAAAACGATGCACATCTCTACGTGACATCTTTGGATATACATCTTGCTTTCTTTTAGCAAGCCATATTGCATAATTCTGAGGATGGGATAACATCTATAAGACACTGACATCTGAGAATATCAAGAATGAATTGCGAACAGTAATTTTGGAGGAGTAACTCAATGTAAGCATGAAATGTAAAGGAATGGGACATACAATCACGCAGTACTTCTCAGATATCGACATCGGCGTGTGCATCGGCGGAATCTTGATCCATCGGTGTCGTCAATCATAAATAATAATATTTTCAGCTGCGAGCACTATATCTCCCCTGCATTATGTATAGAAGTACTTAGCATTATGACATTTGAATGCATGAAAGGAGGAAGATGACGGGTGACTTACTTGTCACGGGCAAGGCATCTATGAGTTGGAGCATCGGTGAGGCATGCCATCTAGATGGGAAGTCCACAACTTTTTTTGGTAATATAATTAGTTAAATTTTAAAATATATATCAATTGTCATGTGAGCTCGAGAATCAACTTACGTTTGGTGCTCCTCCACAACGATAGCCTTTGATGGCTCATCGAGGAAATCACCGGCGCCGGCCTGATTGAAGGGTGAAAATAATCAAGTCATCTGTTGTATCACAAAAAATTAACGTAATACATGCGCCGTGCTTTGGAGGTGGGGTGGAGGGAGGTGGGGTGGAGGGTAGATGGGCTCTTAGTGGTGTAACCGGAGAGAACATATATTTCCTCTTCCTCGTCGTGCCTTCACCACACGAGGCACAATGAAGGGGCGATAGCGGATTGCTTTCGTGGGAGTCTCCCCTTGACCCTCGGATCTTCTCACAGACTCCACAGGAGGGCTTCCACTAAAGGTCTCACGAGAAGATACCCGGTGGTCTCCTCAGCGACTTCCACTCGGGATGGAGCACTCCTGTGAGGGTACCCTCAATGTAACGTGCATGAATGCCATCACCTCTCATCCTTTGCATGGTGGGATGCCACAACTTCCCTCAACTCCCTCAAACACAAATAACTATCTCAGATCCTTACGATTGGGGGGTAGAGGAAAGCTAGACACCTGCTTGGGGGAATATCAGGAGAGATATCTGAGGGAATCTGGTAGCAGCAATGATGGACCATGGGGCTGATGTCGAGTTCTGCTATGGAAGTTTCATGGGGATGAGAGGATGATTCAATGAGCCAGGTCTCCTCTTCTGATAAGTCCTCGAGTGTGAGGCGGACCTGTGTTAAGCCAAAGAATAGATATGATGACCTAAACATATGTAAATGCATCACTACTGCGAAATGAGCGAACATAACTAATGTCACACGGTCTCCTCCCAAATCGTCCAAGGCAATCATGAAACTTTATTTTAGGTATCATTAATGCAGGATGGAAATAATGACTATCTTATGTAATAATGTTTGCCAGATCTACAACAAAATGTATCTGAGGTTAAATTGCTCACATCAAGTAAAACTAAACTAGCAGTAGCATACCATAAGAAGAGGACAAAGCCACTCATGTAGTAGCCTGCGTGTCTGATCTTTCTTGTAATGCCATTGAATTGTGACACTAAGAAGGCCAAATGGCCCATTAATTATTCGACAAATTTTTTGATATTATCTGAGCAATTAAACTAGAAGCTACTCTATAGTTGTGGTATGCAAAGAACAAATTTGAAATAAGAAAATGTATGTATAGCTGTCTTGTGGCAATATCAGATTGCTCGAGCTTATTCTTATAATTTGAACTATCTTTGTGACAATGATTTACGCCATAAAACTTTCTCCCCTTTGTTTGGCATCCCAGTACATCATCCGGGTGAAAGAAATGCCGCCCACCCAAGAAAAGGCTTCTGTCGATGTCCCGAAGATGGGATAGAGGTTATGAGTCTTCTTTGATCCGAGCAATGTGATGAATTGGTTCGGTGAAGCGCTTCAATATTTCGGTCACTTCACTAGTGAAGCGGTATAATATTATCAAATAATGCTCATCTTTCGGCACGCATCTAGCGTTATCCTTTTGCGGACATCTTTGAACTTCAAAATAAAGCTAAGGTAATCGAGAATATTAGCGACATCTTGGATTAAACACCTTAATAGGGAGAATGCAGTACGAGGAATGCAGGGAGTACAGTGCATTCATTTTCTCCACGGAACACATCAAGCGGCAAAATCTCAAGAAAGTATAGAAGTACAGAGGTACAGAGGGTTTCGGGGAGTACATTTGCAAACAAGCATCTAAATTAGCTTCCAAACAACCTCTAAACTACTTCCACAGTTAAGCAGTAAACATTGTCTCAACAATGACAATCAGAAAAAAAAAACCCAAAATGTCTCAATATCATGAGGAGTGCAGAGGTACAGTGCAGAGATGCAGGAAATGCAGTATAGTGCAATTCATTTCTCCAGAACACATCCAAAGGCAAAATCTCAAGAAAGTATATGAGTGCAGAGAGTGCAGGGGTTACATTTTGGCATCTAAATTAGCTTCCAACAACCTCAAACTACTTGTTAAGCGGTAAACATTGTCTCAACAATGCAGAGAGCAATCAAGAAAAATTGTCTCCAATATGGAATGCAGAGTGGTGCAGGAGTGCAGAGGTGCAGTGCAGGAATGCAGTACAGTGCAATTCATTTCATCCCAGAACACCCAACTAACAAAATCTCGAAAGTATAAAGTGCAATGAGGTATAGAATCTGAGAGGTATAGAAGTATGAGTGCAGAGAATTAGAGTCTGAGGAGGTCAGAGTGCAGATCTGATTTATCTCCATGAGAACACCGACAATCTCGAGAAAGTATAGGAGGAGGTGAGGCGGTTGGAGGTACATTTTGCAAACAAGCATCTAAATTAGCTTCCAAACAACCTCTAAACTACTTCCACGGTAAAAGCATTGTCTCAACAACCGCCAGAACAATCAAGAAAAATAGCCCAAAATGGTCTCAATGTCGGAGAGAGTGCAGTGCAGTGAGAAGTACAGAGGTATAGAGAGGTAGAGGTATGGAGTGCAGAGGTGCAGTGCAAGAGAGGTGAGTGCATTCATTCTCTCATACCGCGGCAAAACACAACCTCCCAGGTTATTGAGCGGTTAGCCATAGTATGCCCTCCAAGCGGGGAAAAATGGGCGAAAAATGCAAAAAGTAAAGAAATGCTATTGGGTTTGGAGTGCAGAGTGAACAATCAACAAAAATGTCTAAATATCGGGAGTGCAGGGTCTGAGATGCAAAGTGCAGTCTGGGTAGATATCTTGAAAAATGCCATAAAGAAACCTAGAAACACTACTTGATGGATTGTAATGGACAAAGACAAAGAAAACCTAAAATCTCTCAAGTTGATAATGCATATGGAAATACCTTATAACCAACGAATACCTCAATTTGAAATCTAGAAATACAAACTGAGCACGGCGGGGTGGGCCGGAAAGCGAGCTCGGAAATTCTCTTAGGTAGCCTATCTGAGTATTACGAAAGAATCTAGAATGGCAGATATTTGGTTCCCAGAGGTTTAGGACGAAATCGGGTCGGTCGGGTCGGGTAGGGTGCTGCAAAAAAAAAAAACCGTTCTCTACGGCGTCATTTTTTGGTGCCGGTTAATTGCGCATCATCTGCGATTAGTCCTAAAATGTCAGGACTCGGACTATATTTTCCCTTCTGTGAGCATCCTCGCTCTCTCTCTCCTGCGTGCATAACCTCTCTCTCTCTCTCTCTCTCTCTCTCTCTCTCTTGGCTCATGCACACCTAGAAACGCCGGCTCGGTTTCCCTCTCCTTCCTCAACCACAGAAATCGAATGAGGACCTCTCTCTCTTGTTCGTCTCCTTCAAACCGCAAGGAGAACGGCATCAAACAAAGGGCTCTTTCTCTCTCAGAACCGCATGCATTAAGAAACTTACTTTGCATGATCCGACCCTCCCTCGTCAACCTCAGCAAACAACGGAGGGATCTCGACATCGGACATCTCCGCGATTCATTGGGAGGTCGCCTAAAAAGGATTCCACCGCCGATATCTCGCCTGATACTTTCACTTCACGAAGACTACCTCTTCGTCCCTCGATGTGGCACCGTGTCCCGGACGAAACCAGCCAAACTGGCTATGATGAGTGCATCATCCCTTGCATGAATCTAATTACAATTGGCGGTTTCAGAGAGCTTGTTGATGATCTCCAGGGGATGTTGGCTTACCTTAGTCTCACTTGTCGTGGTGGCCTGATTGAGAACGCCAAAGAACAAATTTGTGAGAACAACAGGCGTAATGAAGAAGAAGAAGAAGTGAGTTGACTTCTCAACTTTCTTAAAGCATATCGTGGTGCTTTGGAATCCCGTGGCATTGACATACCTTTCAAGGCCTTAGCCGCCACCATCGGCACCGTCATCACGATGAGGAAGAAGCCACTCAAACTAAATTTACAAGTAATGGCCATCACATCAAGAGTAAATCCAGTCCATTGGCTTCTTGCTGGCAGCCGGAGTCTTCCTCCCTTCCACGATTTCTTTGCAAATTATAGCATT
>CM038219.1:10236659-10412687 GCA_021442155.1 Cymbidium sinense
GAATAAATCTTCATGGGTGCACAAGTCTACTTTCACGGAAGCTGGCGCAGGGCCACGGGTGCATGTGCCAGGGCATGAGGGGTTCTGGTATCTGAGCACTCAGGCCGAGACCCGCAGAGCAAATCTCATTGGGCACCAGGCATCAGAGAAATGCGACATGTCATGTAATGATGAAAAATTTTGGAGTTTTTTTATTATTATTTTAATTTCTTCTTATTTTCTTCCTTTTTTCACTTTTATAAAAGAAAGATATAATTGAGAGAAGAAATTTTGAAATCTATTTAAATATTTTCAAATTTTTTCTCAAAATTTATTTCCCTTTTGCCCCTATTGTGGATCTGTAAAAACCCCATTGGGGTCAAGGAAACATAATTTTCTCCCATATGCTCTGATGTTCTTCTACGTTGGATTAGAAATTATCTAGCAGAAGTTCATGGGCTAAGGGTAATAAATTTTTTTTCTTATGTCTAAACTCGACCTTCTTAAAGAAGGTGTGGGCTCCGAAAATTCGGCATCGACCTCTTCGATGAAAAGAGTGGTTTAAAGTGTCGGTGTAATTTTCAGAAGGCAGATGAGATAGTAGATAAGACACTACCCAAAGATTTTGTCCTCATTTTGCGAGGAGTTTAGATCTGGTTCTAGGTTTCTTATAGGTGCAAGCCCCACATAGTTAATTACCTCCTAGTAAGTGAGAGAGAACTTTCGATTAAGGCTAGTCATTAGATCATTGAATGTACAACGTATAGTAGCAACATATGGAATTTCAGAATTTAAGTTATGAAATTCATCATTTTAGCTTAAACCAGATGGTTGGAGGAATGATGATGTGCCTAATCTGAATCCCATGGTCTGTCATCCCGGGCATCCGCGGTCCTCTACTTAGTCGGAGGAGTCGACAACTATGAAGGATCCTCATCACACACATGGGTTACGTCGTCAAGAAATCACCTTGTCACGGGGTGGTGTTTATCTAAGGAGATAATCTTAAGTCCACCTTAGCTGACAGAGGGTTATTTTCCCAATCAAGTATACCCTTTGATTCATAACTCAAAGGACAGAGCCATTGGGGAGCATACGGGTTACGGTCGTGATCGTAATATAATGGAGTCGGACTGGCCAAACCACCCGATTAGAGGACTCTGGTCATAACTGCTTCATCTGTGGAGCCTACTGGCCAAGCCACGTAGTTCATAGGACATGGGCCACATCCTTACTGGCAAGAGATTGATTGAGAGTGAATATAGCAGAACACTTGATTTGACATTGGCTCCTTTGTGAGCTAGAGTTTGTTTAATTTGTCACCCCCGACAAATAATTACGGAAGGTGGATAGATTGGATTTCATTTAAGTTTTAGTGATAAAACTCCATTTAAATGGTTTCTAATTAATATTTGAAAATTGATTTGATTTGAGAAATTGATTAATTTGGATATATTTAAGAACTTTAGATCCTGTCAACTCTGTTTAGCTGCTAACAGAGGATTAGATCAACTGTCACCTGACATAATTAATTTTTTTAGATATTTCACTGATTTGAAGCTCTTATTATAGGTTTTTAGGTTTTGTTAACCCGGACCCAGTCATAAGACTAAACCGGGAAGCAACTTAATTTGATTTAAAAATTTGATTAATTTGAATATGTTTAAGAGTTTTAGATCTTGTCAACTCTGTTTAGCTTCTAACAGAAGACTAGATCTGCAGTCACCTGATAGAATCAGTTTTTCAATATTTCAGTGATTAGAAACTCTAATTATAGATTTTTAGGTTTTGTTAACCCGGACCCAGTCCTATGTCTAAACCGGGAAGCAACTTAATTTGATTTGAAAATTTGATTAATTTGAATATGTTTAAGAGTTTTAGATCCTGTCAACTCTGTTTAGCTGCTAATAGAAGACTAGATCTACTGTCACCTGATAGAATCAGTTTTTAGATATTTCACTGATTTGAAGCTTTTATTATAAATTTTTAGGTTTTGTTAACCCGGACCCAGTCTTATGACTAAACCGGGAAACAACCCGTGCAGCATCCTCAGACATCTGAATTTAAGCATTTAGCATAGTGTCGGGACATATGCGGGTGTATATAGCTTAGACAATTTCTCTAATTATTGATTTTGTTGATTTTTTTAAAATCATAATTAGAATGAAATTCCTTGATTTTTGATTAAAAGAAGCCTTATGATTTTTATAGATTTGTATAGTATCGCCTTCTGTCTGCTTGTACAAAGGGTTGCAAATCCGATGGCGAAGAAGGCATTTTGAAGCTATAGGTTCAAAAGATTATTTAGTTTGTTATTTTATAAAGAAAATTTACCCCTCGAAGTGACTTTCATTTTCCCCCTCTTTTTGTTTTACTTTTGTGTTTGTTGTATATTATTTTCCCTCCCCGTTTTGTTGTTTGGAGTTTTTTAATTTGAATTTTAGCTTTAGGTTTCTTTGCTTAACATACTTAAGTTGATTCATTTTATTCTCCCATTTTTTAAGTCAAAGATTTGACGCAATTTTGGCAGCCTCCTAGCGTCATCCCCGTGTAGGGGGCTGCATCGGGTGTATTTTGGCCTACCCTTCACGCGCTGATGAGCATGGTGGTTGGTGTTTTGAAGCACCTCGGTCAAATCTCAATCTCGTTACGCCATGATGAGCATAACAAAGCCTTCAATAACCTGCATAAAAGCAAATATATATGCAAATATTCTAAATTTGACATTTCGGCATTTCCCTAGGGTTGCTTGAACTATTTTGGCTTTTCGGTGCATACGATGAGCGTAACGTGTCTTGCAACACCACAGCTGTATTTCATCTCTTCACACCCTGATGAGCATAACGAGGCCTTCAATCACTAGGTACACCCTGATGAGCATAGCGAGTGGTTTCCTGGAACACTACGGCCGAATTTCATCTCATGCCCGATGAGCATGGAGGTCTTCAATTTTCGGTGCATACGATGAGCATAGCGGCGATGTCTGGAACACTAGAATTTCATCTCATCACGCTAGATGGGCATGAGGCCTTTCACTCGGTATGCCGATGAGCGTGAGCGGTGTCCGGCACTACGGTCAATTTTTCACCGTCAGCGATGAGCATGACGAGGCCTTCAATCACTCGGTACGCCTGATGAGTGTAGCGAGCGGTGTCCTGGAACACTACGTCAAATTTCATCTTTTCACGCCCTAATGAGCCTAATGAGGCCTTCAATCACTCGGTACGCCCTGATGAGCATAGCCAGTTATTTTTTGTGACACCACAGCCGTCTCCATGCACCCACTATGCCCTGATGACATTAGTGGGGTCTTGAACCTGTAGGAAAAAGCACAAGCACAAATATTCCAGGATAGGAGGCTAGATGTCCAGGATAGAAGGAAAGCCCCAACTACATTTTGCAGTTGATCCGAAAATTGAACGGAGCGGGAGGGAACAGTTAGGAGGAGCGGGCTTGTTCGAACCAAAGAGGGAACGGTTGAGAAATTCAAATTATCGGGTGAGGGAGTCGAAAACTTGAATCTCGCTGAACTCTTTTTTAAGGAGACAAACGAGACTGCTTTTTGTGAGAAACCAGGCTTACAGATTTATTTTGGCCAAACAGATATATGTGAGGCCCGTCTTTTCTTTTCTTTTTTTTCTTTTTATTTCTTTTTTTTGTAATATCTATTTATATTTATAATATATATATATATATATATATATATATATTATATATATATATATTATTATTATTACTATTTTTTTCTTTTCTTTTTTTATTCCAAAAAAAAAAATGGGATACGAGAGAGGGTCAACAAATACCCCCCAACAAATATGATGCGTACATAACGCGGATCGTATTTATTGCGAGCTAATTTACGTCTACTTAGTGTAGCTTTTTATTCCCTCTTTGTTTATGTGTTGTTATGTTTTCACCCGAATTCTTATATGTGTTTCCTCTAATCATTTAACAGGAGGATGTTTCTTGGGGGAGATCAGATGACTTGTCTCCTAGTGAGCCTAGTGAAGAGACTATTTGGCTGGAGATTGATAGACATGATCCTCGCGGAGATGATATCGTGGATAGAATCGAAGCGACATCTGAGACATGTTGAGAGGACGTGATTTTTGAGGTTTCTTTTCGATCCTTCTTCACTATGCCTCGCTTCTCTTTTGAGGATTCCGCAGATTGGGTGGCTACAATTAAGCTGAAATGGGGACTACAATCCTTTGGATGGTGCCGTAGCTCAGGTTAGTTCTGGATATTGTGATATTTTACAACCTGCTTCTGACAGCATTGAGCAGACGAGACAGTCTAGACTTCTGAGCCATCGTCAGCTACAGTCGAGCTCGTCAGACTTGCTTTGAGATTCATCCATTGGAAAGATGCCTAGTCTTCCTTGTGGATACGTCACATGGGCTAGGTATATCTTGCGAGCTCACATTGACACCTTACGAGAAACTGGTATTATGAGGCATTGTATGTGTCTATATTTGATTTTAGTGGTATTCCTCCTGCTTGGGCTTACGGAGTTGCAGAGTTTTGGGACAGTAGCCGCAACACATGTTGGATAGGCTCGGAGGAGTTGACAGTCACACTTTGGGACTTACAGACTGTGTTAGGACTTCTAGTGTTTGGTTACTACTACGAGGAGTGTGCTCCACCTAACGAGGAGTTATTTATCAGACAGCCTTCAATTGATAGCGATCGACGAGGTAGGTTAGCCATGCCACCAGCTTATATTGATCTTTTGAGCCACTACCACTTTCGAGGGCTTATGTATTGTATGCTACACTTCGAGTACATGGATTGAGTTTTTACACGCTTTTATGAGGAGTCCATATTGCTACATGATCCTTTTGGATTGGGGGAATCAGACGTCAGTAGTTTGTCTGAGGATACTGCAGAGCCTTCTTTCCGGTTGGGTACTCTTCTCCAGCTATACCTGATTTGAGCAAGAAATTACTCTTAGTAGGGTTCATAGCTACTTGGCTCTGCATCTTTGTGCTGTCGATTACAGATAGGTCTATATGCCCAGGAGTTCTATTAGCAGCCAGCAGGATTTCACGAGGTGAGCGGATCTCATTAGCTCCAGCAGTACTACCTAGAGTTTATAGAGTTCTTGGGGTGATTTTTTAGGCATATTCTTTTGGTAGTCGTGATGTTACATTGCCTTGGCATTACCTATATTCTTGGATTCACCTTCATATACAAGGAGCTTATGCATGTTTCGAGTACCCAACATACTTTTGAGTGAGGATATCCCACAATTATTCAGCCGAACATAGCATCATCTACCTTTGAGAGGGATCAGATATGTCTGTTCTTCTTTGCACCTCACTTGGTTAGGGATTGATTCTTGCTAGTTCACCAGCCAGATATAGTTAGTTTTTCACCTGACTTGATAGAAACTGATCTTCTTGATGGCTTCGATGAGAGTGATAGAGCCTCACTACTTTATAGTCGACGGACATTGAGATTGGTCGAGTACTTTTTCAGTGTACGTCCAGGTTGGTTGTGTTATAGGTTTGGTCAGTTAGTTATCATTGAGGGCTACCCAATTATTTACGGCTTGGATTTTCTCGATTGCAACTCATGATGGTCGACCATTCATTACAGGGTTAGTAGATGTCAGGAAGACTAGGACGGTGCCTTTTGAGACATGCTATTATGCTACTTCTGTAGCTTGGCTAAATTTATTGAGACTTGGTACTGGCTCTCATTTTCGATTAGCTCCTCCATAGAGCCATACAGGGGTCAGCTATACTCACCTCACTTGGGTACGATTGTCTTTTGGTCCTTTCCTGGAGTGTGGCGCGAAGAGGTATGAGCACAGAGTGAGGTCTTTAGGAGTTCCTCAAGGTCAGAGGACCCATCATCGATCACCATTGGCAGGAGATAGCAGCATTAGAGGTATGATCACTATCTTTCTCTCCTTCCATACTTCTATCATCTTCTTCATTGCATTACTAAAATATATTCAGTACATCTGATATTTTGATGTGATTCATGACAGATGCGCCAGTTGACGAGGAGGTTAGGGCTGAGGACACCATTCCTCATAGTAAAGTCAGAGCTAGGGATTCTGCTCCTAGCTATACTGAGATTTCTTCACCATCTCGTAGACGTAGGTGTAGTCGACCTACAGAGCCTATTCGAGCTTCAGCTGATTGTGCCATGAGTCCACTTCCACAGCAGTTTATGATTTCTGATGAAGTGCCATTGGTGTCAGGTAGCACTAGATATATTATGGAGGACTTTAGGGTTGAGCCGTTGCATGTACCGGCCATTGACACTGCCACTTCAGATTTTGCTACTCCTTCTATGGAACCACTTTTCTCTACTGAGTCTGACTTTTCTCATTGTCCTGGCGAGGCTTCTAAGGTGAGAGATCTTTACTAGAGTTTTTTTGTTGAGAGCACATAGCCCTTGAGCTTATCAGATAGTGAGGGTCCTCGAGGATTACATTGCTTATGATACAGTTGTCGATTTCCATGTTCATGTACTTTCTTTCTCTCTTTATTCTTTAGTGACACTCTTTTATATTTACTGCTCTACTTTATGCTGATTATTTTCATTTGTTCCTTGCAATGCCTGATATAGGTTATGAGTCTGAGATCTACCATCGATATCCTTATAGGCCAAATCCACGTGATTGGAGCATGCGAGATTGTGGCTTGGTGTTTTTGAGGGATGTGATTTCATGGATTGCGTTGGACTCACCAGATTCACTGGATAGCTTCACGTCTTATGTGAACACCGCTTTGGACCTTTTAGCTCATACTGGCTTGGAGGAGCGGGTTCTCAGGTATCTGGAGACTCTTTGTAGAGATCGAGTTCTTGATCCACCGGATGAGATCACTCGGTGTTCACTCTAGCACTTTCTTGTGAGCTTGAGGGAGCAGGAGTAGAGATCGGCCTAGCACATGATGAGTTTGAGGAGAGTCGAGGCTCTATGACATGACCAGAGTTTGATCGATGCTTCCGAGTTAGAAGATTATTGCCAAGAGCTGAGTTGAGCAGACGGAAATCGGGCTATAGGCGGGAGCATCGGTTATACATCATCGGCTATGGTAGATCGAGGCTACTTTGATTAGGTACTGCTTCTACGGTTGGTGAGTGAGCAGTCTTTAGCAGTTTATTTAGTATAGCTTCAGGAGTTACAGTCTAGGCTCCCATGATATACTTTACTTTTCTTTCTTCTTCTTTTTTTTATCAGTCATGTATCTTCTATCCTCTTGTTGTATTAGTGGATGTCAGCATTCCTCTATTATTTCTGCACTTTTGTACTTTTGTGGATTTGATGAGAGGATCAGCTTTGATTTGTACTCTAGACTTGATTTGTATGCTTTGTGCTTTGGGTTTAATTTATGTGCTGGCTATAGAATTTGGATCATTTTAACTTCTATTGCAATAGCTTATAGAGCTTTGATAGGATTTGTCATTAGTATGCTTCCTTATTCAAGACATGCTAAATGATGGACTAGATCGATTTGTTAGAATCGACTTATCAGATAGATAAAAGTTCTTACACCATCTACTATATGATTCAATGGCTTTGCTTAAGATCTCTTTCTCTTATGTTTTTGCAGATTTGAGTCTCCTCCAACTCTAGCATCATGCTTGGTTGGGTTTGATGGAGGAATTAGTCTGCTTGTTTTGATGAATGACTCCACTGGGGAATCAGTTTATCCATGTTTGATCAGATTTGAAATTCCTTTTGTCATAGCTTTGAGCTTGACGGACTGGATGAAGGATTGACCTGATTTGTCAACAATGACTTGTCAGGAAGTGTATGTATGCCATGAACCATGTGCTTGCTGCTTTGATGGATTCGTTGAAGGATACATACAGATGACCCAGCCTTCTGGCTTATATAGGATCGATGTTGAGTTATTAGCCTAGCAACATGTGCTTTAATAGACTGGATAACCATAAAATTCCTTTAGTTTGGTGATCGGCTTTGTATGAACTATAGAATTGCTTCTTCGACTCTGTGCTTTCTACTTTGATGGACTTGATGAGGAGATAGGCTTTGATCAGTGCTTTGAGCTTGATCAGATCATTTGAGAATAGATTGAAATATCACCTTGCACGTAATATGAATATTGATTTAGGGCAGCCCTGAATTGAGTGTTTCCTCAGATTGCCTTGATCTATCAATCAAGTAGAGAGATCTCTTGGATCTTGGTTGCTTGTAATCATTAAGTTGGATCTAGTTTGAGATTGAACAGCTATCATCATTGGACTGACGAGCAGGGGCTCTTTCACTGCCTTTTCTTGTGGCTTGTTGAGTGAGAGAGCATCGACTTCATATATTTGGGCTTGTTGTGTTGACCTTTAGAACCTACTCGAGTCTTTGACTTTTAGTGGGTTGGTGGTTTTGTCACATCGAGCACTGCGGCCTTTTCTTGTGGCTTGAGTGAGGGATAGCATAACTCGATCATTTGTGCTTGTTGAGTTGACCTTTATAACCCATCATGTAGACTTTAGATGTAGGTTGATGTTTCTCCAACTTAATTGATTGAAGCTTCTAAAATCGGGAGTTCTTCTGATTTGATCTCTAGAATTTGGCAAATCAGGGAGATAAATTTCTTGACAGTTGGGGATATCCTTTCATGCATAGAAATAGATTCTTTTTGTTTCTGCAAGAACATACAACTTAACAGTAATAGTTATGGATATATCCAGGGATTTCAACGTAAAGCTCGATGTCAACCTGAATAAGAATATATTTGAGGATCTCATCTTTTGGCATGATGTCGACTCAAATAAATTTAATATAAATTAAAAAAATGCCCCCTGTCTTGCAGGGGGAATTCTAAAGTATATGTAGAGAATTTTCAAGATAAAAAATATATAAATACATCCATATTTGAATTGGTGTACTCTAGAGGAGATTTTAACATACAACATTGATTTCATCTGTATATAAAAATCTAAAAATGCCCCTATGTAATAGGGGAATTTTCATGGAACAGTTCTTCATCTGGAGTATGCTTATTTAGGGATCTCGGCATGAAGCACGATGTCAACCTAAATAGATATACTAAAAAAATGCCTCTATTGTACCTCTAGAATGTGGTCATCAAGTATAGTACTTTTTCAAGTATCGACCATTAATTAGGCGACAGTCTTTCACCCTTTAGGTTGACGAGTTGGTATACCTTTTCAATGACAAAAGGGCCTTCCCAGTTAGGTTCAAATTTGCCACCAAATTTTCGATTAGGAATAATTGGCCTTCTCAGTACCTGGACCAATTCCCCTTTTTGGAATATTTGAGGCCGCATCGTATGTTCAAAAGCTCTAGACATCTTAGCTTGATAGACTTCCAAATTTTGATGAGCTTGTAATCTAAGTTCATCAAGCGCGTCGAGTTCCTCCATTCTCAAACGAGCATTTTGATCTTCAGTTAGATTGTACTGGATGGCTACTCGAAGTGAAGGCAACTCAACTTCAAGTGGAAGAATTGCTTCAGCTCCAAGTACCAGTGAATAGGGAGTGGCTTTAGTCATCATCTTGTAGGTAGTTTGATATGCCCATAGAGCCTCTACTAGCTTGGTATGTCATTCTCTCTTACTTTTGGTGAGAATCTTCTTGAGCAGCTTGACTAATGTCTTGTTGAAGGCCTTCGCCAAGCCATTTGCTCTTGGATTATATATTAAAGAGTATCGACAATCAATTTTGTGTCGATCGATGAATCTATAAATCTTTATACTTTTGAAAGTTGTGCCATTATCAAAAATTATTCAGCGTGGCACTCCAAATCTATTGACCACATTATGCATGAAGAAGTTGATCATTCGGTCGACAGTAACTTCATTAAATGCGGTAGCCTCAGCCCACTTAGATAAATAGTCAGTTGTTCCTAGGATGAAGCGATGTCGAGCTGACGACGGTGGATCAATTGGTCCGATTATATCTGTACCCCAACATTCGAATGGCCATGATGCTATTGTTGGGTGTAATGGATTTGGAGGTTGATGGATGAGATCCCCATGTATACTTCACTCATGACACTTCTTAGCATGATTAATCTGCTCTCACATAGATGACCAATAATATCCCATCCTTTTGATCTTTCGCCATCTTGGGACGGTGTTGCACAACAAAGTCGTTCATGAGCTTCAATCATCACTTTGCTAGCTTCATCTACACCTAGGCATCGTAACCACATTTGTTTGAAGGATCTACGATATATAGTGTTGTGGACGAAAGCATTGCATAGCATTCTCTTTTTGATTTGAGCTGCCAGTGATTTATTACTTGGTAATTTGCCTTGTTTAAAATAATCGATGAAGGCTTGCCTCCAATCATGTGACTCTTCTATAATAAAGGCTTCACACTATTTTTCTGAGGCAATGTCATTCTTAGCTCTTCTAGGTACAACTTCTTGTTGATTTTAGGGAGTATGAGGAGCAACCTAAGTCTCATCCTACTGCATCCAGGTTTGATAACACCTCTACTTGCGGGGATTGATACTTTATTGGCTCTAAGACTCATCGAGTAAATATGCCGATCATGACATAATCACCATTCATACTTGTCATTTCCTTAGCTAGTTTTGCTAAGCAGTCGACTTTATTATTCTCGGATGGAGACTTGAGTTAGTGTGATATTTAGTATCTGTTTCATATGCTCAAAAACTTACTTGTGATAGAAAGCTAACTCAAGCTTGTTAATTCTATAGATGCTAAGTACTTGATTTATAATAAGCTGATAATCGCCAAAAATATGCAAGTTCTGAATGCCTATGAAAATTGCTTCTTCCAGACCTGCCACTAATGCTTCATATTCAACTTCATTATTAGTTCTTGGCTCGGTCAATCCATATGATCATCTCATTATCCCTCCTTCTAGTGTTATGAAGATGATGCCGATCCCTGCTCTTGCTCTTGGAAAATTTAAAGATTAGACTTGTTTGATCGATGAGGCTCCATCGAAGTACATTTCCTAAATTTGTGACTTTTCTCTTTCATGAATGAGCATAATTTGCTCATCAGGTAAATCGTCATTAAGATAAGAGTCTGCAGGGATAGGATGTGTAGCTAGAAAGTCTGCTAAGACTTGTCCCTTCACTGCTTTCTACAGAATATATATGATATCAAATTATAAAAGCAATACTGTCCATCTTGCTAAGCGACCTGCCAACGCTGGTCTTGTCATCAAGTACTTTAGCGGATCGATCCTTGAGATGAGGGTAATCTTGTGAGATACATATAATGATGAAGTTTTTGGACATCTTTGCTTGGTAGACTTCTAGATTTTGTTGAGCTTGGTGCCTGACCTCGTCAAGTCCATCAAATTCTCACACCCGTAGACAAACATTCTCATTTTGAGTGAGATTGTGTTGAATGGCTACTCAGAGTGAAGGTAGTTCAACTTCAAGTAGTAAGACTGCTTCAGCTCCAAATACTTTAGCATGAGGAGTGGATTTTGTGGGAGTATAGTCTAGATGTCACGCTGTTGTCTATTTGTAAGGGAATTATACTTTGAGATTTTGGCCTCCAAATTTGCTCAACTATTTGTCGGGACCTTTTGATGGCGGATTCTTGGACATGTGGTCCAAGTGTCATGCATCGAAGCTCACCGTGGCTTGATTTGACCAGTAGTTTTAGTTTACCCATCTTAGGTTGTCAAACTTTTTATGGGTTGGAACACTCACTTCTAGTTCCACAACTGGTTGTACAATTTTTACTTGAATGATGGCTGTTGAGCATGCAATTCAGTATTTCTCTTTCTCTGCTGTCTTTAGGTTAGCTTTTTTCCAGATGAAGAAAGTTTTGTGCTGCTACTTCTTCTCGAGGCATTGGCCTCCATATTTATTTTTCTTTCTATCGGGACCTTTCGGTAACGGATTCTTAGACACACGGTTCAGGTGTCATGCCCCGATGCTCACCGTGTTGCTTAGAAAGTCTTGAGCTTTTACTGATTATAGCTTTTGTAGTGGGCTTCTTTGATAATCGACATTTGATACATGTTCTTCATAAGACATTTTTTTCTTAACAACCATCAGAACTCTATGTGCTCGAGTAGATAGAGTTTCATGTTATTTTTTCAGAAAGGTTGAAGCCGACTACTATTGAGCACAAAAATACAGCTTAACATCACTAGTAGAGCTATTCCTTTTCACCCATCTCAAAATTTTCAAATTTATTGTGGGATAGAAATACTCGCTTCTGGTTGTAAAGTTGGTTGTATGACTTGTGATTCAGACACCAACTACTGAGCTCAGTTTAGTGTTTCTTCTCCTTTGCCATCTACTCAATTTTTCTCTAAAAGAGGAGGCTTTAGCATTATTCCTTCCTAATGTGAAAGGTTCAACTGGCAGAGTGGTCACATTCAGGCATGACTGAAATTTGTTGCTCAGTAATAGTTCTTTTTATGACCGGTATCTCAGAATGGCCCAATCTTTCAAATAGAAAGGCTCTATTTTGAGGAACTTCAGTAGCAGTGATGGGCATTCTAATTGTCCTCCTCCATTGCACAAGTTGGTGTGTACAATCTGTAGATGCTTCAGGTGGAGGATTATTTGTAGCGGTGATGTCTGGGAAGTCTACACTTTGAATGGTAACTCCAACATCCTGAGTATTGATTACGTGTTAGCCAGATGGATATTGGCTCTGCGACCTAACTGCATGATAAATGGTGTTTCGAAGATCCATTGATATAGAGAACAAGCGTATTAGTCATAATGACATAATTAGCTTAGATTTAGTTTCATTGATAATTAATTTTACATCTCAATTTTTATCATATTTTGTTGCTACTATAGCTCAAATTCAACTAGCTAAAGATGGAAAGAGAATCCACGTCCGGTCACAAATCAGGGCTCCAAAAATTTCACCACCCTCTTGATAAAAGAATGGTTTAAAGTGTCGGTGTAATTTTGAGATGAGATAGTAGAGACACTGCGAGATTTCATCCTCATTTTGCTAGAACTTTAGATCTGGTTCTAGGTTTCCTATAGGAGCAAGCCCCTCCCAGTAAGTGAGAGAGAACTTTTGATTAAGGCTAGTCATTAGATCGCTGAATGCGCAGCGTATAGTAGCATCATATGGAGTTTCAGAATTTAAGATATGAAATTCATCACTGTAGCTTAAACCGGATGGTTGGGAGAATGATGATGTACTCGATCTATATCCCATGGTTTCGTCATCTCAGCAAAGTCGGTCTTAGTTAGAGGAGGTAGTCCAACTTGACAAGGATCCTCATCGGATATGGGTTACGTCGTTCGAAATCCTTAGACTGGGTGGCGTTTGTCTAAGGAGACAATCTTAAGTCTACCTTAGCTCACAGAGGGATGTTTGACCTATCAAGTATACCCTATGATTAACAACTCAAAGGGCATAGCCATTAGGAAGCATATGGGTTACGGTCGTGATCGTAATATAAAGGAGCCGGACTGACCAAATCACCCGAGGACTCGGTCATAGCTTCATCTGTGGAGCTCTTGGCCAAACCAGTTGAGGACATGAGGTCCTAGCAAGAGATTGATTGAGAGTGAACACAGTAGAACACTTGATTTGACATTGGCTCTTTTGTGAGCTAGAGTTTGTTTAATTTTTCACCCTCAATAAATAATTACGGAAGGTGGATAGATTGGGTTTGATTTAAGTTTTAGTGATAAAATTCCATTTAAATGGTTTCTAATTGATATTTGAAAATTAATTTGATTTGAGAAATTGATTAATTTGGATATGTTTAAGAGCTTTAGATCCATCATTTGCGTGAGAGGATTAGATCTACTGTCACCCGACATAATCAATTTTTTTAGATATTTCATTAATTTGAAGCTCTTATTATAGGTTTTTAGATTTTGTTAACCTGGGCCCAATCATAAGACTAAATCGGGAAGAAACTTAATTTGATTTAAAATTTTGATTAATTTGAATATGTTTAAGAGTTTTAGATCCTGTCAACTGTTTAGTGCAATTTAGACTAGATCACGACAAATCATTTTAGATATTTCAGTGATTTGAAACTCTTATTATAGGTTTTTTAGGTTTTGTTAACCCGGACCCAGTCCTATGACTAAACTGGAAAGCAACTTAATTTGATTTGAAAATTTGATTAATTTGAATATGTTTAAGAGTTTTAGATCAATCACATTTATGCTAATATAGATCTATTTGTCAGAATCAGTTTTAGATATTTCACCGATTTGAAACTCTTATTATAGGTTTTAGGTTTTGTTAATGATCCTATGACTTAAACAACACACAACATCCTACATCGAATTTAAGCATTTAGCATAGTGTCACATCTTTGGTGTATATAGCACAATTTCTCCTAATTAGTGATTTATTGATTTTAAATCATAATTAGAATGAAATTCTTTGATTTTTTGATTAAAAGAAGCCTTATGATTTTATAGATTTGGATTTAGTATCATAATTTGTACAAAGGGTTGCATCAGTGAAATTAACTATAGGTTCAAAATATAATTTAGTTTGTTATTTTATAAAGAAGATTTACCTCAGTGACTTTCATTTTCCCCATTTTTGTTTTTGTGTTTGTTGTTTATTATTTTCCCTCCCTTTGTTGTTTGGATTTTTTAATTTGAATTTTAGCTTTAGGTTTCTTTGCTTAACATCCAAAGTCGATTCATTTTATTCTCCCATTTTTTAAGTCAAATATTTGATAATTTTTGATTATTTATTAGATGTAGCATCGAGTGTTTTGGCCTACTCTTCATGCCCTGATGAGCATGGCGGTTGATGTTTTGAAGCACCTCGGTCGAATTTTAATCTCGTTATGCCCTGATGATTATAACAAGGCCTTCAATAACCTGCATAAAAGTAAATATATATGCAAATATTCTAAATTTTCCATTTGATAGTACTCAGACATCGCCACGGAGCTCATCAACTATTTTGGCTTACTCAATTACTCGATGAAGCTATTATGTCTCTCAATTACGATATTTCATCTTTTCACTCCGATTAGCGACCTTATTTTTCACACCCACGATGAGCATAATGAATGTCGGAACACTATGATCAATTTCATCTCTCGTCTTAAATGAGTGTAGCGAGTGGTTTTCTTTCACATATTCATTTTAAATCATACGATGGCGTTAGCGGGTTCTTGAACTGTAGAAAAAGCACAAACACAAATATTCCATACATTATATATATATATATATATATATATATATATATATATATATATATATATATATATATATATTCACGTCTGATGAGTGTCACTCTTTGCATGGTATATCCATTATGCCATATAAAATTTGAACATCAAAGCCTTCTTCTTGCAATTTACTAATCAGAAAACTTCCAGTAATTGAATATTGTTTTGCAATCACTTCTTCAGTAGCTTTGCATGATACATGAAATCCACGGGAGTTGAGATCACAAGCAACTCCAATCATTGCAGCCTCATCGAGACAAACAGCAAGCCTTCCCCACAAATTTTTATGTGGAAGAATATATATTTTGATATTGGTCTACGTATGTCAAGACCATCCATTAAAGTTAAGAGTTGAAACAATATAATTGTGAATCTGTTCCTGCTTGCTGGACCTAACTGGTGCAAGGCCATCTGTGCAGGAGGACCACAAAGCAAGACTCCTCTTGGAGGAGCAATCTATAATTTGCAAATAAATCAGGGAAGGAGGAAGATTCCTTGCGGTTTCAGCCGGTAGAAGCAAGGGACAGGATTTACTCTTTATGTGATGGCCATGACTTGTAAATTCAGTTTGAGTGGCTTCTTCCTCATCAGGATGACGGTGCCAACGGTGGCGTCTAAGGCCTTCGAAAGGTATGTCGAATGCCACGGGATTCCAAAGCACTGTGCACGCTATGCTTTAAGAAAGTTGAGAAGCTGAACTCAGAACTGGGTTCTTCTACTTCTTCATTACGCCTGGTGTTCTCACCAATTTGGTCTTTGGCGTTCTCAATCAGGCCACCACTATGACACGAGTTGGAGACTAAGGTAAGCCAACATCCCCTCGGGAGATCATCAACAAGCTCTTTGAAACCGTCAATTGTAATTAGATTCATATCGCAAGGGATGATGCACTCATCATAGCCAGTGTCATCGTGCCTGGTTTCCGGACACAGGTGCCCTAGTCACTGTAGTGGACGAAGAGGCAGTCTTCAGGAAGTGAAAGTATCAGGAGAGATATCGGCGGTGGAATCCTTCAGGAGACCTCCGGCAATGCAAGGAATCATCGGTGGGATGTCCGATGTCGAGATCGTTTCCTGTCGTTGCTGAAGGCCGGCGACCATGGCGCTAAGGTTGACGCCGACGCAAGTCGATCATGCAAAGTAAGTTTCTTCATGCATGCGGTTTGCTGAGAGTGAAAGAGCCCTTTGTTTGCTGCTGTTCTCCCTTGCGCTTTGGAGGAGACGAACGAGAAAGAGAGGTCCTCGTTCGGTTTCCTGTGGTTGAAGAAGGAGAGGTAAAACCGAGCGCCGACGGTTTCTGGGTGTGCATGAGCCGAAGAGAGAGACAGAGAGAGAGAGAGAGAGAGAGAGAGAGGTTATGCATGAGGGATGGAGAGCGGAGGAGGCCCGGCCTGGGAACAACGAGAAGAGAGAGGCTAGATGTCCAGGATAGGAGAAGAGCCCCAACTGCTTTTTGCGGTTGATCCGAAAACTGAACAGGTGGGAGGAACGTTAGGAGGAGCGGGCTCGTTCAAACGAAAGAGGGAAGATGAGAGATTCAAATTATCGGGTGAGGGAGCGAAAACTGAGATTTTTTTTGGCTAACTTTTGGATGCTAAAAAATGTTTAAAGTGTTTACATCATTCTGTATATCTTGGCTGAAAGTTTAAGTTCATGTTTGAATAAAATTATTTACAATTTAAATTGACCCGAATTTAATTTAAAATATGAAATGACCAAAAATATCTTATTTTAGAAAGGAAATTGATATTCTGAACAAGAGCAATAAGTTCTCCTTTCTCAAATGGGTAAAGAGTTTTCAATAAAACACAGGTTAAGAAAGCAACCTATTCAAACAACAAATAAATATTAATTTTCATGATTTTAAAATCAAAAATCTAAAAAAGAAAGAAGCGAGATCTCAGAACTCTTTTTAATGAGACAAAGCGAGGCTTACGGATTTATTTTGGCCAAGTAAATATATAGGCCCTCTTTTCTTTTCTTTTTTTCTTTTTTTTGTAATATCTATTTATATTATATATATATATATATATATATATATATATATATATATATATATATATATATATATATATATATATATATACATATAATATTATACTATTTTTCTTTTTTTTATTCCCAAAAAAAGGATATGAGAGAGGGTCAATAGAAGGTTATTTGCTTTGTTGATTAAGAGTTGTAGTTCATAAGATGAGGTTTTAGTTTTCCTCGAAGGCTGTCCCGTCCCAAATGATTTGGAGGCATCAAAGCGTAGTTCATGGTGAGCTCCTTTTCCCTCGAAGACGTCCTATCCCGTGATCAGTTTGGAGGTGATCAAGACCCATAGTTCATCAGCTGATTTTCTCTTGAAAGATGTGTTGATTTTTGTCATTGGATCAATCAAGTTTGGAGGCGATCAAGGTTAAGTAGTTCATACTGGTGCTCTATTTTCCCTTGAAAAGGCGTCTTTATCGGAGGTTTGGGCGATCAAGACTCATGTTCATACGGTGAGGCTCTAGTTTTCCCTTGAAAGAGGCGTCAATTATCCTCGTCGCCCGATAGGATTTGGAGGCGATCAAGGCCCATAGTTCATACTGGAGGCTCCAGTTTTCCTTGAAAGAGGCATTATGTCTTGTCGACCGATCGGGTTTGGAGGCAATCAAGGCTCATAGTTTATAGAAAATTGGTTTTCTTGAAACTCCAATAGATGGTTCAATAGTTGACAAGCGCCAAGGTGATAGAAGCATTGATTATGAATAATTCCTAAAAAACTCAAAATTCGGTATAATTTGAGTGTCATTTTTCATGATGTTACTTGATGCGTTGACTTGTATGTAAGTTGAAAAATTTGTGAAATATTTTTGACTCATCCGAGGTTATTTGTCAAAGTGTCACTGACATTATATATGGAAGAGGTTGAATCGAATCCGCTAAGAATTTTTGACCTATCCGAGTTTGTTTGTCAAAGTATAGCTTGATGATATTAACTAGTATGGAATGAGTTGAATCAAATCCGCCAAAGATTTTTTACCCATTTGAGGTTGTTTGTCAAAGTGTCACTTGATGACATTAAGTTGTATGGAAGATGTTGAATTGAATCCGCTGGAGATTTTTGACCAATTCAAGGTTCTTTGTCAAAGTGTTACTTGATGACATTAACCGGTATGGAAGAGGTTGAATCGAATCCGCCAAGAATTTTTGACCCATCTAAGGTTATTTGTCAAAGTGTTACTTGATGATATTAACCTTTATGAGAGGGGTCAAATCATATCTGCTAAGGATTTTTGACCCATCCGAGGTTATTTATCAAAGTGTTACTTGAAGATAATAACCGGTACGAAAAAAGGTCGAATCGAATCTGCGGAGAATTTTGATCGAGTTGCTTGTCAAAGTGTTACTTGATGACATTAACATGTATGGAAGTGTTAAATCGAATCCGTTGAGGATTTTGACCCATTCGGTTATTTGTCAAAGTATTACATTACTGTATGGAAAGGTAATCAAATCCGTGAATGATTTTGACCGTCGAAGTTATTTGCAAAGTATTACTGATGACATTAACTTGTATGGAAGGTTGACGAATCCGGTTATTACCCATCGTGTTTGTCAAAGTGTTACTTGATTACATTAATGCATGGAAGAGATCGAATCAAATCGCCAGGATTTTGACCCGTTTGAGGTTATTTATCAAAATATAACCTGATAATATTAACCAGTATGGAAGAGGTCGAATCGAATCCGCCAAGGATTTTTGACCAATCTGAGGTTGTTTGTCGGAGTTTTACTCGATGACATTTAACCTGTTTGGAAGAAGTCAATAGTTTTAACTCTCATCCGAGGTTGTTTTGTCAAGGTATGACGTTAACCTATGTGGAAGAGGTTAAACATTTTGATTCTTCCGAGATTATCTATTAGAGTATTACTTGGTAACATGTGTGGAGTATGTGCAAAGTTATGACCTATCCGAGGTTGTTTGTCAAAGTGTTTCTCGATGATGTCAACCTGTGTGGAGTAGATACAAAGTTATGATATATCCGAGATTGTTTGTTAGAGTGTTACTGAGTGGAATTTAACTTGTGGAGGAGATCAAATCAAAAACATCTGTTTGAGGTTGTAGCCAAAGTTGCTCCTTAATCTTTGCCCTTTTCATGAGTATTACTGACTTGTTTCTCAAATTGATAATCAATTAGATATCAAATATTGATTTGGATGATCTTTTTAGATTAAGAGTTGTCCTCTATTTTCCAACAAAAGCTGAATGATCGAAGTTCGATGAATCTTCATTCTTCTTGTGTTCCTTGAGAATAAGATTTTCTTCACCATATAGGTGGTGTTGTTCTAAAGTCAGATTGTCAACCATTGTGAAAATGTAAAAGGAATGTTTCTCACAGACGGTGCCAAACTGTTGTATGCTAAAAAACTAGTTACGGTAGAATACAAGTTTATGCCTTAGCCTTGTTGAGAAATCAAACACACACACAGAGATTTGAAGAGAGAATAAACTCAAGATTTATACATGAAAAATCAAAGGGGAAAAAATCAGGGGCCTTTTATATAAAGTTTCTATTATATATTTTCTTTTAAGTATAAAGTTTAACTTTTCCCGATAACAGATTACAGAGTTATATGTGAAAGTTTAACAATGAGAATTCAAAACATGTGGCTATCTGATAGTTGGGTTATGCTTGTTAGCGGCGATAGATGATATTCGGTAAATGATGGTAATTTGGCGATAGTAGTGTGAAGTGGCCGATAGGTATGGCTGATGATGATCGGTGGTAGTGGCGTGCGGCTCGTGACCGAGGTTTGAGTGATTCGATAATATCTGGTGGTGGGTCGCGATGATTAGCAGATATCGATTGATAATCAGTGGTGGTGGCCGATGATTACCGGTGTGGTCAACAATAAAAACGGTGTGGTCAGCGATAAAGACCATGGTTGGCGGATGCGGTGGTGTCGATAACGCGTGTTGATGATGATGGTGGTGGTTAAAGCGGGAAATGTGGTGTCGATGATCCGGCAAAGTCGTTAATTAAGTCGCTGAGATTTGTCAAGTCGAGAGCTCTCCTCTCTCTTCGGCCCCTCATATGAAAATGAGATGCTATTTATATATTAGAGGAGTGGTGTTTTTGTAAATACATGCAAAATTCAAATCACTCTATCGGACGGCTCAAAATGATTTCTTTGATCATCTAATGTATTTTAAGTATTTGAACAATCAAATGAAGTCAGAATTAAGAGAACTTGGCTTGTTAGATCCGTCAGATGCTCGATTTGACTATAAACACCATATTTATGAGCTATTCAGGGATTTGACTTATATCCCAAAGTTTTAAATTATATTTTAAGCGCTTCATATGAGTTAATCTTGACTCATAATCAGATTGCTTTCGATATCATGATTCGTGCTTCAACTAGTGAAATTTTCAATGCCATATCATTTATAAAGAATTTGTCATTTTGCATATTTTCGGGTTGAAGTTAAACAAATTGATTTTCGAATGATTTGGAAAAAAAATTAGAAATAATTACACACATAGTACTCAAATTTTATATATTCATAGAATTAATACTGCACCAAATTTTTTTTTTTTTGAACTAAAGATCTCATGTATTTGCACGTGCTATGCTATGAAATTGTTAAGAATTTGATAAAAAAAATATAGGTTGAGATTTTAATATGAATTTTAATATTTTAGTGAGAATTTGAAAAAAATAAATAAAGAGGATGCTACTTTTAAAAATATGTATGGTTTGAATATTATGTATGTAATTGCCCCAAAAATTTAATATGCTCAAGTTTTGTTATAATTGATGATACAATATTTATTGATTTTAATTTCTAGATAAATTCAAAAATAATAAAGATAATTGAAAAAAATGTACAATAAAATAGTAAAATGTTAAGGTATTTAAATATCAAAAAAATTTCATAAAAAATTGACATTTAGTAATTTTTCATAAATGTCAATTTTTTATGACTAATGTACGGAATATTTTAAATATTTTAAAAAAAATGAAAAAAACACTTTCAAGAATAACTTCCAAAGTTATATACTTGTAATAAAATATAATAATCAAGAAAAAAATCATATTAGAACATCCTTATATATCTTTTATATCAAATTATGAAAAACAATAAAAATTAGATGACCTACTGAAAAATATATGATTCTTTACAACAAAATAACAAAAAGTCAAATTTCTCAACAGTTCAGTGACAATGATTTAGGATCTATTTGGGACAACTGTAGATTTTTGAAAATCTGATTATATAGTTACCGTGGAGAAATCAGTGTTTTGAAAAAACGATGTGTGTTACAAATATTTTTCCTTTTGAAAAATTTGAAAATAGGTTTTAGACAGCCACCGTGCTTGAACAACTCTAGTTCTCAAAACAAATTTTTCACCACAAAACTTTCTGAAAAGCAAACAAAAAGTTGATAGCCAAAAGAAGTTGCTTTATTTTCTGGCTTTTTGAAAAAAATAAAGCAACCAGAAAGCTTTCCCAAATGCACCCTTAATTCATCACTGAACCACGACAAATTTTTTAAGGGTATCTATGCAAATCTTCTACTGCCTCTATTAGCTACATATTATCCATTACTTAAATTTCAGTCAATTCCTATCAAATTATTAAAATAAATGAATTTTAGTGCAATGAAAATTGAAGAGTTAGAAGGAGCCAATTTCCATAAAGAAATAACACTTTTGTTTAGCAATTGCTTAGCAGAGAACTGTTAGTGAGAAATTAAGCGACTTTGCTTTAAACCATTTGTAGTGTTAATGTAGCCATATAACTCTCCATTGAGAGTTTCAAAGAGTTATTTTAGAGGACCATTATATAGCAAATGACCATTGAATGAGATCAAATTGTTTCTTAAGAACCACCTGAGCACCAAACTGTTCAGAACCATTATTTTGTATCTAAACTTTGAAGTGATTCTGAAGCCAACATGTGTATATATATATGTGGAGGGGTCAACGCACCTGCATCAAAATTAATTTTGATCACTCTAGCTTAATGTTTTAAAAAGACACACTCTCTCTCTCTCTCTCTCTCTCTCTCTCTTTCTCTCTCTATCTTAGTCTTTTATTGAACTGATTTTTTAATGAGCTTATTTTATTGATTATTCAACCAGCCTCAATAACTACCATCCAATTTGTAGCTCTTACTTTAAAAGAAAACTTGTTCTTATAAAAATAACAAATCTGAGTGTGCACAAGTCATAAAATAAATAAATTAATTAATAAAAATAAATAATTAATATTCAACTCAATCAATTAATTTTTTTTCCAAAAAAAGCAAGTAGCATCATCGAACACACTATTGTATGCCTTACTTCTATTCACTCACCCAACCATTACATGTTACATACACCATTATCGAAAAAAAGACTACACAATCATCAAAGTATGACATATTAAAGAAAGAAGAAGAACAATATACTCTTGAGTGTACTGAAGAAAAAATGATATCATTTGAGCTCAATGCCCATTAAAATAATCTACAATAGTTTAAAACATGATTTTGATATCACAAATGTCATTACGCTCCTATATAAACATGAAATAGAGTCATATACACTTGAGTATACTGAATGTATTGAGCTAAAAATGATCCAAAAACTATGTTAATACTTTTCAAATGAACTCAAAAAATTTACAATATCATTTAGATCTACAATTGGACAAGTACACCATGGTTTACATAAAAAATAAAGTAGTACACTTTTGAGTGTGAAAAGAAAAATGATATTATTTAAGCTCATTGTCCATCAAAATAATCTACAATAATTAAAATATGATTTTGATCTCATAAATGTCAAGATACCGCTATATAAACATGAAATAAGAACACTCTTGAGTGTAGTAAATGTATTAAGCCAAAAAATGATTTAAAATTATTCTAATACTCTTTAAATGAACTCAAAACAGCTTACAATATCATTTATATCTACAATTGGGTAGTACATCATGATTTACTTAAAAATAAATTAGCACACTTTTGAGTGCACTGAATGTACTGAGATAAAAATGATATCATTTGTGCTCACTGCCCATCAAAATAATCTATAATAGCTTAAAATATGATTTTTGATCTCACAAATGTCGTACATTTTACATCAACATGAAATAGTTGCACTCTTAAATGTACTAAATATATATTGAGATAAAAATGCTTCAATACTCCTCAAATTAATTCAAAATAGCTTATAATATCATTTAGATCTATAATTGGACAACATACACCATTGTTTACATAAAATAAATCAAGTACACTCTTGAGTGCACTAAAAAAATGATATCATTTGAGCTCACGCCATCAAAACAATCTACAATAGCTTAAAACATGATTTTGATCTCACAAATGTCAAGACACTAGTATAAACATGAAATAGTGTAGTCACTCTTGAATATACTGAATGTATTAAGCTAAAAATGATCCAAAACTATGCTAATACTCTTCAAATGAACTTAAAATAACATACAATATCAATTAGATCTACAATTGGGTAGTACACCATGATTTACATAAAAGAATAAAGTAATACACTTTTGAGTGTGCTAAAGGAAAAATGATATTATTTGAGCTCACCATCAAAATAATTTACAATAATTTAAAATATGATTTTGATCTCATAAATGTCATACACTACTATAAACATGAAATAGTAGTACACTCTTGAGTGCACTAAATGTATTAAGCTAAAAATGATTCAAATCTATTCTAATACTCTTTAAATGAACTCAAAACAACTTACAATATCATTTATAGCTACAAATTACACACGATTTACATAAAGTAAATCAAGACACTTTGAGTGTATTGAATGTATTGAGATAAAAATGATATTATGTGCTCATTGCCCATCAAAATAATCTACAATAGCTTAAAATATGATTTTGATCTCATAAATGTCAAGACACTCTATATTAACATGAAATAGTGTAGTATACTCTTGAGTATATTAAATGCATTGAGCTAAAATGATTCAAAACTAGTCTAATACTCTTCAAAAGAACTCAAAATAGCTTATAATATCATTTAGATCTATAAATGGACGACACTATGGTTTACATAAAAATAAATCAAGACACTCATAAGTGCATTGAATGTATTGAAGAAAAAATGATATCATTTGATCACCGCTCATCAAAATATTCTACAATAGTTTAAAATATGATTTTAGTCTCACAAATGTTAGTATATTGTTGTATAAACATGAAATAGTGCAATACACTCTTGAGTGTACTGAATATATTAAGCTAAAAATGATCCAAAATTATTCAAATACTCTTCAAATGAACTCAAAAGCTTACAATATCATTTAGATCTATAAAGCGTACATCATGATTTACATGAAAAATAAAATGGCACACTTTTAAGTGTTACTAAATGTACTAAAGTAAAAGATGATATCATTTGAGCTTACTGCCCATCAAAATAATCTACAATAATTTAAAACATGATTTTGATCTCAAATGTCGTACAATGTATAAATATGAAATAGTACACTCTTGAGTGTACAATGTATTGTTAAAATGATCCAAAACTATTTTATACTCTTCAAATGAACTTAAAAGAGTTTAAAATATCATTTAGATCTATAATTGGGCAATATAATGTGATTTATATAAAAATAAACTAGTAAAGTTTTTAGTGGATGTATTGAGCTAAAAAATGATCCAAAATTATTCTAATACTCTTCAAAAGAACTCAAAATAGCTTACAATATCATTTAGATATATAATTGAACAACACATCAAGATTTTCATAAAAAAATAAAAATGATATCATTTGAGCTCACTCAATCAAAATAATCTAAAATAGCTAAAAACATGATTTTGAACTCACAAATGTTAGCACTTCTATATAAACATGAAATAGTGCAATGCTTCTTGAGTGTATGAATATATTGAGTTAAAAATTATCTAAAATAATTTTAATATTTTTATAAGTGACCAAAATAATTTAATATCATCTTCATGATCGGATCAAGATTTATTTATTTAATTTTTTGAGAATATTGCATGAAAAGGTCACAATTCTGAAATGCAACAGTGAAGGTGGCTTTCATAGGAGAAACGATGGAACAAACTAAATTTAATGAAAAAAAAAAATCATTAAACAATGGTAAAAAACTTCATATAATTCATAGGTCTTATGTCCGAGGAAGCGATGATGAATGATGAATAAAATTAAGAAAAATAAAAATAAAAATAAAATCCAATGAGAAGAAAGAAATTAATGTGACATATTTCGTTAGAATCGATATGTTATGGCAATTAATGAAGGAATATGTCAACACCAGAGTTGGTGTTTTGCACCCATAAAGAAAGGCAACATCTTTGACAACGAAATGGAGGAAGGCGACTTTGTGATATCGTCGCCATCATCGCAGGGAGGAGGGAGATTGAGATCCGTAACAACATTCCTCTCCTTCCTCACTCGTGGATTCAAAGGGTGGTGTCGCCGCCGGCCGAAGAAGTGAACTTGGCGATCGAACACTGGATTCTTGCCATTTTTGCGACTTTCAAAGAGAATGAGTTAAGGCTTAGCTGAATCGAATCCTCACTCATCACCGCCATCTTCGTTTCATCTGCGGACGCCGAAGGGATCGAAAGCTTGATTTTCTTAGCTGAATTGAATCCTCATTCAATTTTGGCCTCCGCCATCGCCGTCTCCTCCTCCGTAAGATCCAGGAGGTTCTCAAAGCAATTCCTGGTCTATGGAGAGGGGGTTTGCGAGTGTTCCGGTCTTTCATCGGTTGAAGAAGAAAAAGTTTGTATCTTGCCTGACACGTCATGGCTTCCACGCAGGTGCATCAACGAATGGCTCGACACCTGAGCTGCACGCCAATCAATCATGAAATCTCCGGTGAAGTCTTGGACACCAAGCCCGGGCGGAGCCGCTTGGTTTGAGGAGTCCGCTTAGTAAAAAATTTGTTCTTGGCAAACAGGAAGGGCCATCATCGAGGGATGATGATGCATCAAAATGTATGAACAGCATGAGCATGAGAGGGAGGAAAGCTCTCTGTGAGAGATTGATTGCTCCATTAACCATGGAATGTTTTGATTCAATTTTTCCAAATTATACCTAATATGTAATATAATATTTAAATGGCTATAAAGAAGAAGAAGAAGGAGGAGGAGGAGGAGGACAAGAAGGCTCTAATCATTTTGTAGAAGGTTTTTTTATGAAGATTTTAAGCTTAATTCTTATTTATATTATTGCATGCTAGAAAATTAGTTGTAGATAAAAAATTTATGTCTTAATCTTATTGAAAATCTAGCACACACAGATATTTGAAGAGACAACAAGAAACTCAAAAATTTTATGAGGAAAATCCCAGAAGAGGGGAAAAATCACGCCCTCGCAGTAAAATTTTCCACTATATATTTGCTTTGTACGAGTTTAACTTTTTTGATCATGAGATTAAGTTGTATACGAGAAAGTCCGATAGGGAATTCAATCAGTGACAACAGCGGCTATACTTGGGTCAGAATAAAATTTGTTAGCCACGCCGTGATAGTGGTCGCGGTGTAGACCAATGGCGGCGGTGGTCGACGAACATGATAATTGGTGGTGGTGGTCACGATGCTGTGGTGACCGGTGGTGATCGGCGATGGTGGTCGCGGTGCGGATTGACGGTGGTGGTATGACATGATGGTGGTGGTCGGCGACTGCTGGTGGTGGTCAATAATGATGGGCCGATAGTGGTGTGGAGTGATCACGACCGATATCGGTGCCGTGACCAGTCCGGGTGTGGCAACTGACGATGACCGTGACAGCGACCAAGAACGGTAATGGTGGTCGGATCCAACGATGGTCGACGCAGGTCCGACATACTGGTGATTCATCGAAGTCTCGTGATCTCTCCTCTTTGCTTCGCCCCTCATATGAAGAATGATGTGCTATTTATATATAGAGGAGTGGCATTTCAGAATACATGCAAAATCCAAACCCTCCATCTGACCACTCAAAATGATTCCTTTGATCATCTCATGTATTTTATATATTTGAATACTCAAATGAAGTTAGAATTAAGAGAGCTTGTTAGATCCAGCTCATCAAGATGCTCGATTTGACTATAAACACTCCATATTTATGAGCTATTTAGGGATCTAACTGATATCTTAAAGTTTTTAATTATATTTTTAAGTGCTTGTTCTGGATTAGTCTTGGCTCATAATCAGATTGTTTTCGACATCATGATTCATGCTTCAATTAGTAAAATTTTCAGTGTCATATTAGTTATCCCCCTATTTTTGGATGACATTAACTCAATAATCCAAAAATATATGTCAAACAATTGAAAATAACAACTTCTTCAATGTTAGTGAAATTTGTGGGTTCATTAATCTTTACATCACATATGGTTTGAGAGAATAGATCATCATGGGTGCACAAGACATGTATGTAAGAAGCAGGCCACGAGAGCATATATGGGTTGCCGATTCGCTCAGGCTACAGGGCCACGGGAGTGTCGGGGCTCTCGTGGGAGCTCACGGGCGCTCGGGAAGCAAACTGCACCGTGACTCGTGCCCACGTGCACAAACAAGCGCCGATGAGTGAAATTTTGTGATTTATTATTATTTTTTTTGCTCTTTTCTTATTTTCTTCCTTTTTTTTCACTTTTATTAAAAGAAAGATATAATTGAGAGAAGAAATTTTGAAATCTATTTAAATATTTTCAAATTTCTTCTTAAAATTTATTTCCCTTTTGTCCCTATTATGGATCTATAAAAACCCCCATTGGGGTCAAGGAGTCACAGTTTTGTCCCATATGTCTTCCACATTGAGTAGAAATTATCTAGCGTCACTTCCAAGGGTAATAAAATTTTTTTCTTATGTCGTAAGGCTGACCTTCTTCAAAGAAGGTTATTTGCTTTGTTGATTAAGACTCATAAGAGAGGCTCTAGTTTTTCCTTGAAGGAGGCCGACCGCCTCTTCGACTAATTTGGATTTGGAGGTGATCAAAGCCCGTAGTTCATACGTGAGGCTCAATTTTTTTCTCAAAGAGGCATCAACTATCCTCGACCGATCAGTTTGAGGTGATCAAGACCCATACCATATACAAGTGAAGTTCGATTTTCTCAAAAGATGCGCCAATTGTCCTCATCGATCGAGTTTGTAGGTGATCAAGATCCGTAGTTTATACGACGATGCTCCAATTTTTCTTAAAGAGCCAACTATCCTTGTCGCCGACCGTTTGGAGGATCAAGACTCAGTTCATACGAGGCTCTAGTTTTCCCTCAAAAGAGGCCCAACCCCGTCGGCTGTGGTTTGAGGCGATCAAGGCCCATAGTTCATACAGTGAAGCTCCAGTTTTCCCTTGAAAGAGGCATCAACTATCCTCATTAGATCGATCGGGTTTGGAGGTAATCAAGGCTCATAGTTTATAGAAAATTAATTTTCTTGAAACTCCAATAGATGGTTCAATAGTTGACAACTACTAAGGTGGTAGAAGCATTGATTATGAACCATTCTCAAAAAACTCAAAAAATTCGATAGATAATTTAGAGTGTCATGATGTTACTTGATGTCGTTAACTTGTATGAAAGAAGTTGAAAGAATCTGTGAAATATTTTTAACACATCTGAGGTTATTTGTCAAAGTGTCAATTGATTAACATTAACAAGTATGGAATCAAGCTAAGAATTTTGACCTATCCAGGGTTGTTTGTCAAATTATTACTTGATGACATTAACTCGTATGGAATGGGTTGAATCAAATCCGCCAAAGATTTTTTACCCATTTGAGATTGTTTGTCAAAGTGTCACTTGATGACATTAACTTGTATGGAAGAGGTTAAATCGAATCCCCTGGAGATTTTTAACCAATTCGAGGTTCTTTGTCAAAGTGTTACTTGATGATGTATGGAAGAGGTTGAATCGAATCCACTAAGAATTTTTGACCCATCCGAGGTTATTTGTCAAGCATTGATGATATTAACTATATGGAAGTGGTCGAATCCGAGGATTTTGACCCATCAGGTTGTTTATCAAAGTGTTACTTGATGATATTAACTGCATGGTCGAATCAATTAAGATTTTGACCCATCCGGTTGCTTGTCAAAGTGTTACTTGATGACATTAAAATGTATGGAAGTGGAATGGAGGATTTTTTGACCCATTCAAGGTTATTTATCAAAGTGTTACTTGATGACATTAACCTGTATGGAAAAGGTCGAATCGAATCCATGAAAGATTTTTGACCCGTCCGAGGTTATTTGTCAAAGTATTACTTGATGACATTAACCTGTATGGAAGGGGTTGAACTCAATCCGCCAAGGATTTTTTACCTGTCTGAAGTTGTTTGTCAAATTGTTACTTGATTACATTAATCTGCATAGAAGATATCGAATCAAATCCGCTAAGGATTTTTGACCCGTCCGAGGTTATTTGTCAAAGTATTACTTGATGATATTAACCAGTATGGAAGAGGTTGAATCGAATCTTCAAAGAATTTTTGACCAATCTGAGGTTGTTTGTCGGAGTTTTACTCGATGACATTTAACCTGTGTAGAAGAAGTCAATAGTTTTAACTCTCATCCGAGGTTGTTTTGTCAAGGTAGGTCGTTAACTTATGTGGAAGAGGTTAAACATTTTGATTCTTCTGAGATTATCTATCAGAGTATTACTCGATGACGTTAACATGTGTGGAGTATGTACAAAGTTATGACATATTCATGGTTGTTTGTCAGAGTGTTACTCGATGACGTTAATCTGTGTGAAGCAGGTACAAATTTATGATATATCCGAGATTGTTTGTTTAAGTGTTACTCAGGGGCATTTACCCTATGGTGGAGGTCAAATAAAAAATATCTATTTGACGTTATAGCCAATGTTGCTCCTTAATCTTTGCCTTTTTCATGAGTATTACTGACTTGTTTCTCAAACTGGTAATCAATTAGATATTCAGAATATTGATTTGAATGATCTTTTGATATTAAGAGTTGCCTCCTAGTTTCCAACAAAAGCTAAAGGATCGAAGTTCGATGAATCTTCATTCTTCTTATGTGTTCCTTGAGAGTAAGATTTTCTTCACCATATATGCAGTGTTGTTCTAAAGTCAGATTATCAACCATTGTGAAGATGTAAAGGGAATGTTTCTCATAGACGATGCCAAACTGTTGTATGCTAAAAAACTAGTTGTGGTAGAATACAAGTTTATGCCTTAGCCTTGTTGAGAAATCAGTACACACACATATATTTGAAGAGAGAACAAGAAACTCCAGAAATTTTATGTGAAAAAATCTCAGAAAGAGGGGGAAAAAACCATGGGGCCTCACCCAGTAAAACTTTTCTACTATATATCTGCTTTGAAGTACAAAGTTTAAGTTTTCCCGATAACGGGATTATAGAGTTATATGTGAGTAAGTTTAATAATGAGAATTCCAGAATCAGGTAACAATAACTATCAGGATAGTGATAACTTGCGGTACCAACGACGTCGCAATAATCGGTGGTCGGCGATGATGAAGTGGTGGTGGCGGATGACACCTTGGTGACCTGAGGGTATTGCGTGATGACGATGGCGGTAGGTGGCCGATGAACATGGTGGTCAATATAACGATGACGCGTGGTGATGGCCAATGAGCCGGCGGTGATAGCGACGCAATGCGGTCAGGGTGGTCAACGCGATGACCGAGCGGTGGTTAAGCTGGCGTGAACGATGACCGGGTATAGCGGTGACCGACGTGGTGGTAACGGCGCGATGGCGGTGGTCGTCAATGATCCGGAGGTGGTGGCACGTGGTCCTCGGCGATCCGGCACGGGCCACCGAATGGCGAGATTCGCAAGCCCGAGCTCTCTCCTCTTTTTGCTGAGGCCCCTCATATGAAAAATGAGGTGATATTTATATATTAGAGGAGTGGTTTTTAGATACATGCAAAATCCAAACCTATCTGACGGCTCAAAATGATTCCTTTTGATCATCGATGTATTATGTATTTGAATACTCAAATGAAGTCAATTAAGAGAACTTGGGCTTGTTAGATCCGCTCATCAAGATGCCAATTTGATTAGAAACACATCATATTGGTGCTATTCGGGATCGATATCCCAAAGTTTTAATTATATTTTGCTTCATTTTGGTTAGTTTTAATTATATTTTAATGAAAAGAACACTTTCAAGAATAACTTCCAAAGTTATATACTTGTAATAAAATATAATAATCAACAAAAAAAAATCATATTATAATATCATATCTTTTATATCAAATTATGAAAACAATAAAAATTAGATATCGAAAATATATGATTCTTTACAACGAAATAACGAAAAGTCAAATTCTCAGCAGTTCAGTAACAAAGATTTAGGATCTGTTTGGGACAGCTGTAGATTTTAGAAAAGCTTATTATACAGTTGTTGTGGAGAAATCAGTGTTTTGAAAAAAAAGATGTGTTACAAAATATTTTCTTTTGAAAAATTGAAAAATAGGTTAGATACTATTGCTTAATTATGGTTCTCAAAGATTTTCACCACAAAACTTTAAAATCAAACAAAAGTTAATAGCCAAAAGAATCTACTTTATTTTCTAGCTAATTTTGAAAAAAAAACAAAGCAACTAGAAGTCGTCCAAAGCACCCTTAATTCATCAAAACCAAACAAATTTTTTTAAGGATATGTATTCAAATCTTCTATTGCGTATTAGCTACATATTAGTCATTACTTAAATTTCAGTCAATTCCTATCAAATTATTAAAATAAATGAATTTTAGTGCAATGAAAATTAAAGAGTTAGAAGGAGCCAATAAAAGAAATAACACTTTTTAGCAATTTCAGAGAACTACTAGTGAGAAATTAAGCACTTTTTTAAACCATTTGTAGTGTTAATGTAGCCATATAACACTCCAATGAGAGTTTCAAAGAGTTGTTTGAGATGACCGTTATATAGCAAATGACCATTGAACGCGATCAAATTGTATCTTAAGAACCACTTGAGCACCAAATTGTTCATAACTATTATTTTGTATCTAAACTTTGAAGTGATTAAATGCATATATATATGTGGAGGGAATGCACCTTCATCAAAATTAATTTTGATCACTCAGCTTAATGTTTTAAAAGACACACACTCTCTCTCTCTCTCTCTCTCTCTCTAGTCTCTTATTGAATTGATTTTTTAATGAGCTTATTTTATTAATTATTCAAGCCTCCAATAACACCATCCAATTGAATCAGTATTCTTACTTTAAAAGAAAAACTTGTTCTTATAAAATAAATAAATCTTAGTGTGCACAAGTCAAAAATAAATAAATTAATTAATAAAAATAAACAATTAATATTCAACTCAATTGTCTAATTAATTTTTTTCCAAAAAAGCAAGTAGCATCATCACACATTGTATGCCTTCTATTCACTCACCCAACCATCACATGCTACTCATTAACATAAGACAAAGACTACACAAATCACCTTGATATAATTAAAGAAGAAGAAGAACATTATACTTTTGAGTGTAAAAGAAATGATATCATTTGAGCTCAACCATAAAATAATCTACAATAGCTTAAAACATGATTTTGATATCACAAATGTCATTACGCTTATATAAACATGAAATAGTGTCTATACTCTTGAGTATACGAATATATAAAAATGATCCAAAATTATGTTAATACTTTTCAAATGAAGTCAAAATAACTTACAATATCATTTAGATCAATTATACACCATAGTTTACATAAAAATATATAGTACACTTTTGAGTGTGTAAAAAAAAATAATATTATTTAAGCTCATTCCATCAAAATAATCTATTAATAAAATATAATTTTGATCTCATAAATGTCGATATCGCTATATAAACATGAAATAGTACAATACACTCTTGAGTGTACTAAATGTATTAAGCTAAAAATGATTTAAAATTATTCTAACACTCTTTAAATGAACTCAAAATAGCTTTATTTATATCTACAATTGAAGACACCATGATTTATATAAAAAATAAATCAGACACTTTTGAGTATGTGAGATAAAAATGATATCATTTGTGCTTGCGCTATCAAAATAATCTATAATAGCTTAAAATATGATTTTGATCTCACAAATGTACATTGCTACATCAACATGAAATAGTAAATGCACTCTTAAAAAAAATAATATTGAGATAAAAATGCTTCAAAATTATTCTAATACTCCTCAAATTAATTGAAAATAGTTTATAATATCATTTAGATCTATAATCACACCATTGTTTACATAAAAATAAATTAGTACACTTGAGTGCAATCAATGTAAAGAAAAATGATATCATGAGCTCGTACTTATCAAGATAAAAGAGCTTAAAATATGATTTTAATCTCACAATGTGAGTACAAGTTGTATAAATATGAAATAGTGCACTACACTCTTAAATGTAATGAATATAAAAAATGATCTAAAATTAGTCAAATACTCTTCAAATGAACTCAAAACAACTTACAATATTATTTAGATATACAATTGGGCAGTACATTATGATTTACATAAAAAATAAAGCAGTACACTTTTAAGTGTTATTGAATGTACTGAAGTAAAACTGATATCATTTGAGCTCACTATCCATCAAAATAATCTACAATAATTTAAAACATGATTATGATCTCATAAATATCAGTACACTACTATATAAACATGAAACACTCCAATAAACTCTTGAGTGTACTGAATGCATTGAGCTAAAAATAATCCAAAACTATTTTAATACTATTCAAATGAACTTAAAATAGCTTATAATATCATTTAGATCTATAATTGGGCAGTGCACTATGATTTACATAAAAAATATAGACAATTTTTAGTGTTGAATATATTGAGCTAAAATGATCCAAAATTATTTTAATACTCTTCAAATGAACTCAAAATAGTTTACAATATTATTTAGATGTATTATTTCGACAACACACCAAGATTTTCATAAAAAATAAAACTATATACTCTTAGTAAAAAAAATGATATCATTTGAATTAATGCCCATCAAAATAATCTAAAATAGCTTAAAATATGATTTTGATCTCACTGTTAGCACACTGATATATAAACATAAAATAGTATAGTACGTTCTTGAGTGTATTGAATGTATTGAGCTAAAATTATTTAAAACTATTTTACTCTTCGTGAACTTTATAATATCATTTAGATCTATAATTGGATAATACATTGAAGGCCATTACCATCTTCATGATTGAGTGATAGAAGATTTATTTATTTAATTTTTTAAGTATATTGAATGAAAAAAATTACAATTCTGAAAATGCAGGTGCACCCAATGGAAGGTGACTTTCATAGGAGAAAAGATGGAACAAACTAAATTTAACCCGAAATTTTTTTTTAAAAATCATTAAACTGAGGAAGACGACTTTGCGATATCGTCGTCATCATCGCAGGGAGGAGAGAGATTGAGATCCAGGGAAAGTCTGTTCGAATTCCCCTCCTTCTTCGCCGGCTCCTGTGGATTCATTGGGCGGTGCTGCCGCATGTGGCCACCGAGAGCCTGACCGGAAGGAAACCTAGTGCCGCAAATCGAACACTCGTGGATTCTTTGCCGCGACTTGCGAGAAGAGAATGAGTTCAGGCTTAGCTGAATCGATTCTTCGCTCATCACCACGTCTTCGTTTCATCTGCAGATGCCAAAGGGACCAAAAGCTTGATTTTCTTATGGCTGGCCCGATGCCCGCCGAGCGCCTGAAAGGAAGGAAAACATTTGTTGCAAGTCTTGCACTCGTAGACGTCTAATCCAGCCTTGCCGCGGGTGGTGGTCGCAGCCTCTGCGAATTGCCGGTTCGTAAATTTCATGGCGGTGGTTGCGTCCTCTGTCGCTTTGGGTTCTGGGTCTCTTGGCTTATGACCACCTAGGGCAAAAAGTACAAGGCAATTAGCGATGTATTCTTCCTGCTCAGCTGTGATCAGAAAGAACTCTGCGGAGGTCGATGAAGACGTCACTACATCTGCCGTCGCCATGAAGGCAGAAGCCTTTGCCGCTTGGTTCTCTTCCCTCACTATGGACGAATCTTCGAATATACCTTCCATCGATGATAGGTGAGAAAGAAGCTTGTGAGAAGTGAAGGGTGAAGGCAATTAACGGGCTATTATTTATATAGTGATAAGGTGTGGAAAGGCTTAATTTGCGAGTCCAAACAGAAAAACTAGCAAATTCACCTCTTACTCTTTCATTTTTCCACGTTGAGTTTGGCTCAGAGGAAAGCAGTTTCGGTAGCTAAGTTTTCGTTTGCAAGTTCACTGGCTTCTCTCTCTTATGGTTATTTATGGAATAGAAGAAACCCGAAAATGTAGAATCTGATGACAATTACAGCCAGTAAAAAATAAAAATGAAGAATTATTAGCAGCCATTCATGTTTCGCTATGGAAACGGACAACAGAATACATTCTGTCTGAGGAAGTATTCCGTCATTTTTTTTAATTTTAGTCAGGTTTTTTATTTTATTTCAGCTTCGTATATAATGGAAAAAATATTATTTGAGGAGTTCAGATCTAACTTTATATTCAAACTTCAATAATAAAAGTGATATATAACTCTCAATTAATATTCAATTATTATACATTAATTATAAATTATTATATATTAACGATAACAACTAATTGATAAATTTTGATAATAACAACTTTAATGTTTTGATGATATTGAGCTTATAGTTATTCTTGTTATATATTTCTTGTTATGATCTTATTTCTCATTGAGTATATTTCCCTCTATTGATTTACAGATTTCAAGTAAAATATTACCAATGAAGAGGACCTTACAAGCATGCAAAAACCTTGGCTCTCTTTCTGCTTTTAACTCTAATGGTATAATAAAGGATTATGGACTACCTTGTTCCATGTCAATAAGGAAGGTCTAGTATCATTAGAAAATCAATGAAGGAAGACAAAGGGTTCAAGCAAAATGATTGCTTTAAAATTCTGAATTTTTTTTTAAATGTTGAGTGATAAACTTCAAATAATATGATTCAAAATTTTGACTTTCAAGAAATATTTTTCTTCATCAACTAGTGAGCCACAAAATTTGCATACTTATATTTAAAATAAATATCTAAATTGAATAAATTTAATAAAATTAATATTATTTAATTTTGAAATTATTAATACACTTAAATATTGAATGAATTCTCTATGCTTGAAGGGATCAATATGGACCATCCAAAATAGTATTTTGAGGATTTCGATAAAAAATAATAAAAAGTATAAAAAACTATAAATAAGCAACCAATCTTCATATGAGGGGGTAATTGGTGCCAAACCTTTACTTAATGTTGGAGAGAGATCTACTTGATAATCACACTATAGATTACCTATCAACAAATGCTGTCAGGTAACTATGGTCGCTTGTCTTGATTTTATTGCCAACAATGTTGGCATAAATCTTCATCTATAAAGTTAATATACATTGTTGATGCCAATGTTGATGCTTGTTAATAATTCTGTTGCATATAATTCTAGTTTATGAGACCCATTAGTTATAAAATCATCATAAGTCATCAATGCATATTATCACCTATAAAGTAGATGCATACCATAATATATAAGGTTGATGCATGCATTTGTCATACGCCATGAATTATAAGTTTACTTCACACTATTAAAATCAAGGCTGATGTCGGACAACTATGTTCCCTATCGTCACTCAATATTAATGCAAAGTGTCAATTATAAAATCGATGTACATCATGTACACCTATACGAGCACCAAAGTTCGGTGTGCCACCCTCCTTGCACATCCTAAAGACCTCTAAGGCATCAGCTCTTGCAAACTAGCACTTTACTGCTTGTCTCAAGCCGTTGAAGTCATCCGGTCGTCCCAAGCCACCAAAGTTGTCTTCCCTCCTAAGCCGCCAAAGTCTTCTTCTTGTCCCAAGCTGCCAAAGTCAATATGTCCACTCTATGACGAAAACCATTCTAAGTCCGACGAGCCATTGAAATAACCATGAGAGTGTTTCTTAGCAAGTGAAATTATATTAGTTTTTACACAAATTTTTATTTTTTTGTCCCAATATTATATATTTAAATTTTTTAATTATAATAAATAAAAATAAGGGTATTTAATTATTTTCATTAGTCTAACATTATTTAAAAACAATTCAAACTTCTTGATTTTCTTATTTAAGATAAATTGTCTCAAATCATTGATAGAGAAAAAAATTAAACAAATCTTAAAATATTCGATGCACCTTTATCAAAATTATGGTCTTTCTTAGTTAATATTCATCATTCATCATCAGCTTCCTCCGGACATAACTGACCTCTATGAATTATATGAAGTTTTTTACCATTGTTTAATGATTTTTTTTTTTGGATTAAAATTAGTTTGTTCCATCATTTCTCCTATGAAAGCCACCTTCACTGTTTCATTTCAAAATTGTGACCTTTTCATGCAATATTCTCAAAAATTTAAATAAATAAATCTTCGATCATTGAATCATGAAGATGGTCATGACATTCAATATATCTTCTAATTATAGACCGAATGATATTATAACTTATTTTGGATCCAAATAGAGTTCTCATAGGGGATGGGGCTGGTAAGGCTTAATCCAAAACTTTGAAGAAGATGACATGGCTAGTCATATATCCAATAGATATTTGGTGTCCAACTCAAGGAGAAAGCGTGGGGACTCATATCTTCCAAGAGTGGTGTATCCACTGGGTGAGTCATTGTCAGCAAAGCGAACATCAACCAACCTAAGGTGCCCATCGATTTGTAACAATCAGCCTAGGAAGAAAGCTCAAGGACTCACATCCTCCTATAAACTGATTGCTGGGATTGTCTTTCTTCAGCTCGATAAGTGCTATCCGACCTAGGGCGACTACTGAGTTAATGCCATTGGGGGACTTATATCGACTCAAAAGTAGTCAAGAGGAAAGGAACCTCTGGGGGACTTATCCTAAATCTCAAATACACTCAACCGAAAGATGATGGCTAGTTCAAGAAGAAAGCATGAGACTCATATCTTCTTAAACAAAGTCAACATGAGGTATTAACTGGGCAAGTGAAACCTACCATACTAACAAGGTGATCATTTTCAATGGTCAAGTTAGGAAGAAAGCTTGGGGACTCACATCTTCCAAACAAATGGCCGCTGGGGTGACATACTAGCGAGGTAGTATGTAGACCCGACCTAGAGCAGCTAATGAGTGAGTGTCACAGGGGCTTGCTCCCACATCAAAGTAGCCCGAGACAAAAGATTTATGTTTGTTGTTATGCATGTGTTAAAAGGAATGGGATACCTCTGAGAGACTCTTACACCTATCTTAAACACACTAGGGGTTTGCTGAAATGGTGCCACAGATGGCAACAAGGATTTCCCACTAAGAAAGGATGCTGCTTGGGTTCTCTCACACCTAACTTAGTTGTGCTAATTGAAATAGGTTACCTCTCGGGTTATCTTACACCTTAGTTGTGCTAATTGAAATAGGTTGCCTCTTAGGTTCTCTTACACCTATTTTAATAGCATCGGGAGATTGTGTTAATGTTGAGAAAGAGGGATAGGATGCCACTGGGGGACTCTTACACCTACCCTAGACACATCACCATGGATTCACAAGACAAGCAAACAACGCTTTGAAAGAAGAGAAGATTTGATGAATGGAATCAAATTTTTATTCTTTTTATTAATGATAATTTTCAAATATGATTTGTTTCATGGGTAATATTTCTTTAGACAGAGCCCATTAGTTATAAGCATTGGGTGATCCCCTTTACAATCAATAAGCTGATGAGATCCTCCTTGGTAAGCCTTATCTATGACAACTGCTCATTCCACTATCGTTTGTTGTCATATAGAGTCTTCTTCAGTATTTGGATGAGAGTTTTGTTGAATGCTTTTGCTAAGCCATTTGCTCTAGGGTAGTAGATGGTAGAGTATCTCCAATCTATATTATGTCTTCTAGCTTGATCTTAGTGCATTTGAATGCAGTACCATTATCAGATATAGTTCGTTGAGGCACCTTGAACCTATATATGACATGGTTCATGAAAAAATGAAGTACATGCTGAGTTGTGACCTCTCAGAGTGGGATGGCTTCCGCCCACTTTAAAATATAGTTGGTGGCAGCTAAGATGAACCGATGCCCCTTAGAAGAATGAGGATTGATCAGACTTACAATGTCAGTACCCCAACACTCGAATGGCCAAGAGGCCAAGGTAGGGTGTTGAATGTTGGGTGGTTGGTGGAGGACCACACCATGTACTTGACACTGATGGCATCTCCTAGTTATATCCATGCAATCTGTAATCATCGAAGGCCAGTAGTATCCTAGTCTCTTGATCTTCATCTTCATCCACTAGATTGATGTGCTTGCATAGACCTGAGTGTACCTCAGTTATAATGCCATAGGCTTTGTGTTTGTCAAAATAATGTAACCACGTTTGGTTAAAGGACCGACGGTATAGGGTGCCATCAACATGAGCATAGGAGAGAGCTCTCTGTTTCACCTAATGGGCTTATGACGTTTCTTGATGTAGTTTGCCGGTGTTCAAATGATCTATGAATGGTTGCCTCCAATTCAGCTCCTTGTCCATTTTGGCAACGACAACCTCCCCTTCATGAGAAAGTCTCTCATTGAGTTCAATATCAATAACAGATAGGACTTGTCTATTTTGGATCATTATTGAAATGGACTCATCTTCTGGACATGCCAATTTTTTGGTAAGTGTAACCAAAGCATCTACTACTTTCTCTACTCGGGGAACCTTGTAGATGGTGACTTTGGGCCAACATCTTCATGATATACTCATAGTAATGATGAAGCTTGGGTATGAGGACCTGGTAGGACCCGACAATCTGGTTGATGACCAACTGAGAATCTCCAAAGATATTGATACTCTTGACACTGATAGTGATGACTAACTCTAGACCAGCAATCAAAGCCTCATACTCAGCTTCATTGTCGGTCAGGGGTTGGAAAGATAGTATGAGAATCTCATCACATCGAGTTTGGAGTTAGAAGAACTATTCCTACCCCTGCCTTTCTTGGAAGAGTAGATCATGGTGCTAGACTTTTGAGAAAAGAAGCTACACCATCAAAAAACATCTCCCATCAACGGTTGCTGGTCTCCCCTAAGTTCATAATTTGTTCATCAGGGAGATCGTCACCAAGAGAGAATCAATAAAAGTGGGTGTTAAGAAATCTGCTAGTTTTATCCTTCTACTGTATGAAGGGTACAAATGTGATATGAAATTGTGAGAGGATCATGAACCAACATGCCAAACATCCAGATAGCATTGGCCATGCCAAGAGATACTGCAGTGGATTTATTCTGGAGATCAAGTTCACCTTATGAGAAAGCATATAGTGACGTAGCTTTTGGAAAGTAAAGATCAAAGTTAGGTAATGTTTCTCAATAGATGGGTAGTTCACTTCAGCAAAAATTAGATGATGATTGAGGTAGTAGAGAGTGTTCTCCTTCCCTTCGTCATTGGATTGGGCCAACAGAGCGCCAAGAGAGTCATTCAATGTAGCAGTGTAGAGGATGAGTGGCACCGATGGGATGGGTACTAGAACTACCACCAAACCCTACTTCATATCTTCAAAGGCATGCTAACACTTGTCATCCCACTTGAACTTGGCTTCTTTTTTGACAAGTGCTGAAAATGGCTTGCATCTCCCTGATAGGTTGGAGATAAAGCATCTTAGATACGCCAGCCATCCTTGAAAGGATCTGAGTTAAATTAAACTCTTAGGAGGTGGCATTTCTAAAATAGCTTTCATATTTTTAGGATCTATTTCTTTTCTCTAGTGTCGGACAACAAACCTAAGAAATTTCCAAGTCGCCTGAATGCACACTTGTGGGATTCATTTTGATTATCTAACCATTCGAAAATTACTCTAAACTCAAAGAGGTGGTCTTCCTTTTCTCTGTTCTTAACTATTAGATCATCGACGTAGCACTCAACCTGATGATGGATAGGTTCATTGAAGATCTGAGTCATGGCCTGTAGGTATGTAGCACCAGCATTTTTAAGGCCGAAAGGCATGACCTTATAACAGAAGATTCTGATTGAGGTTCAAAAAGTAGTGTTTCTTTCATCTTAGGAGACATCTTGATTTGGTTATAGCTAGATGACCCATCCATGAAAGAGAAGACTACATGAGATGAGGCAATATCCACCATTAACTCTGATATAGGAAGAGGAAACTCATCCTTAAGACATGCCTTATTTAAGTCCCTAAAATTAACACATATGCAAATTTGGTCATTCTTCTTCTTAACTGGGATGACACTTGCTAGCCAGGTAGGATATTTTTTTCCTTGATGAAATTAGCATCGATCAGTTTCTTAACTTCACAAATTACCAGTTGTTCAATTTCTAATCGCTTACATTTATGAGCATGTTTAATAGGGGTAGCATTAGGATCTATTGCTAACTTGTAGACTTCTACGTCAAGAGATAATCCGAGCATCTCTTCATACCTCCATGCATAATAGTCTTTAAACTCAATCAATTGCCTAACTAAGTCATTGGTTTCTTCTTCATTCAATGAACTGATGTATATCAGGTGTGGATTTTCTTCTATCCTGAGGTTGATTTATTTAAGCTTGTCTATTATTGAATGAATCTCCTCTTTAAATTCTAGCAGCGCCTTTTTGATTTGGAGGTTATCTGGATCATCTGAGGTTTCTAAACACACATTCTCATAAGAGTTGGGGGTGTGTGAGAAGAAACTATCAGACTCCAAATGGTTGGCAACAATTAAGCAGTAATCACCGTCATCGAATGGAACCACTGTACTAAATCCCAGTCCTGCTCTTGATTGTACTTCCCTTCCTGTATTGTTTCATAGGTTCTCAAAGTACTCTAACCTATGCTTGGACCATGTATGAGGAACTAAACCTTTTTGAATAAGATTATGAACACAAGGCGAGTAAAAATCACATGGTAATTCCATTAATTCTTTAAAAGTATCCTCCTCAAGTTCTACATAAACTTAAGGACTTGATTTTAGATAATTTTTAACTCAATATATTCAGTACACTCAAGAACGTACTGCACTATTTCATTTTTATATAGAAGTGTGCTGACATTTGTGAGTTCAAAATCATGTTTTTAGCTATTTTATATTATTTTGATGGGCCGTGACCTCAAATATATCATTTTATTTTTTTATAAAAATCTTGATGTGTTGTTCAATTATATATCTAAATGATATTGTTATTTTGAGTTCTTTTGAAGAGTATTAGAATAATTTTGGATCATTTTTAGCTCAATACATCCACTACACTAAAAACTTTACTAGTTTATTTTTTATATAAATCATAGTATACTGCCCAATTATAGATCTAAATGATATTGTAAATTCTTTTAAGTTCATTTGAGGAGTATAAAAATAGTTTTGGATGATTTTTAGCTTAATGCATTCAGTACACTCAAGAGTGTACTGCACTATTTCATATTTATACCATGGTGTACTGACATTTGTTAAATCAAAATCATGTTTTAAATTATTGTAGATTATTTTGATGGGTAGTAAGCTCAAATGATATCATCTTTTACTTTAGTACATTTAGTAACACTTAACAGTGTGCCATTTTATTTTTCATGTAAATCATGATGTACTGCCCAATTATAAATCTAAATGATATTGTAAGCTGTTTTGAGTTCATTTGAAGAGTATTTGAATAATTTTGGATCATTTTTAGCTTAATATATTCAATACACTCAAGAGTGTATTAGCACTATTTCATGTTTATACAATATATACTAACATTTGTGAGATTAAAATCATATTTTAAACTATTGTAGAATATTTTGATGAGTGAGATCAAATGATATCATTTTTTCTTCAATACATTCAATGCACTTATGAGTGTCATTTATTTTTTATGTAAACCATACATGGTCCATTTATAGATCTAAATGATATTATAAGCTATTTTGAGTTCTTTTGAAGAGTATTAGACTAGTTTTGAATCATTTTTAGCTCAATTTAATATACTCAAGAGTATACTACATTATTTCATGTTAATATAGTGTCGACATTTAAGAGATCAAAATCATATTTTTATTGTAGATTATTTTGATGGGCAATGAGCACAAATAATATCATTTTATCTCAATACATTCAATAAAAGTGATTTACTTTATGTAAATCATGGTGTAGTGTCTAATTGTAGCTATAAATGATATTGTAAGATGTTTTGAGTTCATTTAAAGAGTATTAAAATAGTTTTGAATCATTTTTAGCTTAATACATTCAGTGCACTCAAGAGTTTGTACTATTTCATGTTTATATAATAGTCGACATTTATGAGATCAAAACATATTTTAAATTATTGTAAATTATTTTGATGGGCGAGCTCAAATAATATCATTTTTCCTTTAGCACACTCAAAAGTGTATTACTTTATTCTTTTATGTAAATCATGGTGTACTACCAAATTGTAGATCTAAATGATATTGTAAGTTATTTTAAGTTCATTTGAAGAGTATTAACATAGTTTTGGATCATTTTTAGCTTAATACATTCAATATATTCAAGAGTGTCTACACTATTTCATGTTTATATCTTGGAGTCGACATTTGTGAGATCAAAATCATGTTTTAAGCTATTCTAGATTGTTTTGATGGGCAGTGAGCTCAAATGATATCATTTTTTCAGTGCACTCAAGAGTGTATTGATTTATTTTTATGTAAACAATGATCTGTCCAATTATAGATCTAAATGATATTATAAGCTATTTTGAATTAATTTGAAGAGTATTAGAATAATTTTGAAGCATTTTTATCTCAATATATTCACATTTAAGAGTGCATATATTTCAAATGGAGCAATGACATTTGTGAGATCAAAATCATATTTTAAGTTATTATAGATTATTTTGATGGGCAAGTGATCACAAATGATATCATTTTATCTCGCATATTTACACTCAAAGTGTCTTTATTTTAAGTAAATCATGATGTACTACCCAATTGTAGATATAAATGATATTGTAAGCTGTTTTGAGTTCATCTAAAGAGTATTAGAATAATTTTAAATCATTTTAGCTTAATACATTTACTACACTCAAGAGTATTGTACTATGTCATGTTTATATAGCGATTTGACATTTATGAGATCAAAATCATATTTTAAATTATTGTAGATTATTTTGATGGACAATGAGCTTAAATAATATCATTTTTCTTTCAGCACACTCAAAAGTGTACTACTTTATTTTTTATGTAAACCATGGTGTACTATCCAATTGTAGATCTAAGTGAAGGGACAAGTCTTAGAGACTTACGGCTACACATCCTATCCCCGGACTATTCTCTTAATGATTTACGATAAGCAAAATTATGCTCATTCATGAAGAGAAAAGTCACAAATTTGGAAATGTACTTGATGGAGCCTCATCGATCAAACAAGTCCAATCTCTAAATTTTCCAAGAGCAAGAAGCGATCGGATCATCTTCATAACACCAGAATGAGAGATAATGAGGCAATCATATGGATTGACCGAGCCAAGAACTAATAATGAAGCTGAATATGAAGCATTAGTGATAAGTCTAGAAGAAGCTGTTTTCATAGGCATTCAGAACTTGCATATTTTTGGCGATTCTCAGCTTATTATAAATCAAGTACTTAGCATCTATAGAATTAACAAGCTTGAGTTAGCTTTCTATCAAAAGCGAGTTCTTGAGCATATGAAGCAGATACCAAATATCACACTAACTTGAGTCTCCCAATCTGAGAACAATAAAGCCGACTGGTTAGCAAAACTAGCTAAGGAAATGGCAAGTATGAACGGTGATTATGTCATGATCGACATATTTACTTGAGTCTTAGCCAAAGTATCAATCCCACGAGTAGGGGTTATTAAACCCGATGCTGAGGATGACTTAGGTTGCTCCTCATACTCCCCAAAATCAACAAAGTTGTACCTAGAAGAGCTAAGAATGACATTGCCTCAAAAAATAGTGTGAGCCTTTGTTATTATAGAAGAGTCACATGATTGGAGGCAAGCCTTCATCGACTATTTTAAAGAAGCAAATTACCAAGTAATAAATCAGCGGCTCAAATCGAAAGAGAATGCTACTATGCTTTTCGTCAACAACATTATATCGATCCTTGAACAAATGTGGCTATGATGCCTAGGGGTAGATGAAGCTAGCAAAGTGATGATTGAAGTTCATGAAGGACTTTGTGGTGCACATCAGTCAGGTCCCAAGATGGCAGTAAAGATCAAAAGGATGGGCTATTATTGGTCATCTATGGTGAGAGACTATGTCATGAGTGTCAAGTGCATGGGGATCTCATCCATCAACCTTCAAATCCATTACACCCAATAATAGCATCATGACCATTCGAATATTGGGGTACAGAGATAATTGGACCAATTGATCCACCGTCGTCAGCTCGACATCGCTTCATCCTAGCAGCAATTGACAATTTCTCTAAGTGGTGACCATTTAAAGAAGTTACTCGAGTGATCAACTTCTTCATAATGTGGTTTATAGATTTTGGAGTGCCATAAATAATTTCTAATAATGGCACGCTTTCAAAAGTGCAAAGATTTATAGATTCATCGATCAACACAAAATTGATTGGTGATAGTCTTCAATATATAATCCAAGAGCAAATGGCAGGAGGCCTTCAACAAGACATTAGTCAAGGCAAGAAGATTCTCACCAAAATAAGAGAGAATGACATACCAAGCTAGTAGAGGCTCTATGGGTATATCGAACTACCTACAAGACGTCGACTAAAGCCACTCCCTATTCACTGGTATTTAGAACTGAAGCAGTTCTTCCACTTTAAGTTAAGTTGCCTTCACTTTGAGTAGCCATCCAGTACAATCTAACTGAAGATCAAAATGCTCATCTGAGAATGGAGGAACTCGACGCGCTTGATGAAGTTAGATTACAAGCTCATCAAAATTTGGAAGTCTATCGAGCTAAGATGTCTAGAGCTTTTAACCATATGATGGCCTCAACATTCCAAAAGGGGAATTGGTCCTTGTGAGAAGGCCAATTATTCTAATCAAAATTTGGTGGAAAATTTGAACCTAATTGGAAAGGCCCTTTTGTCATTGAAAAGGTATACCAAGGAGGGGCATACTAACTCGTCAACCTAAAGGGTGAAAGACCAATGTCACCAATTAATAGTCGATACTTGAAAAAGTACTATACTTGACGACCACATTATCAAGGTACAATAGAAATCCCCCTGCAAGGCAGGAGGCATTTTTTTTGTATATCTATTTAGGTTGACATCGTGCTTCATTTCGAGATCCCTAAATAAGCATACTCCAAATGAAGAACTGCCACAAAATTCCCTATTACATAGGGCATTTTAGATTTTATATCTGATGAAATCAAATGTTAAAATCTCTCTAGAGTACACCAATTCAAATATGGATGTATTTGTATATTTTCATCTTGAAAATTCTCTTACATGTAATTTAGAATTCCCCCTGCAAGACAGGGGGCATTTTTTTAATTTATATTAAATTTATTTGAGTCGACATCGTGCCAAAAGATGAGGTCCTCAAATATATTCTTATTCAGGTTGACATTGAGCTTTACGCTGAAATCCCTGGATATATCCATAACTATTACTGTTAAGTTGTATATTTTGCAGAAATAAAAAGAATCTTTTTCTATGCATGAAAGGACAACCCCAAATGTCAAGAAATTTATCTACCAGATTTGCCAATTTCTGGAGATCAAGTCAGAAGAACTCCTGATTTTGGAAGTTCAATCAATTAAGTTGGAGAATCATCAACCTCTATATCCTAAAGTCTAGGACGCAGATGGGTTATAAAGGTCAAACTCAACAAGCCCACAAATAATCGAGTTGTTGATGCTCTCCTCAATCAACAAGCCACAAGAAAAGGCCGTAGTGAAAGAGCCCCCGTTCGTCAGTCTGATGACAAAACCACCAACCCACTAAAACTTAAGTCAAAGATTCGAGTAGGTTCTAAAGGTTGAACTCAACAAGCCCAAATATGGTCGAGTTGCTGACGCTCTCCTCACTCAACAAGCCGCAAGAAAAGGACACAGGGAAAGAGCTCCCTGCTCGTCAGTCCAATGATGATAGCTATTCAATCTCAAACCAGATCCAGCTTAATGATTACAAGCAACCAAGATCCAAGAGATCTCTCTACTTGATTGATAGATCAAGGCAATCTGAGGAAACACTCAACTCAGGGCCGCCCCAAATCAATATTCATATTACCTGCAAGGTGATATTTCAATCTATTCAAATATTCTAATCAAGCTCAAAGCATAAATCAAAGCCTATCTCCTCATCAAGTCCATCAAAGTAGAAAGCACAGGGCCGAGGAAGCAATTCCATAGTTCATACAAAGCCGATGGCTGAACTAAAGAAATTCTATGATTATTCAGTCTATTAAAGCACATGTTGCAAGGCTAATAACTCAACATCGACCCTATATAAGCCAGAAGGATGGGTCATCTGTATGTATCCTTCAACGAATCCGTCAAAGCAGCAAGCACAGGATTCATGGCATACATACACTTCCTGACAAGTCAATGTTGACAAATCAGATCAATCCTTCATCCAGTCTGTCAAGCTCAAAGTTAGGATAGAAGGAATTTCAAATCGATCAAACATGGATAAACCATTCCCTGGAGTCCTTCATCAAAACAAGCAACTAATTCCTCCATCAAACCCAACCAAGCATGACGCTGGGTTGGAGGAGACTCAAATCGCAAGAACATAAGAAAAAGAGATCTTCAAGAAAGCCAAAGCATATAGTAGATGGTGTAAGAACTCTTATCTATCCGAAAAGTTAATTCTGATAAATCGGTCAAGCCCATCATTTAACATGTCTTGCATAAGGTAGCATACTAATAACAAATCCTATCAAAGCTCTGTAAGCTATTGCAATCAAAGTTAAAATGATCCAAATTCTATAGCCAGCACATAAATTAAACCCAAAGCACAAAGCATACAAATTAACTCTAGAGTACAAATCAAAGTCGATCCTCATCAAATCCACAACAGTAAAAAAGTGCATAAATAATAGAGGAATGCTGACATCCACTAATACAACAAGAGGATAGACGATACATGACTGATAAAAAAAAGAAGAAGAAAGAAAAGTAAAGTACATCATGGGAGCCTAGATCAGAACTCACTAAATAAATAAAGATCTACTCTCACTCCAATCAGAAAGATCAGTCTAATCAAAGCTTCAATCTACTATAGGTGACATAGCGATAACGCCGCTCCCGCCTATTGCCCGAAGCTCTCGTCTCTGAGTCTCGACAATAACTGTCTAACTCAAAAGAAGCATCTATCAAACTTTGATGGTCATGTAGAGCCTCAAGAATCTCCTCAAACTCATCATAGGTCACATCTCCTACGGCATGACTGCCTCAAGCTCTATTAAAGTGCTAGAGAACAATACTAAGTGATCTCATCCGGTGGATCAAGAACTCAGCGCCTCTACAAAGAGTCTCCAGATACCGAGAACCCGCCTCCTCAAGCCAAGCTAAAAGGTCCAAAGCGGTGTGATAAGACGTGAAGTCCAGGACTGGGTGAGTCCAAGGCAATCGGAAATCACATCCCTCAAAATACACAAGACACCCATGCTCCTATCATGCGATTAGGCATAGGAACAAATGAAAATAATCGACAAAGTAGAAAAGAAATATAAAAGACTGCCACTAAAGAATAAAGAGAGAAAGAAAGTACATGAACATGGTGAATCCGACGGTGTATCGTAAGCAATGTAATCCTCGAGGACCCTCACTATCGATAAGCTCAGGCTATGTGTCGGCTCAACAAAACTCTAGGCATGAGATCTCTCACCAAGTCTAGCCGTGACAATGAGAAAAGTCGACTCGAGAGAAAAGTGGTCCTAAAGGAGTAGCAAAATCGGTAGTATCAAAGGCGGACATGCAACGGCTCAACCCTAGAGTCCTCCATAATATCTCCAGTGCTACCTGACACCTGTGGCACTTCATCAGAAATCATAATAGTGGAAGTGGACTCATGGCACAATCACTAAGCTCAAACAGCTCGAATACACTACATCTCTAGATGGTGAAGAAATCTTAGTATAGCTAGGAGAATCCCTAGCTCACTCGCTATGAGGAATGGTGTCCTCGACTAACCTCCTCGCCAATCGGCGATCATGAATTACATCAAAATATTAGATATGCTGAATATATTTTAACAATGCAATGAAGAAGATGACAGAAGTATGGAAGGAGAGAAAGATAGTGATCATACCTCTAATGCTGTTATCTTCTACCAATGGTGATCGATGATGGGTCCTCTGACCTCGAGGAACTCCTAAAGACCTCACTCTATGCTCATACCTCTTGGCGCCACGCTCCAGGAAAGGACCAAAAGACAATCGTACCCAAGTGAGTTGAGTATAGCTGACCCCTGTATGGCTCTGTGGAGGCTATCCGAAAATGAGAGCTAGTACCAAGTCTCAAGAATGTAGCAAGCTCTGCAAAGATAATAACATGTCTCAAAAGGTACCGTCCTAGTCTTCCCGACATCTACTAACCTGAATGAATGGTCGGCCATCATGAGTAAAATGATAAAACAAATACATTTGACGATTCAAATGATACCACACAACCTCGACTAATATGACTATAAAGTACTTCTACCACTCTCATGCCATACAAGATCCAACGTATACCATTGGTGCCTATCAAGTCGATCACCCTCAAGTGTGAAAGAAAGAATCCAATCCTCTCAAAGGTAGATGCTTGTATATCAATAATATCCTATCCTCAAAAAAGTATCGGGTACTCAAAACATGCATAGGCTATATGAAGGTGCATCCAAGCGTATAGGTAATGCCAAGGCAATCTAACATCACGATTACCAAATGAATCTGCCTCAAAAATTGCTCCAAGAACTCTATAAACTCTAGCTAGTATTGTTGGAGCTAATGAGATCTGCTCACCTCGTGAAATCTCATGCTAATAGAACGGCGAGTAGACCACGCAATCGGTAGCACAAAGATGCAGAGCCAAGTAGCTATGAACCCTGCTAAGAGTAATTCCTCGCTCAAATCATATATAGTTGGAGAAGAGTACCCAACCAAGAAAGCAGATCCTCGACAAACCATCGACATCCGATACCCCAATCCAAAAGGATCATGTAGCAATACGGACTCCTCAGACAAAGCGTGCTCCTGTAAAAAACTCTGAATCCATGTACTCATAGGAAGTGTAGCATATGAGCGCCTAGAATACCCTGAATCCCTGAAAGTCAGGTGGTAGTGGCTAAAAAGATCAATATAAGCTGGTGGCATGGCTAACCTACCTCGTCGGTCACCGTTAGATGAAGGCTATCTGAGAAATAACTCCTCATCAGGTGAAACACACTCCTCGTAGTAGTAACCAAACACTAGAAGTCCTAACACAGTCTGTAAGTCCCAAAGTGTGACTGTCAACTCCTCCGATCCTATCCAACATGTGTTGCGGCTACTGTCCCAAAACTTTGCAACTCCGTAAGCCCAAGCAGGAGGAATGCCACTAAAATCAAATATAGACACATACCGCCTCATAAATATGCTGTTCAGAAGGTGTCTTTGAGCTCGCAAGATATACCTAGCCCATGTGACGTATCCACGAGGAAGACTAGGGATCTTGCCAATGGATGAATCTCGAAGCAAGTCTGACGAGCTCGACGTGAATGGCTCAAGTCTACGCCTGCCTCGCCACTGCCGCGTAAAATATCACAATATCCAGAACTAACCTGAGCTATGGCACCATCCAAAAGATTGTAGTCTCGATTTCGCCTAATTGTAGACACCCACCTGGAATCCTCGAAGCAATAAGAGTGAGGCATAGTCGAAATAAGGGGATCGCAAAGAAACCCTCAAAAATCACGCCCTCTCAACATGTCATGCTCTGATTCTATCCTCGATATTGGCATCTCCGCGGGATCATGTCTATCAATCTCCCCAAATAGTCTTCTTCACTAGGCTCACTAGGAGACAAGTCGTCTGATCTCCCCCAAGCAAACATCCTCCAGTTAAATGATTATAGGAAACACATATAAGAATTCGGGTGAAAACATAACAACATATAAACAAAGAGAGAATAAAAAGCTTCACTAAAGACATAATTAGCACAAATAAGATCTGCATGCATCATATTTGCATATTGTTGACCTTTCTAGATCCCATTTTTTTTTTTTTTTGGGAATAAAAAAGAAAAGAAAAAATAGTAATAATAATAGTGCGTAAATATATTTATATTATATATATGTAAATATATATATAACATAAATACATTTATGTTATAAATATATATATATATATATAAATATAAATAGATATTACAAAAAAAGGAAAAAAAAAGAAAAAAAAGAAAAGAAAAGAGGGGCCTCACATATATCTGCTTGGCCAAAATAAATCTGTAAGCCTGGTTTCTCACAAAAAGCGGTCTCGTTTGTCTCCTTAAAAAAGAGTTCTATGAGATTCAGTTTTTCGGCTCCCTCACCCGATAATTTGAATCTCTCAACCGTTCCCTCTTTCGTTCGAACAGATCCTCCCTAACTGTTCTCTCCTGCTGTTCAATTTCGCTCTCTCTCTCTCTCTCTCTCTCTCTCTCTCTCTTCCTCATGCACACCCAGAAACCGCCGGCGCTCGGTTTTCCCTCTCCTTCCTCAACCACAGGAAACCGAATGAGGACCTCTCTTGTTCGTCTCCTTCAAACCGCAAGGGAGAACGGCATCAAACAAAGGGCTCTTTCTCTCTCAGCAAACCGCATGCATGAAGAAACTTACTTTGCATGATCCGACCCTCGCGTCGGAGTCAACCTCAGCAAGCAACGACGGAGGAAACGATCTCGACATCGGACATCCCACCGATGATTCCCTGCATTGCCGGAGGTCGCCTAAAGGATTCCACCGCCGATATCTCGCCTGATACTTTCACTTCCTGAAGACTACCTCTTCGTCCACTACAGTGGCCAGGGCACCCGTGTCCCGGACGAAACCAGCGAGCACGATGAAACTGGCTATGATGAGTGCATCATCCCTTGCGACATGAATCTAATTACAATTGACGGTTTCAGAGAGCTTGTTGATGATCTCCCGAGGGGATGTTGGCTTACCTTAGTCTCCGACTCGTGTCACAGTGGTGGCCTGATTGAGAACGCCAAAGAACAAATTTGTGAGAACAACAGGCGTAATGAAGAAGAAGAAGAAGTGAGTTCAGCTTCTCAACTTTCTTAAAGCATATCGTGCACAGTGCTTTGGAATCCCGTGGCATTCGACATACCTTTCGAAGGCCTTAGCCGCCACCATCGGCACCGTCATCCTGATGAGGAAGAAGCCACTCAAACTAAATTTACAAGTAATGGCCATCACATCAAGAGTAAATCCCGTCCATTGGCTTCTTCTGGCTGAAACCGCAAGCCGGAGTCTTCCTCCCTTCCCTGATTTCTTTGCAAATTATAGCATTGCTCCTCCAAGAGGAGTCTTGCTTTGTGGTCCTCCTGACACAGATGGCCTTGCACCAGTTAGGTCCAGCAAGCAGGAACAGATTCACAATTATGTTGTTTCAACTCTACTAACTTTAATGGATGGTCTTGACATACGTAGACCAGTATCAAAATATATTCTTCCACATTAAAATTTGTGGGGAAGGCTTGCTGTTTGTCTCGATGAGGCTGCAATGATTGGAGTTGCTTGTGATCTCAACTCCCGTGGATTTCATGTATCATGCAAAGCTACTGAAGAAGTGATTGGATATGCAAAACAATATTCAATTACTGGAAGTTTGCCTCTGATTAGTAAATTGCAAGAAGAAGGCTTTGATGTACAGATTTCAGGATATGGCATAATGGATACATACCATGCAAAGAGTGACACTCATCAGGACGTGAATATATATATATATATATATATGTGTATGGAATATTTGTGTTTATGCTTTTTCCTACAGGTTCAAGAACCCGCTAATGCCTATCAGGGCGTAGTGGGTGCATGAATACGGCTGTGGTGTCACAAGAAACCACTCGCTACGCTCATCAGGGCATGACGGGATGAAATTCGGCCGTAGTATTCCAGGACACCGCTCGCTACGCTCATCAGGGCGTACCGAGTGATTGAAGGCCTCGTCATGCTCATCAGGGCGTGACGAGATGAAATTCGACCGTAGTGTTCCAGGACACCGCTCGCTACGCTCATCAGGGCGTACTGAGTGATTGAAGGCCTCTTCATGCTCATCAGGGCGTGACGAGATGAAATTCAGCCGTAGTGTTCCATGACACCGCTCGCTACGCTCATCGTACTGCGAAATTGAAGAACTCGTCATGCTCATCAGGGCGTGACGAGATGAAATTCAACCGTAGTGTTCTAGGGCATCGCTCGCTATGCTCATCAGGGCGTACAGAGTAATTGAAGGCCTCGTCATGCTCATCAGGGTGTGACAAGATGAAATACAGTTGTGGTGTCGCAAGACACCACACGCCATCGTGGCGCATAAGCCAAAATAGTTCGATGCGTCTATGTCGGGATGACGGAATACCAAATGCTAAAATTTGGAATATTTGCATATATAATTGCTTTTATGTAGGTTATTGAAGGTCTTGTTATGCTCATCAGGGCATAACGAGATTAAAATTTGACCGAGGTGCTTCAAAACACCAACCGCCATGCTCATCAAGGCGTGAAGGGTAGGCCAAAACACCCCCGATGCAGCCTCCTACACGGGGATGATGACGGGAGGCTGCCAAAATTGTCAAATCTTTGACTTAAAAAATGTGAGAATAAAATGAATCGACTTAAGGATGTTAAGCAAAGAAACCTAAAGCTAAAATTCAAATTAAAAAACTCCAAACAACAAAATGGGGAGGGAAAATAATATACACCAAACATGAAAGTAAAAGAAAAAAAGAAGGGGAAAATGAAAGTCACTTCGAGGGTAAATCTTCTTTATAAAATAAGAAACTAAATTATCTTTTGAACCTATAGCTTCAAAACACCTTCTTCGCCACGATTTGCAACCCTTGTACAAGCATGTAGATACTAAATCCAAATCTATAAAATCATAAGACTTCTTTTAATCAAAATCAAGGAATTTCATTCTAATTATGATTTAAAAATCAACTAAATCATTAATTAGAGAAATTGTCTAAGCTATATACATCGGCATGTGCCTACATAATGCTAAATGCTTAAATTTAGATGTCCGAGGATGTATGAAGTTGTTTCTCGGTTTAGTCATAGGAGTGAGTCCGGGTTAACAAAACCTAAATACTTATAATAAGAGTTTCAAATCAGCGAAATATCTAAAAATTGATTTTGTCAGGTGACAATAGATTTAGTCTTCTGTTAGCAGCTAAACAGAGTTGACAGGAACTAAAACTCTTAAACATATTCAAATTAATCAAATTTTCAAATCAAATTAAGTTACTTCCGGTTTAGACATGGGACTGGGTCCGGGTTAACAAAACCTAAAAATATATAATAAGAGTTTCAAATCGGAAATATCTAAAATTGATTTTGTCGTGAAATCTAGTGTTCTTAGCCTAAATTGACAAGATCTAAAACTTTTAAACATATTCAAATTAATCAAATTTTAAAATCAAATTAAGTTGCTTCCTAGTTTAGTCTTATGACTGGGTCCGGGTTAACAAAACCTAAAAACCTATAATAAGAGCTTCAAATTAGTGAAATATCTAAAAAATTGATTGTGTCGGGTGACAGTAGATATAATCCTCTGTTAGCAGCTAAACAGAGTTGACAGGATCTAAAGCTCTTAAACATATCCAAATTAATTAATTTCTCTAATCAAATCAAATCAAATCAAATCAATTTTCAAATATCAATTAGAAACCATTTAAATGGAATTTTATCACTAAAACTTAAATCAAACCCAATCTATCCACCTTCCGTAATTGTTTATCAGGGGTGATAAATTAAACAAACTTTAGCTCACAAAGGAGCCAATGTCAAATCAAGTGTTCTACTATGTTTACTCTCAATCAATCTCTTGCTAGTAAGGATGTGGCATGTGTCCTCTAAACTGTGTGGCTTGGCAAGTTCCACGTGATGAAGCTATGACCGTGAGTCCTCGACGGGTGGTTTGGCTACCCATTTATTATATTACGATCATGATCGATGTGCTCCCCAATGGCTCTGTCCTTTGAGTTGTGAATAATAGGGTATACTTGATAGGGCAAACAACCCTTGACTAAGGTGGACTTAAGATTGTCTTCTTAGACAAACACCACCCCAGATCTACAAGGTTTTCTTGGACGACGTAACCCATGTATTACTGATGAAGATCCTTCTGTCAGGTTGGGTCGACTACCTCCTCTGACTAAGTAGACTAGGGACCGTGATTGCCCAGGATGACGGATCTATGGGATCTAGATCGGGCACATCATCATTCCCCCAACCATCTGGTTTAAGCTAAAATGATGAATTTCATATCTTAAATTTTGAAACTCCATATGCTGCTACTATACGTTGCGCATTCAACGATCTAATGACTAGCCTTAATCGAAAGTTCTCTCTCACTTACTAGGAGGGGTAATTAATTATAGGGGCTTGCGCCTATAGGAAACCTGGAACCAGATCTAAAGTCCTCGCAAAATGAGGATGAAATCTCTGGGTAGGGTCTTATCTACTATCTCATCGGTCTTCTGAAAATTACACCGACACTTTAAACCACTCTTTTCATCGAAGAGGTCGGTCCCAAATTTTCGGAGCCCACACCTTTGTAGAAGAAGGTCAGAGCCTTGCCGACATAAGAAAAAAAATTTTTATTACCCTTAGCCCGTGAACTTCTGCTAGATAATTTCTAATCCAACGTAGAAGAACATCGGAGCATATGGGAGAAAATTGTCTCCTAATGGGGTTTTATAGATCCACAATAAAAAGGGAAATAAATTTTGACAAAAATTTGGAAATATTTAAATAGATTTCAAAATTTCTTCTCTCAATAATATCTTTCTTTTATAAAAGTGAAAAAAGGAAGAAAATAAAACCAAAAATTTTCTCATCGACGCATTTATGCACCCAGACGAGTCGCACAGCTTTGCCCAGTTGCGCCAGAGCCCCGAGCTAAGATCCCACAAGCGTGAACTGTGCTCCCGGCGCTCACGCTGCCTCGCTACCAACTTCCGGGTGAACCCAAATTTCACTAACATTGAAGAAGTTATTATTTTCAATTATTTGACATATATTTTGGATTATTGAGTTAATGTCATCCAAAACTGGGAAACCGATATAACACGAAAAAATTTTACTAATTGAAGCACGAATCATGATGTCAAAAGCAATCTGATTATTAGTCAAGACTAATCCGTGATCAAGCTTAAAATATAATTAAAAATTTAGGATATCGTTAGATTCCTAAATAGCTCATAAATAGTGTTTATAGTCAAATCGAGCGTCTTGACGAGGATCTAACAAGCCCAAGTTCTCTTAATTCTAACTTTATTTAAATATTCAAATATACAAAATACATGAGATGATCAAAAGAATCATTTTGAGCCGTCTGATGGAGAGGTTTGGATTTTGCATGTATTTATAGAAACGTCACTCCTCTAATATATAAATAGCACATCATTCTTTATATGTGGGACCCTGAAAGTGAAAGAGAGTTGAGAGCTCTGAGACTCGATGAATCTCATAGCTTAATCGAGAAATTATCGATAACCCATCATGGATCGCCGCCGCCGCTGCACGCCACGGTATCGTTGCCGCAATTGCGCGACGGCATCGCCGACCACGGCCATCGCGTCGACCACCGCTGATCACTATGCCGATCACATAACCACCATCGCATTATTGCTGACCACCACCGGCGGCCATCGACCACCACATCATGCTGACCACTACCGCTGATCCGCGCCACCACCATTATCAACCACCATCCGACATGCACGCCACCATCGGTTACCATGTTATTGCCGGCTACTACCACTATCATTTTGCCGCTCACCGCACATTAGCGCCGCCACACAACCACCGACCACCGGCCATCATCATCGCCAATAACACTTACAGCCCAACTATCGATAGCTGTCACCGATTCGAATTTCATTATCAAATTTTCACATACAACTCTGTAACCTCGTGATCAAGAAAAGTTAAACTATGTACTTCAAAGCAAATATATAGTGAAAAAATGTTACTAGACGAGGCCTGTGATTTTTCCTCCTCTTTCTAGGGTTTTTCCTCATAAAAATCCAAGAGTTTCTTATTCTCTCTTCAAATATCTCGTGTGTGATGGATTTCAATAAGGCTAAGACATAAACTTGTATCTACTACAACTAATCTTCTAGCACACAATAATAATATAAATAAGAATTAAGCTTAAAATCTTCATAAAAATTGCTAAAACTTCTTCAAACATGATTAGAGCCTTCTTGTCCTTCTTCTTCTTCTTCTTCTTCTTCTTCTTCTTCTATAGCCTTTTAAATAATATATTACAAATTAGGTATAATTTGGAAAAATAGAATCAGAACATTCCACCGTTAATGGATCAATCAATCTCATAAAGGAGAGCTTTCCTCCCTCTCATGCTCATGCTCAGGCTCACCGCCACCGTTCGACGCATCATCATCCCTCGACGATGACTACCCTACCCTATTTTGCCAAAAACTAATTTTTATACTAAGCACTCTCAAACCAACCAATGGCTCCACCGCCGCTTGGTGTCCAAAGATTCGCCAGATTTAGATCAGAGAACGCAGGCCTTCACCAGGTCCGTAGCCACTCATCGATGCCCCGTGGAAGCCATGACCGCAATGGCAAGATCTGAACTTTTGCCTTCTTCAACCAATGCAAGACATACGGAACACTCGAAACCCTTCGTCCCCTCGCAGTACCATTAAGCTTTGAGAACCTCCTTTGGATCTTCAAGGAGGAGGATCACCGGGCGAGGAGGCCAAAATTGAGCGAGGATTCGATTCAGCTAAGAAAATCAAACTTTCAATCCCTTCGGCGTCGGCAGATGAAATGAAGACAGCGGTGATGAGCGAGGATTCGATTCAGCTATGCCTGAACTCATTCTCTTTGAAAGTCGCAGCAACGGCAAGAATCCACAAGTGTTCGATATGCGGCGCCAAGTTCACTTCCAGTCAGGCCCTCGACGGCCACATGCGGCAGCACTGCCCTTCGAATCATCAGGCGCCAGCGAGGAAGCATAGAAATTTGAACGGACTTTCTAGATCTCAATCTCCCTCCTCCCCGAGATGATGATGATATCGCAAAGTCATCTTCCTCCGTTACAAAAGGCGCTGTTTCTTTGTGCAAAAACACCGACTTTGGTGTTGACATCTTCCTTCGTTAATTTCTATTACTTATCAGATTCTAACTAAAATATGTCACGTTAATTTCTTTCTTATCATTGATTTTATTTTTATTTTATTATTTCTTAATTTTATTCATCATTCATCATCTCCTCGACATAGTGACCTCTATGAATTATGAAGTTTTCACCATTGTTTAATGATTTTTTTTTTTGGATTAAACTTAGTTTGTTCCATCGTTTCTCCTATGAAAGCTACCTTCACTGCTGCATTTTCAAAATTGTGCCCTTTTCATGCAATATTCTCAAAAAATTAAATAAATAAATCTTCGATCACTGAATCATGAAGATGGTCACGACGTTCAATATGCTGTCTAATTATAGATCTGAAAGATATTATAAATTATTTTGATCACTTAAAAAATATTAAAATTATTTTAGATAATTTTTATCTCGATATATTCAGTACACTCAAGAGCGTACTGCACTATTTCATGTTTATATTGCAGTGTGCTGACATTTGTGAGTTCAAAATAATGTTTTAAGTTATTTTAGATTATTTTGATGGGCAGTGAGCTCAAATGATATCATTTTTTTCTTTTGTACACTCAATAAAGAGTGTACTATTTTATTTTTTATGAAAATCTTGATGTGTTGTCCAATTATATATTTAAATGATATTGTAAGCTATTTTGAGTTCTTTTGATGAGTATTAGAACAATTCTGGATCATTTTTAGCTCAATACATCCGAACTAAAACTTTACTAGTTTATTTTTATGTAAATCAGATTCTGCTCTAAATGATATTGTAAACTCTTTTAAGTTCGTTTGAAGAGTATAAAAATAGTTTTGGATCATTTTAGCTTAATGCATTGAAGAGTGTGTCTTGTGCTATTTCATATTTATATAGTGGTGTCGACATTTGTGAGATCAAAATCATGTTTTAAATTACTGTAGATTATTTTGATGGGCAGTATGCTCAAATGATATCATCTTTTACTTCAGTACATTCAGTAACACTTAAAAGTGTGTCATTTTAATTTTTATGTAAATCATGATGTACTGCCCAATTATAGATCTAAATGATATTGTAAGCTGTTTTGAGTTCATTTGAAGAGTATTTGAATAATTTTGGATCATTTTTAGCTTAATATATTCAGTACACTCAAGAGTGTATTGCATTATTTCATGTTTATATAGCAATATACTGACATTTGTGAGATTAAAACAATATTTTAAACTATTGTAGAATATTTTGATGAGCAATGAGCTCAAATGATATCATTTTTTCTTCAATACATTTAATGCACTTAAGAGTGTATTGATTTATTTTTATGTAAACCATGGTGTGTATCCATTTATAGATCTAAATGATATTATAAGCTATTTTGAGTTCTTTTGAAGAGTATTATACTAGTTTTGAATCATTTTTAGCTCAATGCATTTAATATACTCAAGAGTATACTACACTATTTCATTTTAATATACCAGTGTACTAACATTTGTGAGATCAAAATCATATTTGAAGCTATTGTAGATTATTTTGATGGGCACTGAGCACAAATGATATCATTTTGTCTCAATACATTCAATACACTAAAAGTGTATTTACTTTATGTAAATCATGGTGTACTATCTAATGTAGCTATAAATGATATTAAGCTGTTTTGAGTTCATTTAAAGTATTAGAGTAGTTTTGAATCATTTTCAGCTTACACATTCACTCAAGAGTGCACTGTACTATTTCATGTTTATATAGTAGTGCACTGACATTTATGAGATCAAAATCATATTTTAAATTATTGTAAATTATTTTTATGGGCAGTGAGCTCAAATAATATCATTTTTCCTTTAGCACACTCAAAAGTGTATTACTTTATTCTTTTATGTAAATCATGGTGTACTACCCAATTGTAGATCTAAATGATATTGTAAGTTATTTTGTGTTCATTTGAAGAGTATTAGCATAGTTGTGGATCATTTTAGCTTAATACATTCGGTATATTCAAGAGTGTTCTACATTATTTCATGTTTATATCTTGGAGTGTAGACATTTGTGAGATCAAAATCATGTTTTAAGCTATTGTAGATTGTTTTGATGGGCGGTGAGAAATGATATCATTTTTTCATTCGACACTCAAGAGTATATTATTCTTCTTCTTCCTTAATTACCATCACTTAACAATGCTTTGTGTACTCTTTTGTCAAATGCTAATGTCATACAATAATGTGTGATGGTTGGGGGAGTGAATAGAGCAAGGCATATAGTAGTGTGTTTGATGATGCTGCTTGCTTTTTGTGAAAAAAAAAATTTAATTAGACAATTGAGTTAAGTATTAATTGTTTAATTTTATTAATTAATTATTTTATTTTATTACTTGTTGTTGACCACACTTTTAGAGTGAGTTCTCAATCGCCTCATCATAGGTCTAGGACTCTTATAGACACTAAGAACTTTCCTTAAGACACTTCTAGTGATTAGGTGAACACTTAACTAAGCCTAGAGACTTAAAAGGGTTTGTCATAGAGTAGGTTATGCCTTAAAGATTTAAGGAGACTTCCTCATCTTGTGGCCTAAACCCAATATATTTTACCTTCTCAAAACCTCCAATTCAATACCAAATCCAAATCTAATTCCAAATCAAATGATTGAAACCCATGATCAAATCCAAAATCAAAATCCTGCCTAAGCCCTACGATTTTATCTTATGGACTTAGCATCTAACCAATTTCAAATCAATCCCAATTCAATTGATTTTTCAATTGATTTTCTCAAAAATCAATTCAATCCCTTACTCATTTATCAAATTCAAGTCCAAACCCAACTCCAAATGATTGAAACCCAAAATCAAATTTAAACTCCCAAATCCTCCTTATGCATTATGATTGAATTCCATGGACTTAGCCAAATCTCCACCCAATTCAATCCAAACTTGATTGATCTCCTCATGAATCATTTATCTTCATTTATATTCACAAACATAAATTAAATATGAACTCAAATAACCAAAACTAAATCAAACTAAATCCAAATCCAGCAGACCCTTTCCTAAGCCATATCAACCTACCTCCATGAGCTTAGCCAAATCCCATTCAAATTAAGCCAAAATCAATTGATTTTCTTATAAATCAATTATTCCTTCATTTATATCCACAAATATAAATTAAAACCATTCTAATAATCAAAACTAAAATCAAACTAAATTGATTTCCTTTTAAGCTTATGACCTACCTCCATGAGCTTAGTCAAATTTGCTTCTAAATCACTACAAACTCAAGTGATTTTCTCATAAGTCATTTATATCTTCATTTATATTCACAAATATAAATGGAATATAAATTTAAATAGTCAAAACCAAATTCAAAATCAAATCAAAACCCAATTTAAACCATTTAAGCCAATTCTTTGAACTTGGTCAAAACTCACCTAAATCAAGCCAAAATCAATAAATTTTCTCTTGAATCAATCATTTCTTCAATCATCTATCCAAATATAAATGAAAACTAAAATCATCAAGCAAAATTAAAATCAACCCAAGTCAAACCCAACTTAGCCCTTTTGACTTAAAAATTCCAAATGAACCAAAACCCATCATAGCCCAAATTAATTGCAATTGGATTTATATTTCAATCCTAAACCCATATATAAATCCAACTAAACCTTAATAATGTCAAAACCAAGTCAATTAGCCCATTTAGGTCCACTTGACCCAAAGTGGCCAAAAGAACCTATATGAACCAAGCTCTAATCCAACCCAAATTGGATTGAACCAAGCCCATCCAAAACTTCATATCATGATCATTGATCACCCTAGGATGATCAATTGCATTGAATTGGGTCAAAACCAAGTCAACTTGATCATTTGACCAAGTCAACCCTTCGCTCACATTAAACCTAAATTAGCCAAAACCTACCATACACTAAATCAATTGAAACCATTAATTTACACCAACTCATAATCAATGATTGAATATGACTTGACTATCAATTCAACCAAACCAAACCCAATTGACCATTTGACCCAAGTTGACCTAAATTGACCTAAAAGGTCAAAATAGGTCAAATCATGATCCAACCCAAATTGATTACAACCAATGGCTCAAGTTCTTTCCAAATTCATTGTTGAACTTGACCAAAGCTCCAATTTCATCAATTAGACCCAACCTAGCCCAATTGACCAACTTAGCCCAAATTCACCTAAAGGGTCATATTGGCCAAAATCTAAATTAAATCCGAATTGATTTGAACCAAAGCCTACAATCATTTTCAATTAGCCAATTGAACTTGAACCAACACCCAACCCAAGCCAATTTGGCCAATTTGATCAAATTGGTCAACTTGACCCATTTGACATATATGAATCCAAATGAGCCAAAATCAAACTTAGGTCAAATTGATTGAAACCACTTGAACAAAATACTTTGAATCATCATTTGAACCTAACAAGACCCATTTGGCCAATTGGTCAACAACTTAACATTGATTGACCCAAATTGAGCGAAAACCAATGAAACAAACTCATGGGACCTTGGGAGATGACCTAACCTGACCCAAACCCATCCTAGGTCAACCCAAACTTGGCCCAAACCCAATTGGAGCCAACCCCAAGGCAAATCTCTCTTGGATATGCTTCCCCATGTGGAAATTTGCCAAAATTGGCAAAGTCCACTCTCCATCATCCTTGGCGACCATCAAGCATCCAAATGGGGTATCACCTACCCACCCTAAGTGGGCTAGGCTTGCCATCGACTAAAGGGAGGTTAGTTAACTCACCTCCCTCCCAAGCTAAGAACCCAATGGTTCCAAGGAAGATCCATTAGCCATAGCAAGCCTTGAGCAACGTGGACTCAATTGACCCCTCGATGCCCTAACGACGGCTGGCCGACTGAAATTGTGGAAGCAATCCCGTCCATCCATCTCAGCCAATTGAGGTATACCCCCTCAATTCTCACAGGAAATCACACCATTCTCTTCGTCTAAGCTCCCAATAGAGAAACGAAACTCCCTAGCAAGCTCTCGAGTGATTCCAAACCCTCCCCACTTTGGATTTTCTCTTCCCGTGCAAAGCTGAAATATGGGAGCACATCCTTTATTCCAACTTCCCCATTTCTCAATCAAAACCCAATTTCTCTTACACACACCTTCCACATCGGCCAAACAAACCTTCCCTCGAGCTCCAAGCCCATAGGAGGATGAACTTCGTTCAGAGCCGTCCAAAGCACCATTCTTGGCCAACCGAGCAATCCACTTGTAACAAAGCCAATTGCTGCTCAACAGGGCATCATCTCAACTAAGCAAAGCTTCCTCAAGCTTGCGAACTACCGATCTTAACTCCGGTGAGGTAAATCCATTGAAACCGAGCTTTAGGAAAAAAGTGTTGGAGCTTTGTGAAGAAAGTTTGCATGTGAGTCGATCTTAGCCGATGGATCTTTGTGGATCCCTCGAGTGAAGGTGTGGGGTTATTTTGGAGTGAATCGAGCTCGGGTGAGCTCGAATCGAGCGATCCATGGCGAACGGGCTCCATCATTCGTCGCTCGCAGAAAGAGAGATCACGAGCCGTCTGTTCCGCATGATTAAAATAGACGATAGTGATTAGATCACGCTAGATCATCTGTTTAACCATGGGTTTGATCACGGTCGTCCGATCTTAGATCGAGCGACTCCGAGCGGCGTCTGCATGAAATTCGACCAGATGTGACTACTTAAATAAACAATCTCACGGCTCTATGTTGAAAGCACGCCACGTCAACGCACCACGTGGCGCCGACAGGATTAAGGCTTAATTAAGGCTAATTAATTAGTTTTTAAGGTTAAAATTTCCATAATTCATAATAAATTGTACAAAAATTTTAAAAATATAAACAAAGGCTCATTTTAAATATATTTCATAGAGAAATTTATTAAAATTATTCTTAAATAATTTTGAATAGAAATTTGGGCTTAATTAAGGTTTAATTAAAAAGTTAATCACCCTAATTACTCCCTAACTAATTAACTAATTAACCTCAAATTTTCTAAGATTGTTTAAGGGGATGACCTTAGCCTGCCCTATTTTTCTTGGGATTTATTGGTTAATTAATTGAGAAAATTGATTAAGTAAGCTCTAATTACTTTCTTAACTTAATTTGGTGATAATTAAGGATATGAACAGTAACTTGCCTAATTAATTGAATCATTTATCACTCTTTAACAGTGAGGAGGCTTAGGGAATTGGATTGAGGCTTCTCTCTAATCTTTTCCATAAATTTCCTTCACTTTTGGAGAGAAATTAATTTGTGTAAAAACTGATATAATTTCACTTCCTAAGAAACACTATGATGGCTATTTCGATGGCTCGTCGGACTTAGGATGGATTTCAGTCATAGGGGCGTGCAGTCGCAAGACATATTGACTTTGGCAACTTGGGACAAGAAGAAGACTTTGGCGGCTTAGGAGGGAAGACAACTTTGGTGGCTTGGGACGAGCAGATGACTTCAGCGGCTTGAGACAAGTAGTAAAGTGCTAGTTTGCAAGAGCTGATGCCTTAGAGGTCTATAGGATGTGCAAGGAGGGTGGCACGCTGAAGTTTGGTGCTCGTATAGGTGTACATGATGTACATCGGTTTTATAATTGACACTTTGCATAAATATTGAGTGACGATATGCAACATAGTTGTCCGACATCAGCCTTGATGTTAATAGTGTGAAGTAAACTTATAAGCCATGGCGTATGTCAAATGCATGCATCGACCTTATATATTATGACATGCATCTACTTTATAGGTGATAATATGCATCGACGACTTATAATGATTTTATAACTAATGGGCCTCATAAACTAGAACTATATGCAACAAAATTATTAGCAAGCATCAACATTGGCATCAACAATGTATATTAACTTTATAGATGAAGATTTATGTCAACATTGTTGGGAATAAAGTCAAGACAAGCGACCATAGTTACCTGACAGCATTTATTGATAGGTAATCTATAGTGTGATTATCAAGTAGATCTCTCTCCAACATTAAGTAAAGGTTTGGCAATTACCCCTCATATGAAGAATGGTTGCTTATTTATAGTTTTTTTTTTTTACTTTTATTATTTTTATCAAAATCCTCAAAATATTATTTTGGATGGTCCATATTGATCCCTTCAAGCATAGAGCATTCATTCAATATTTAAGTGTATTAATAATTTCAAAATTAAATAATATTTATCTTATTAAATTTATTCAATTTAGATATTTATTTTAAATATAAGTATGCAAGATTTGTGGCTCACTACTTGATGAAGAAAAATATTTCTTGAAAGTCAAAAATTTGAATCATATTATTTGAAGTTTATCACTCATCATTTAAAAAAAAAATTCAAAATTTTAAAGCAATCAATTGTAAGGAGTTTTACCTATTTGCTTGAACCCTTTGTCTTCCTTCATTGATTTTCTAATGATACTAGACCTTCCTTATTGACAAGGAACAAGGTAGTCCATAATCCTTTATTATACCATTAGAGTTAAAAGCAGAAAGAGAGCCAAGGTTTTCGCATGCTTGTAAGGTCCCTCTTCATTGGTAATATTTAACAGAAACCTCCCTCACTATAGAGTCCATACTCTCACCCTTTTGCCCTATGCCTGACTTTTACTTGTAATCTATAAATCAATAGAGGGAAATATACTCAATGAGAAATAAGATCATAACAAGAAATATATAACAAGAATAACTATAAGCTCAATATCACCAAAACATTAAAGTTGTTATTATCAAAATTTATCAATTAGTTGTTATCGTTAATATATAATAATTTATAATTAATGTATAATAATTGAATATTAATTGAGAGTTATATATCACTTTTATTATTGAAATCTGAATATAAAGTTAGATCTGAACTCCTCAAATAATATTTTTTTTCCTTTATATACGAAGCTGAAAGAAAATCAAAAAACCTGACTAAAATTTTTTTAAAAGAATGACGGAATACATCTTCAGAGAATGAATTCTGTTGTCCGTTTCCGTAGCGAAACATGAATGGCTGCTAATAATTCTTCATTTTTTTATTTTTTTTACTGGCTGTAATTGTCATCAGATTCTACATTTTCGGGTTTCTTCTATTCCATAAATAACCTTAAGAGAGAGAAGCCAGTGAACTTGCAAACGGAAACTTAGCTACCGAAACTGCTTTCCTCTGAGCCAAACTCAACGTGGATAAACGAGAGAGTGAGAGGTGTGAATTTGCTGGTTTTTTCTGTTTGGACTCGCAAATTAAGCCTTTCCACACCTTATCACTATATAAATAATAGCCCGTTAATTGCCTTCCTCACCCTTCACTTCTCACGACACAAGCTTCTTTCTCACCTATCATCGATGGAAGGTATATTCGAAGATTCGTCCATAGTGAGACGGAAGAGAACCAAGCGGCAAAGGCTTCTGCCTTCATCGCCAGCGACGGCAGATGTAGAGACGTCTTCATCGACCTCCGCGGAGTTCTTTCTGATCACAGCTGAGCAGGAAGAATACATCGCTAATTGCCTTGTACTTTTTGCCCTAGGTGGTCATAAGCCAAGAGACCCAGAACCCAAAGCGACAGAGGACGCAACCACCGCCATGAAATTTACAAACCGGCAATTCGCAGAGGCTGCGACCACCACCCGCGGCAAGGCTGGATTAGACGTCTACGAGTGCAAGACTTGCAACAAATGTTTTCCTTCCTTTCAGGCGCTCGGCGGGCATCGCGCCAGCCATAAGAAAATCAAGCTTTCGATCCCTTTGGCATCTACAGATGAAACGAAAACGGCGGTGATGAGCGAGGAATCGATTCAGCTAAGCCTGAACTCATTCTCTTCGCAAGTCGCGGCAACGGCAAGAATCCACGAGTGTTCGATATGCGGCACCAGGTTCCCTTCCGGTCAGGCTCTCGGTGGCCACATGCGGCGGCACCGCCCAATGAATCCACAGGAGCCAGCGAAGAAGGAGGGGAATTTGAACGGACTTTCCCTGGATCTCAATCTCCCTCCTCCATGAGATGATGACGACGATATCGCAAAGTCGTCTTCCTCAGTTTAATAATTTTTTAAAAAAATTTTCGGGTTAAATTTAGTTTGTTCCACCGCTTCTCCTATGAAAGCCACCTTCCATTGGGTGCATCTGCATTTTCAAAATTGTAATTTTTTCATTCAATATACTCAAAAAATTAAATAAATAAATCTTCTATCACTCAATCATGAAGATGGTAATGGCGTTCAATGTATTGTCCAATTATAGATCTAAATGATATTATAAGCTATTTTGCGTTCACTTGAAGAGTATTAAAATAGTTTTAAATAATTTTTAGCTCAATACACTCAAGTGCGTACTATACTATTTTATATTTATATAGCAGTGTGCTAACATTTGTGAGATCAAAATCATATTTTAAGCTATTTTAGATTATTTTGATGGGCATTGAATTCAAATGATATCATTTTTTTCTTCACTACACTTAAGAGTATATAGTTTTATTTTTTATGAAAATCTTGGTGTGTTGTCGAGTTATACATCTAAATAATATTGTAAACTATTTTGAGTTCATTTGAAGAGTATTAAAATAATTTTGGATCATTTTTAGCTCAATATATTCAGTACACTAAAAATTGTACTGGTATATTTTTTATGTAAATCATAGTGCACTGCCCAATTATAGATCTAAATGATATTATAAGCTGTTTTAAGTTCATTTGAATAGTATTAAAATAGTTTTGGATTATTTTTAGCTCAATGCATTCAGTACACTCAAGAGTGTATTGCAGTGTTTCATGTTTATATAGTAGTGTAATGATATTTATGAGATCATAATCATGTTTTAACTTATTGTAGATTATTTTGATGGATAGTGAGCTCAAATGATATCAATTTTACTTCAGTACATTCAATAACACTTAAAAGTGTACTGCTTTATTTTTTTATGTAAATCATAATGTACTGCCCAATTGTATATCTAAATAATATTGTAAGTTATTTTGAGTTCATTTGAAGAGTATTTGAATAATTTTAAATCATTTTTTGCCCAATATATTCATAACATTTAAGAGTGTAGTGCACTATTTCATATTTATACAACACTGTACTCACATTTGTGAGATTAAAATCATATTTTAAGCTACTGTAGATTATCTTGATACATACTGAGCTCAGATGATATCATTTTTTCTTCAGTACATTCAGTGCACTCAAGAGTGTACTGATTTATTTTTTATGTAAACAATGGTGTGATGTCCAATTATAGATCTAAATGATATTATAAGCTATTTTGAATTAATTTGAGGAGTATTAGAATAATTTTGAAGCATTTTTATCTCAATATATTCAGTACATTTAAGAGTGCATTGCACTATTTCATGTTGATGTAGCAATGTCGACATTTGTGAGATCAAAATCATATTTTAAGCTATTATAGATTATTTTGTTGGGCAGTGAGCACAAATGATATCATTTTTATCTCAGTACATTCAGTACACTCAAAAGTGTGTTGATTTATTTTTATGTAAATCATGGTGTACTGCTCAATTGTAGATATAGATAATATTGTAAGCTATTTTGAGTTCATTTAAAGAGTATTAGAATAATTTTAAATCATTTTTAGCTTAATACATTTAGTACACTCAAGAGTGTATTGTACTATTTCATGTTTATATAGCAGTATGCTGACATTTATGAGATCAAAATCATTTTTTAAATTATTGTAGATTATTTTGATGGATAATGAGCTTAAATAATATTATTTTTCTTTCAGCACACTCAAAAGTGTACTACTTTATTTTTTATGTAAACTATGGTGTATTGCCCAATTATAGATCTAAATGATATTGTAAGCTGTTTTGACTTCATTTGAAAAGTATTAACATAATTTTTGGATCATTTTTTTTAATACATTCGATACTCAAGAGTATACGACACTATTTCATGTTTATATAGGAGCGTAATGACATTTGTGATATCAAAATCATGTTTTAAGCTATTGTAGATTATTTTGATCGGCATTGAGCTCAAATGATATCATTTTTTCTTCAGTACACTCAAGAGTATAATGTTCTTCTTCTTCTTTAATTATCGTCACTTAACGGTGATTTGTGTAGTCTTTTGTCTTACGATAATGGTGTACAGTAGCATGTGATTGTTGGGTGAGTGAATAGAAGCAAGGCATACAATAGTGTGTTCGATGATGCTACTTGCTTTTTTTTGGAAAAAAATTAATTAGACAATTGAGTTGAATATTAATTGTTTATTTTTATTAATTAATTTATTTATTTTATGACTTGTGCACACTCATATTTGTTATTTTTATAAGAACAAGTTTTTCTTTTAAAGTAAGAGCTACAGTGCAATTGGATGGTAGTTATTGAGGCTGGTTGAATAATTAATAAAATAATCTCATTAAAAAATCAATTCAATAAGAGACTAAGAGAGAGAGAGAGAGAGAGAGAGAGAGAGAGTTTGTGTGTGTCTTTTTAAAACATTAAGCTAGAGTGATCAAAATTAATTTTGATGAAGGTGCGTTGACCCCTCCACATATATATATACACACGTTGGCTTCGGAATCACTTCAAAGTTTAGATACAAAATAATGGTTATGAACAGTTTGGTGCTCAGGTGGTTCTTAAGAAACAATTTGATCGCGTTCAATGGTCATTTGCTATATAACGGTCATCTCAAACAACTCTTTGAAACTCTCATTGGAGTGTTATATGGCTACATTAACACTACAAATGGTTTAAAGCAAAGTAGCTTAATTTCTCACTAGCAGTTCTCTGCTGAGCAATTGCTAAATAGAAGTGTTATTTCGTTTTTCGAAATTGGCTCCTTCTAACTCTTTAATTTTCATTGCACTAAAATTCATTTATTTTAATAATTTGATAGGAATTGACTGAAATTTAAGTAATGACTAATATGTAGCTAATAGCTGTAATAGAAGATTTGAATACATACCCTTAAAAAAATTTTCGTGGTTTAGTGATGAATTAAGGGTGCGTTTGGGACAGCTTTCTGGTTGCTTTATTTTTTTTTTCAAAATAAGCTAGAAAATAAAGTAGATTCTTTTGGCTATTAACTTTTTGTTTGATTTTTAGGAAGTTTTGTGGTGAAAAATCTATTTTGAGAACCATAGCTGATCGAGCACGATAGTTGTCTGAAACCTATTTTTCAATTTTTTCATAAAGAAAAATATTTGTAACACACACATCAGTTTTTTCAAAACACTGATTTCTCCACAGCAATTGTATAATCAGCTTTTCTAAAATCTATAGCTATCCCAAACAGATCCTAAATCTTTGTTACTGAACTGCTGAGAATTTGACTTTTCGTTATTTCGTTGTAAAGAATCATATATTTTTCAGTAGGTCATCTAATTTTTATTGTTTTTCATAATTTGATATAAATTAGATATTCTAATATGATTTTTTCTTGATTATTATATTTTATTACAAGTATATAACTTTGGAAGTTATTCTTGAAAGTGTTCTTTTCATTAAAATATAATTAAAAACTAACCAAAATGAAGCACTTAAAATATAATTAAAAACTTTGGGATATTAGTCAGATCCCTGAATAGCACCTAAATATGATGTGTTTCTAATCAAATCAAGCGTCTTGACGAGCCGGATCTAACAAGCCCAAGTTATCTTAATTCTGACTTCATTTGAGTATTCAAATACATAAAATTCTTTTGATGATCAAAAGGAATCATTTTGAGCCATCCGATGGAGTGGTTTGGATTTTGCATGTATCTACAGAAACACCACTCCTCTAATATATAAATATCACCTTATTTTTCATATGAGGGGCCTCGAAAGCAAAAGAGAGGAGAGAGCTCTCAGGCTTGACGAATCTCAAAGCCATTCGGTGGCCCGACCGTCGCCGGATCATCGAGGACCACCGCCAGCCGCTGCCCTTGGCCACCACCGCCGGATCATCGACGACCACCGCCGGCCACTGCCGTTGGCCACCACCACCAGTCACCGCCATCGACCACCACCGGTCATCATCGGTCACCGCCAACCACGCGCCGTATCGCGTTGACCGCTGACCAGTTATAGTCGTTGCTGCTGACCACCATCGGCCAGTAGCTACCGCATATCACTACTGACATCATGACCATCGTTGCTGCCATCATCATAACCTCACCGCACCCACGACCAATCATCGCCACCGACCACTCACCGGCTACCATACAACCGCGTATCGCCACCACTAATCATCGCTACCGTTGACCACGCCATGCTATCGGACCGACGCGATTGCTGCCATAATATAGTTATAACCCAACTATCACTGCATAGTTGTTGTCATTGTTCGAATTTCATTATCAGACTTACTCACATATAACTCTATAATCCCGTTATCGGGAAAAGTTAAACTTTGTACTTCAAAGCAGATATATAGTAGAAAAGTTTCACTGGGCGAGGCCCCATGGTTTTTTCCCCCTCTTTCTGGGATTTTTTCACGTAAAAATTCTAGAGTTTCTTGTTCTCTCTTCTTATATATGTGTGTGTGCTGGATTTCTCAACAAGGCTAAGGCATAAACTTGTATTCTACCGCAACTAGTTTTTTAGCATACAACAGTTTGACATCGTCTGTGGGAAACATTCCCTTTACATCTTCATAATGGTTGGCAATCTGACTTTAGAACAACACCGCATATATGGTGAAGAAAATCTTACTCTCAAGGAACACATAAGAAGAATGAAGATTCATTGAACTGATCCTTTAGCTTTTGTTGAAACTAGGAGGCAACTCTTAATCTCATCAAAATCAATATTCCGGATATCTAATTGATTATCGTCGAGAAACAAGTCGAATACTCATGAAAAGGCAAAGATTAAGGAGCAACATTGGCTACAACCTCAAACAGATGTTTTTGATTTGACCTCCTCCATAGGGTAAATGCCCCTAAGTAACACTCTAACAAACAATATAGATATATCATAAATTTGTACCTACTTCACACAGTTAACGTCATCGAGTAACACTCTGACAAACAACCATGGATATGTCATAACTTTGTACATACTCTACACATGTTAACGTCATCGAGTAATACTCTGATAGATAATCTCAGAAGAATCAAAATGTTTAACCTCTTCCACACAAGTTAATGACATACCTTGACAAAATAACCTTGATGAGAGTTAAAACTATTGACTTCTTCCACACAGGTTAAATGTCATCGAGTAAAACTCTGACAAACAACCTCAGATTGGTCAAAAATTTTTGGAAGATTCAATTCGACCTCTTCCATACTGGTTAATATCATCAAGTAATACTTTGACAAATAACCTCAAACGGGTCAAAAATCCTTAGGATTGATTGATATCTTCTACAGATTAATGTGTCAACACTTTGACAAACAACTTTAGATGGTAAAAATTCTTGGCGGATTGAGTTCAACCCCTTCCATACAGGTTAATGTCATCAAGTAATACTTTGACAAATAACCTCGGACGGGTAAAAAATCTTTCATGGATTCGATTCGACCATTTCCATACAGGTTAATGTCATCAAGTAACACTTTGATAAATAACCTTGAATGGGTCAAAAATCCTCAACAGATTTGATTCGAGCACTTCCATATATGTTAATGTTATCAAGTAACACTTTGACAAGCAACCTCGGATGGGTCAAAAATCTTTCGCAGATTCATTTCGACCTTTTTTCGTACAGGTTAATATCATCAAGTAACACTTTGATAAACAACCTCGGATGGGTCAAAAATCCTCAGCAGATTCGATTCGACCTACTCCCATACAGGTTAATATCATCAAGTAACAGTTTGATAAATAACCTCGGATGGGTCAAAAATTCTAGGATTGATTAAACCTCTTCCACATCAAGTAACACTTTGACAAAGAACTTCGAATTGGCAAAAATCTCGAGCGGATTTGATTCAACCTCTTCCATACAAGTTAATATCATCAAGTGACACTTTGATAAACAACCTTAGATGGGTGAAAATTTTTTGGCGGATTTGATTCAACCCATTCCATACGAGTTAATGTCATCAAGTAATACTTTGTCAAACAACCTCGGATAGGTCAAAAATTCTTAGTGGATTCGATTCAACCTCTTTCATATATGTTAATGTCATCAAGTGACACTTTGATAAATAACCTCGATGTCAAAAATATTTCAGATTTCAACTTCTTAATACAAGTTAACGATCGAACATCATGAAAAATGACACTAAATTATCAATTTTTTGAGTTTTTTGAGGAATGGTTCATAATCAATGCTTCTCTACCACCTTGGCAGTTGTCAACTATTGAACCATCTATTGGAGTTTCAAGAAAATTAATTTTCTATAAACTACAGCCTTGATTGCCTCAAACCCGAATCTCTCGACGAGGACTTGATGTCTCTTCAAGGAAAACTAGAGCTTCAGATAAACTGGGGCCTTGATCACTCTCAAACCCCTGAGTATAGACGCCTTCGAGGGAAACTAGACTCATGATGAGAACGTGAGTCTTGATCGCTCCAAACCTTGGTGACAAGACAATTGATGACTCTTTCAAGGGAAAATCGAAGCATCGTCATGAACTACTAGACCTTGATCACCTCAACCATCGATCCGATGAGGACAATTGACGCATCTTTGGTAAGAAAATCGGAGCTTCACTGTATGAACTATGGGTCATGATCACCTCCAAACTGACGGTGACGAGGATATGACTTTCTTGAGAAAAATTGAGCCTCACCGTATGAACTACGGGCTTTGATCACCTCCAAATCCAAATAGTCGATGAGGGCACACATCCTTCAAGGAAAACTAGAGCCTCATCTTATAAACTAGTGTCTTAATCAACAAATAACCTTCTTTGAAGAAGGTCGAGTCTATAAGAAAAATTTGTTTTATTACCCTTAGCCCGTGAACTTCTGCTAGATAATTTTTAATCCAATGTGGAAGAACATCGGAGCATATGGGACAAAACTGTGACTCCTTGACCCCAATGGAGGTTTTTATAGATCCATAATAGAGACAAAAGGGAAATAAATTTTGAGAAGAAATTTGACAACATTTAAATAGATTTCAAAATTTCTTCATATATCTTTTTTTTCATAAAAGTGAAAAAAGAGGAAGAAAATAAGAAAAGAGCAAAAAAATAATAATAAATCACAAAATTTCACTCATCGGCGCTTGTTTGTGCACGCGGAGCACGATCCGGGCTTGCTCCCGAAGGCCATAACTCCCTGAGAGCCCCACACTCGCGGCCCCCGTAGCTGAGCCCAACGCCGTCATCGCTGCCTATGCCCATCGCTCCCATGGCCCCACGCCCACTTCGCTGAACATAGTCTGCACCCATGATGATCTATTCTCTCAAACCATATGTGATGTAAAGATTAATGAACCCGCAAATTTCACTAACATTGAAGAAGTTGTTATTTTCTTGTTACATATATATTTTGGATTATTGAGTTAATATCATCCAAAATAAAATCGATATGACATTGAAAATTTTACTAATTTTAATCATGATCGGTGCAACTGCATGAGCCAAGACTAATCCAGATTAAGCACTTAAAATATATAAAAAACTTTAAGATATCGTTAGATCCCCAAATAGCTCATAAATATGGAGTGTTTATAGTCAAATCAAGCATCTTGATGAGCGATCTAACAAGCCCAAGTTCTCTTAATTTAACTTCATTCAGTATTAAAATATATAAAATACATGAGATGATCAAAGGAATCATTTTGAGTCGTCCATGGAGTAGTTTGGATTTTGCATGTATTTAAAAATACACTCTAATATATAATAGCACATCATTCTTCATATGACCCGAAAGGAGAGAGACCTCCTCTTAGTATCCGCTTCGGCCGCCATCGTTGATCATTGATAATATTCCGTCGCACCACCAGCTTTAGGTCATCGCCGCGATCGCCAATCATCGTCTCGGCTGCCGCTTCCGACCACGCATCGATCATCGCCGATCATCGAACCGCTTATGGCCGCATCACCAACCACTATCGTAGTCCTCATCATCGACACCATCCACCGCCACATCACTACACCACATCATTGTCGCTCCAACCCACCATCAAGACTGCTGGCACCACTGCCGAAATATCGGATCACCGCCACCTCACCACCCGTCCGTTACCACCACCAATCAACTCAATGCCATCGCCACCTTATCGCTCACATACAATGCCGACACCATGAGTTTGCTGAACTATGTTTCATGTATCGCAGAAAGTCAAGATGTCACTGAGGAATTCACTATCGACTTTCTCATATACAACTCAATCTCATGATCGAAAAGTTAAACTCAGCCAAATATATAGTGGAAAATTTTTACTAGGTCTGCGGATTTTTCCCCTCTTCGATTTTTCATAAAATTGAGTTTTGTTGTCTCTTCAAATATCTATGTGTGCTAGATTTCTATTTAAACTAATTTTCTAGCATGCAACAATAATATAAATAAGAATTGCTTAAAATCTTCATAAAATTCCTAAACCTTCTACAAACATGATTAGAGCCTTCTTCTCCTCCTCCTCCTTTTTTTTTTCTTCTTCTTCTTCACATTTTAAATATTATATTACATATTAGGTATAATTTGGAAAAAATGAATCAAAACATTCCAGTTAATGGAGCAATCAATCTCACACAGAGAGCTTTCCTCCCTCTCATGCTCATGTGGTTCACCGGAAGATGTGTTTATGCATCATCATCCTCGATGATGATTATCTCTAAATATTTCAAAGTTAAGACTATCAACAAATTGGTTATATTGGAAGATCAAATGGGAAAGATTAAGGAGAAGACTTATTTTGGAATTCAAGGGAGATGAGTAGGGAATACTCTTGATACTTAGAAGCCTAGTGAGCATTCTAATCTATCATATGGTTAGAATTTATAATTTTGAAAGTGAGGAGATTTATATGTTTTGAGTTAAATTTCTAGTAGATTACTAGGGCTTATAATCCACAAACACAAGGTAAGGGGAATGCCTAAGAGGTGAGGATCTATGCTTGCATCCCGAAGAAAACTGCTATCTCAGATCCTAAATCTAAGGAGTTTTAGTAAGAGCTAAAGCATGTCCTAAATCTAAGCAAAGATGGGTATATGTTTTACCTCCACAAGAGAGAGTAAACCACCAGACTGGTGGACTTATAACCGCATAGAGTGGCAGCCAGCTAACTCCACCTACGCTTTAAAATCATGTAGAAAAATCATATGATTTTGCAAGATTAGTTAGGCTATTATTTTTTTTAAGAAAGAAACTAAAGTCCTTAAACCCACTAGCTAAGAGACTAGAGTATGAGTGGTATGAGTAATGACTTAATCTAATGAGAAATCTTTTCAAATTTTATTTATATTTGACACTTTATTTTGACCAAGGCCATAAGATTTTCATATGTCTAAATGCATGCTGAAAATGAATTATGGGCTAAATCAAAAAAAATAGGTGTTTTCCACCACAAAGGAGACCCTCAAGGTCAAGTCTTCCCCTATCGTGCACGAATGAAAACCCACTCTTAGCAAGTGTGAAATAATATGAATGCATGATGTGAAACATACAACATTCAGCTAAGGGGTTGCTAAATTTTTTAATTTTTTTTATTTAATGCCTAGGCTTTATGTGAGGTTATGAGTTACTTAAAGCTTTAGTTATGAGTTGCAGTTGGGTAGAAATTTTTTTTTATCTTAAGAGCCAAATCACATCTAGGTTATACAACAAACACCAATCATAAAGAAACTATGAAGAGGCATATAATTTCTAATGCACAAGCTAGACATAACATCAAACATTTTATAATTAAGGAAAAAGAATGAAAAGTCGGTGTGGTCGGGTATCGCTGTATAACCAGATAAGAGAAAATGTAGCCAAGCTCTACCCTTATACAATCCAGAATATGAAAGAATAATTATAATTTATAAATGAATAAATGATATGAGGGTCATTTTTTCTTCATTCTTCATGTCTTTTTCGCATCTTTTAATTTGGTAGGTTTTAAGGAATCACATGGCACCTCAAGATAAAGCCTTCTAGCCAATGCTCATCCTAAACTCTCATAGCACTAATCCTAAATTTTAAAACATAATTACGTTAAAAGTAGGAAAAGTAAATCTAACTACACCTATAAAATAAGTATTAGCTAAACATAAATATAATCTGCAGTTATATTTATAATTTGGACTTAGCACCATGCACATTGATAACCAAGCCTACCTGCCCTAACATGGATTGGCTTAGGGGTTTAAGAAACCTACAAATATAACATTTATATTTATTTTAAGCATCCCTTAAGCATAATCCCCTGAAGAAAATAATATTAGGAAAATATCGTCCTAACATCCAGTCTACGAAGCATGCACCTTAACATCTAGTCTAAAATAATACATCACAAAATAAAACATACATCATACCATACACCGCCCTATCATAAAGCTAGAAATGATGATTTAGTTCTAATATGTGTGTATTAAGGCTTGTGTGGTATGTCCTAACTAGGCATTAAGGTTATGATATTCTAAATGTGAAAGAAAGTTTAATTTAAGAGGTTGATTTCACTTTAAGTGGTTTAATTGATTTGAAAATTTTACTTAGTGTTTCTTTTGTTTCATTTGACCTATATTTAGCAACTAAGTGTTGTAAAGAGAAGAAAAAGATAGGATCCCTACCTTAAGTCATTTCTAAAGCATGTTAATGAAGAAGTTATCTTTAGACACTGACTTATTTCATATTTTAAATTAATCCTAAGTTTAGGTTCACTCTAAATAATTCTATTCCATATGAAAGGCATCTTAAGGTTAATTTGATTGAATTACTATCACATGACACATGTTAAATCATTCCTTTCCATCATATGTAACAAGCATATAATTAAGTCATAAGTATACCTACACATACAATATATTTTAGAACACTTGAATGATGGATGTGAATATGTATATTCAAACTTTATATATTTCATTTGATTGAATTATTACATCATATTCATTTAAAACTTTATCTAAATTCTTATACAAAATTACATAGGGATGAAATTAAATAGATACATGTCATTGTTAACCAGGGAAGTGAGATAATCAAATGACCTTTTTGGGGCTAACTAAAGCCTCATATTCTCGGGATGTCCAGACTATATACCATTACATTCAAACCATATGAAAATTTGTATACATGAACAAAAGAAAGAGAGTTCCACATCACATGATCAATCAATTCAATCACTTGAATAATTGCAAATGCATGTATTTTTGATAAAAGGAAAGGGGTTCCAATTCCATAATTAAATATACACACATATGTATAAGAGATATAAGCTAGTACATGTCATTGTTAATTAGGGAAGTGAGGTAATCAAATGACCTACTTAGGCTACTTAAAATCTCATATTCCCCGGATGTCTAGACTAAATATTTGCGTTTCTCAAATACATATGGATGTATACATAAATAAAGAAAGAAAAACCATGCAAAAAGTATATTTTTACTTGATTGAAACATTTATACATGTGGATTAAAGTTCTTATTCAAATTTTAAAGTAGAAATACATGTAAGAAATCAAACAAATACTTATCGTTATTAACCAGAGAAGTGATGTAATCAAATGACCTCCTTAGGGCTAACTAAACCCTTGTATTTCTGGGATGTCTGGACTATATACCTATTAACATTCAAATGCATGTATAGCTACACATGAATCAAAGAAAAGAATGCTTCAATCCATACACTTAGGGTATAATCACATACATTTCCTATATATTCATAAGTAGCATTCATAACATATGTAATCATTCATTTATAAAAGTTGGAAAAATACATTTGGATTTAATAGTGATAATAGCCACACATATATTAAATTAAATAAACAGATGCAAGCTTGACATAAAGGAAACTATTTAATTTAATTAATTTTGTAAAATATGAATGCATGAATCAAATAACATACAACATTTAATATGATTGGAGAGAAATAAATAAATATAAATAAATAATTTTATTCAAAAAAACTAATTCCTAAGGATAATCATATCAGCAAAATTTATTTAAAGCAAACCAAAGCTTTTTAATGTCATTTTAATTTGATGTTTAATTCGATTTAAGGAAAGAGAGAAAGTGGTTTGATAATCCTAATCCCATCCCATGTCTGCAAGTTAATTTGATTTAATGAGAAAGGAAATTAGGTTGATTTTATGGATTAATTAAGTTAAGGTATGAATTAAATCAATTAATTAATCCTTACCTATGTTATATTAAAGTAATTAACTAAATAATTATGAGCCAATGTGATATGCAAATGAATTGAAAAGTAATTTAGTAAATGGTCCAATGAATTGATAGGGCTTAATGCAATTGGCTCATAATTAATAGTTAATTAAGGTTAAGGAACTTAATTACTTTTATGATTATTTCACACATATAAAAAAATCATAATTTCATTTCTCTTTAAACATAGATCTACTGAATTTAATTTTGAATCCATAAATTTCTCTTGCAAAAGTGAAGGAAATTTAGGAAAAGATTGAGAGAAGCCTTCCCTAAGCCTACTCACTGTTAAACAATGATAAATGAATCAATTAATTAGGCAAGTTACTGTTCATATGCTTTATCACCAAATTAAGTTAAGAAGGTAATTAGAGCTTACTTAATCAATTTTTTCAATTAATTAACCAATAAATTACAAGAAAAATAGGACAGACAGAGGTCATCCCCATAAACAATCTTAGAAAAATTGAGGTTAATTAGTTAATTAGTTAGGGAGTAATTAGGGTAATTAACATTTTAATTAAACCTTAACAAAACCCAAATTTCTATTCAAAATTAATTAAGAATAATTTTAATAAATTTCTCTATGAAATATCTTAAAAATAAGCCTTTGTTTATATTTTTTAGATTTTTCTATAATTTATTATAAATTATGGAAGTTTCAATAAAACTACTAATTAGCCTCTTAAGCCTTAATCCTATGATTCCATTTGAAATGCTTTCAACATGGAGCTATGGGAATGGCTATTTAAGTAGTCACATCTACGGCTGCCTCGGATGGCGGTAGGACGCAGTTTCTCATGAGCCGTTCGATCTAAGATCAGACGACCACAATCAAACCCATGGTTAAAGAAGGATTAAACAGATGATCCAGCGTGATCTAATCACTATCGTCTATTTCAATCATGCGTAACGGATGGCCCGCGATCTCTCTTTCTGCGAGCGACAAATGATGGAGTCCGTCCACCATGGATCGCTCGATTTGAGCTCACTCGAGCTCGATTCACTCCAAAATAACCCCACACCTTCGCTCGAGGTATCCACAAAGATCCAACAGCTAAGATCGGCTCACATGCAAACTTTCTTCACAAAGCTCCAACACTTTTTTGCCTAAAGCAAGGTTCCAATGTATTTACCTCACCGAAGCTATGATCGGTAGTTCGCACACTTGAGTAAGCTTCGTCTAGTTGAGACGATGCCTTGTTGAGCAGCAATTGGATTCTTTCTGAGTGGATTGCTCGGTTGGCCAATAATGGTGCTTTGGATGGCTTTGAGTGAAGTCCATCCTCCGGTGGGCTTGGAGCTTGAGGGAGGGTTTGTTTGGCTTCAATGACGTGCGTGGAAGGTGTGTGTAAGAGAAATTGGGTTTTGATTGAGAAATGGGGAAGTTGGAATAAAGGATGTGCTCCCATATTTTAGCTTTGCACGGGAAGAGAAAATCCAAAGTGGGGAGGGCTTAGAATCGCTCGAGAGCTTGCTAGGGAGTTTTGTTTCTCTATTGGGAGCTTAGACAAAGAGAATGGTGTGATTTCCTATGAGAATTGAGGGGGTATACCCCTCAATTGGTTGAGATAGATGTACGAGATTGCTTCCACAATTTTAGCCGGCCAGCCGCCGTCAAGGTGCTTGATGGCTGTCAAGGATGATAGGAGAGTAGACTTTGCCAATTTTGGAAAATTCCCATATGAGGAGGCATATCCAAGAGATATTTTCCTTGGTTTTAGCTCCAATTGAGTTTGGGCCAATTTTGGGTTGACCTAGGATGGGTTTAGGTCAGGTTAGGTCAACTCCAAAGGTCCCATGAGTTAGTTTCATAGGTTTTTGCTCAATTTGGGTCATATGGGTCAATTGGGTCAATGTTGGGTTGTTGGTGATCAAATTAAACTAAGACTTGGGTTAGGTTCAAATGATGATTCAAAGTATTTTATTCAAGTAGTTTCAATCAATTTGGCCTAAGTTTGATTTTGGCTCATTTGGATTCATATATGTCAAATGGGTCAAGTTGACCAAATTGGCTTGGGTTTGGTGTTGGCCAATTTGATTTAGTTTAGATTTTGGCCAATTTGGGTCAATTTAGATTTAATTTAGATTTTGGCCAATTTGACCCTTTAGGTCAATTTGGGCTATGTTGGTCAATTGGGCTAGGTTGGGTCTAATTGATTAAATTGGAGCTTTGGTAAAGTTCAACAATGAATTTGGAAAGAACTTGAGCTATTGGTTATAATCAATTTGGGTTGGATCATGATTTGACCTATTTTGACCTTTTAGGTCAATTTGGGTCAAATGGTTAATTGGGTTTGGTTTGGATGAATTGATAGTCAAGTCATATTCAATCATTGATTATGAGTTGGTGTAAATTAATGGTTTCAATTGATTTAGTGTAGAGTAGGTTATGGAAAATTTAGGTTTCATATGAGCGAAGGGTTGACTTCATCAAATGACCAAGTTGACTTGGTTTGACCCAATTCAATACAATTGATCATCATAGGGTGGTTAATGATCATTATATGATGTTTGGATGGGCTTGGTTCAATCCAATTTGGGTTGGATTAGAACATGGTTCATATAGGTTCTTTTGGCCACTTTGGGTCAAGTGGACCTAAATGAGCTAATTGACTTGGTTTTGGTATGATTAAGGTTTAGTTGGATTTGTATATGGGTTTAGGATTGAAATATAAATCCAATTGTAATTAATTTGGGCTATGATGGGTTTTGGTTCATTTGGAATTTTTAAGTCAAAAGGGCTAAGTTGGGTTTGACTTGGGTAGATTTCAATTTGGCTTGATGATTGTAAGTTTCATTTATATTTGGATAGATGATTGAAGAAGTGATTGATTTAAGAGAAAATTCATTGATTTTGGCTTGATTTAGGTGAGTTTTGACCAAGTTCCAAGAATTGGCTTAAAGGGTTTAAATTGGATTTTGATTTGATTTTGAATTTGGTTTTGACTATTTGAATTTATATTCCATTTATATTTGTGAATATAAATGAAGATATAAATGACTTATGAGAAAATCACTTGAGTTTGTAGTGATTTAGAAGCAAATTTGACTAAGCTTATGGAGGTAGGTCATAAGGGCTTAGAAGGAAATCAATTTAGTTTTGATTATTGGAATGTAAGTTTCATTTACATTTGTGGATATAAATGAAGGAATAATTGATTTATAAGAAAATCAATTGATTTTGGCTTAATTTGAATGGGATTTGGCTAAGTTCATAGAGGTAGGTTGATATGGCTTAGGAAGGGTCTTGGTTGGATTTGGATTTAGTTTGATTTAGTTTTGGTTATTTCAGTTCATATTTCATTTATGTTTATGAATATAAATGAAGATATAAATGATTCATGAGGAGATCAATCAAGTTTGGATTGAATTGGGTGAAGATTTGGCTAAGTCCATGGAATTCAATCATAATGCTTAAGGAGGATTTGGGAGTTTAAATTTGATTTTGGGTTTCAATCATTTGGAGTTGGGTTTGGACTTGAATTTTAATAAAAGTAAATTAAATTGATTTTTGAGAAAATCAATTGAAAAATCAATTGAGATTGATTTGAATTTGGTTAGATGCTAAGTCCATAAGATAAAATCGTAGCTTAGGGATTTTGATTTTGGATTTGATCATGGGTTTCAATCATTTGATTTGGAATTTGAATTTGGATTTGGTATTGAATTAGAGGTTTGGCTTGAGAAGGTAAAATATATTGGGTTTAGGCCACAAGATTAGCAAGTCTCCCTAAATCATTAACCTACCCACATGACAAACCTTTTAAGTCTCTAGCTTAAGTGTTCACCTAATCACTAGAAGTGTCTTAAGGTTAAGGAGTTCTTAGGTATAAGAGTCCTAGACTTATGATGAGATGATTGAGAACTCACTCTAAAAGTGTGGTCAACAACAAGTAATAAAATAAATAAATTAATTAATAAAGTTAAACAATTAATACTTAACTCAATTGTCTAATTAATTTTTTTTCACAAAAAGCAAGCAGCATCATCAAACACACTACTGTATGCCTTGCTTCTATTCATTCACCCAACCATCACACATTATTGTATGACATTAGCGTTTGACAAAAGACTACACAAAGCATTGTTAAGTGATGGTAATTAAGGAAGAAGATGAATAATATACTCTTGAGTGTACTTAATGAAAATGATATCATTTTAGCTCACTGCCCATCAAAATAATCTACAATAGCTTAAAACATGATTTTGATCTCACAAATGTCAGTACACTCTAGTAGAAACATGAAATAGTGTAGAACACTCTTGAATATATTGAATGTATTAAGCTAAAAATGATCCAAAACTATGCTAATACTCTTCAAATGAACTCAAAATAACTTACAATATCATTTAGATCTACAATTGGTAGTACACCATGATTTACATAAAAGAATAAAGTAATACACTTTAGAGTGTGCTAAAGGAAAAATGATATTATTTGAGCTCACCATCCATCAAAATAATTTACAATAATTTAAAATATGATTTTGATCTCATAAATGTCGATTACTACTATATAAACATGAAATAGTGCATTACACTCTTGAGTGAACTGAATGTATTAAGCTAAAAATGATTCAAAACTATTCTAATACTCTTTAAATGAACTCAAAACAACTTACAATATCATTTATAGCTACAATTAGATAGTACACCATGATTTACATAAAGTAAATCAGTACACTTTTTAGTGTATTGAATGTATTGAGACAAAAATGATATCATTTGTGCTCAGTGCCCATCAAAATAATCTACAACATCTTAAAATATGATTTTGATCTCACAAATCTCAGTACACTGGTATATTAAAATGAAATCGTGTAGTATACTCTTGAGTATATTAAATGCATTGAGCTAAAAATGATTCAAAACTAGTCTAATACTCTTTAAAAGAACAAAATAGCTTATAATATCATTTAGATCTATAAATGGACAATACATGGTTTACATAAAAAATAAATCAATACACTCTTAAGTGCATTGAATGTATTGAAGAAAAAATGATATCATTTGAGCTCACTGCTCATCAAAATATTCTACAATAGTTTAAAATATGATTTTAATCTCACAAATGTTAGTATATTGCTATATAAACATGAAATAGTGCAATACACTCTTGAGTGTACTGAATATATTAAGCAAAAATGATCCAAAATTATTCAAATACTCTTCAAATGAACTCAAAATAGCTTACAATATCATTTAGATCTATAATTGGGTAGTACATCATGATTTACATAAAAAATAAAATGGCACACTTTTAAGTGTTACTAAATGTACTGAAGTAAAAGATGATATCATTTGAGCTTACTGCCCATCAAAATAATCTACAATAATTTAAAACATGATTTTGATCTCACAAATGTTAGTACACCACTGTATAAATATGAAATAGCGCAGTACACTCTTGAGTGTACTGAATGCATTAAGCTAAAAATGATCCAAAACTATTTTTATACTCTTCAAATGAACTTAAAAGAGTTTACAATATCATTTAGATCTATAATTGGGAAGTACACTGTGATTTACATAAAAAATAAACCAGTAAAGTTTTTAGTGTACTGGATGTATTGAGCTAAAAATGATCCAAAATTATTCTAATACTCTTCAAAAGAACTCAAAATAGCTTACAATATCATTTAAATATATAATTGGACAACACATCAAGATTTTCATAAAAAATAAAAATAGTACACTCTTTAGTGAGTGTGCAAAAGAAAAAATGATATCATTTGAGCTCACTGCCCATCAAAATAATCTAAAATAACTTAAAACATGATTTTGAACTCACAAATGTTAGCACACTGCTATATAAACATGAAATAGTGCAGTACGCTCTTGAGTGTACTAAATATATCGAGATAAAAATTATCTAAAATAATTTTATTTTTTAAGTGATCAAAATAATTTATAATATCATTCAGATCTATAATTAGACAATATATTGAACGTCATGATCATCTTCATGATTCAGTGATCGAAGATTTATTTATTTAATTTTTTGAGAATATTGCATGAAAAGGGCACAATTTGAAAAAATGCAGTGAAGGTGGCTTTCATAGAGAAACAATGGAACAAACTAAGTTTAATCCAAAAAAAAATCATTAAACAATGGTGAAAAACTTCATATAATTCATAGAGGTCAGTTATGTCCGGAGGAAGCTGATGATGAATGATGAATAAAATTAAGAAATAATAAAAATAAAAATAAAATCCAACAATAAGAAAGAAATTAACGTGACATATTTTACTTAGAATCTGATATGTAATGGCAATTAACGAAGGAAGATGTCAACACCAGAGTCAGTGTTTTGCAGCCATAAAGAAAGGCAATGTGTTTGTCGGTGAAACGGAGGAAGATGACTTTGCGATATCACCGTCATCATCTCAGGGAGAAGAGAGATTGAGATCTAGAAAGTCCATGTTGAATTCCTCTCCTTTCCCGATGATTGAAGGGTGTCCGCATGTGGCCAGGGCTGGCGGAAGTGAACTTGGTGCCGCATGCTCGAACACTCGTGGATTCTTCGTTCGCTACTTTTGAAGAGAATGAGTTTAGGCTTACGATTTGAATCCTCGCTCATCACCATATCTTCATTTCATCTGCCTGAAGGGATCAAAAGCTTGATTTTCTTATGAATCAAATCCTCGCTCAATTTTATCCGCCTTCCGCAGTCTCCTCCTTAAGATCTAAGGAGGTTCTCAAAGCAATTGTGGTTTGTTATAAGTAGGGAAGAAGGGGTTCCCAGTGTTCCGTCTATCTTGCATTGGTTGAAGAAGGTGAAAAGTCTTCTTGATTGCCGTCATGGCTTCCAGGTGCAGTGAGTGTGCTCTGGACACAAGGCTCATTCTGTCGTTGGGGTGAAATCTCTGAGAAGTCTTTATGAAGCCCGGTAGCCATTGGTTTGAGGAGTCTTAGTACAAAATTAGTTTTGGAAAACAGGAAGGGTAGTCATCGTCGAGCGATGATGATGCATCGAACGGTGGCGGTGAGCTTGAGCATGAGCATGAGAGGGAGGAAAGCTCTCCTTTGTGAGATTGATTGCTTCATTAATGGTGGCATGTTTTGATTCAATTTTTCCAAATTATACCTAATCTGTAATATATTATTTAAATGTCTATAGAAGAAGAATAAGAAGAAGAAGAAGGATAAGAAGGCTCTAATCATGTTTTTAGAAGTTTTAGGAATTTTTATGAAGATTTTAAGCTTAATTCTTATTTATATTAGTATTGTGTGCTAGAAAATTATTTGCAATAGATACAAGTTTATGTCTTAGCCTTATTGAGAAATTCAGCACACACACATATATTTGAAGAGAGAACAAGAAACTCCAGTATTTTTATGAGAAAAAACCCTAGAAAGAGGGGGAAAAAATCACGGGCCTCGTCTAGCAAAATTTTTTCACTATATATTTGCTTTGAAGTACAGAGTTTAACTTTTCTTGATCACGGGATTACAGAGTTGTATGTGAGAAAGTCTGATAATGGGAATTCAAATCAGTAATAATCTGCGATGATTTATACTATGTTGATGATGATGGCCATCTCGTGGGCGATTATGCCTGCAGTGTCGGTATGCGTCAGCGATAGTGCATGTGTGGTCAGCGATAATAATGGTGTAGTGGTGGCAACAGCACGGGTTGTGGTGACCGGCGATGGTGGTCAGTGGCGGTGATCGACGATGGTGGTTGGTGATAGTGGTGGTGATGGCGATGATCGACCAGCGGTGGTGACGAGCGGATGATGGTGGTGTGGCGATAGGCGACCAGTGGTGATCGATAATGGCGGGATGGTGGTTGGTGGTGGTTCGCGATAAGTGGTGGCGGATGACCGGATGGACGCGGAAGCGAATGGCGATGCGGCAATCGGTCGCAACGATAACCGATGACCGGTGGCGCGTGTGTTGTCCGCCGATAATCCATCGATGGTGGCTCGATGCTATGAGATTCGTCGAGTCTCAGAGCTCTCAACTCTCTTTCGCTTTCGGGGCCCCACATATAAAGAATGATGTGCTATTTATATATTAGAGGAGTGACGTTTCTGTAAATACATGCAAAATTCAAACCACTCCATCAGACAGCTCAAAATGATTCTTTTGATCATCTGATGTATTTTGTATATTTGAATACTCAAATAAAGTCAGAATTAAGAGAACTTGGGCATGTTAAATCTGGCTCGTCAAGACACTCGAATTGACTATAAATACTCCATATTTATGAGCTATTTAGGGATCTAACTGATATCCTAAAGTTTTTAATTATATTTTAAGTGCTTCATCTGGATTAGTCTTGACTCATAATCAGATTGCTTTCGACATCATGATTCGTGCTTCAATTAGTGAAATTTTTAGTGCTATATCAGTTGCCCCCCAATTTTTGGATGACATTAACTCAATAATCCAAAAATATATGTCAAATAATTGAAATAATAACTTCTTCAACGTTAGTGAAATTTGCGGGTTCACAAGTCGGTACGCAGGACCTGAGCGCGCACAGGTCACAAGGGGTTACGCTAAGGTCAGGCCACGGAGTCGGGCTCGTGCACCTGTGCACTGGGAGCAACTGCCGCGACTCATGCCCGCTGCGGTGCAAAAGCCGATGAGCAAAATTTTTGGGTTTTTTTATTTTCTTCCTTTTCTTCACTTTTATAAAAAGAAAGATATAATTGAGAGAACAAATTTTGAAATCTATTTAAATATTTTCAAATTTTTTCTCAAAATTTATTTCCCTTTTGCACCTATTGTGGATCTATAAAAACCCCCATTGGGGTTAAGGAGACACAATTTTCTCCCATATGCTCCGATGTTCTACTACATTGGATTAGAAATTATCTAGCAGGAGTTCACGGGCTAAGGCTAATAAATTTTTTTTCTTATGTCGGCAAGGCTCTGACCTTCTTCTAAGGTGTGCTCAAAATTGACCACCTCTTCATGAAAAGAGTGGTTTAAAGTGTCTGTAATTTTCGAAGGCGTGATGAGATAGTAGATAAGATACTACCCAGAGATTTCATTCTCATTTTGTGAGGACTTTAGATCTGGTTCCAGGTTTCCTATAGGCGCAAGCCCCTATAGTTAATTACCCCTTCTACTAAGTGAGAGAGAACTTTCGAGTCATTATCAATGCAAATGATAGTAGAAAGATATGGAGTTTCAATTTAAGATATGAAATTCATCATTTTAGCTTAAACTGATGGTTGGGGAATGATGACATGCGATCTAGATCCCATGGTTTCGTCATCCCGCGCCACTCCCTAGTCTACTTAATGGATGTACACCTAACCCGTGTAAGGATCCTCATCGCCACATGGGTTGCATCGTCAAAGAAATCCTTGTAGACCTTGGGTGGTGTTTGTCTGAAGAGACAATCTTAAGTCCACCTTAGTCGATGAGGGTTATTGTTACCCTATCAAGTATACACAACTCAAAGGATGAGCCATTGGGAGCATATACACGATCATGATCATATAATGGAGCCTGACCGCCAAACCACCCGAATCGAGGACTCTAGTCATAACTACTTCATGGTGGAGCCTCGCCAAGCAGCCGTGAGGACACGAGCCACATCCTTACTGGCAAGAGATTGATTGAGAGTGAACATAGCATAACACTTGATTTGACATTAGCTCCTTTGTGAGCTAGAGTTTGTTTAATTTGTCACCCCACAAATACTAAGGCGGATATATTGGGTTTGATTTAAGTTTTAGTGATAAAATTTCATTTAAATGGTTTCTAATTGACATTTGAAAATTGATTTGATTTGATTTGATTAGAGAAATTGATTAATTTGGATATGTTTAAGAGCTTTAGATTCTGTCAACGCTATTTAGCTGCTAATAAAGGATTAGATCTACTGTCACTCGACATAATCAATTTTTTAGGTATTTCACTGATTTGAAGCTCTTATTATAGGTTTTTAGGTTTTGTTAACCTGGACCAGTCATAAGACTAAACCGAGATTCAACTTAAATTGATTTTAAAATTTGATTAATTTGAATATGTTTAAGAGTTTTAGATCATGTCAACTCTGTTTAGCTGTTAACAAAACACTAGATCTACTGTCACCTAACAGAATCAATTTTTTGATATTTTACTGATTTGAAAATCTTATTATAGGTTTTTAGGTTTAGTTAACCCGGACCCAGTCCCATGTCTAAACTGGGAAGCAACTTAATTTGATTTGAAAATTTGATTAATTTAAATATGTTTAAGAGTTTTAGTTCCTGCCAACTCTATTTAGCAAGACTGATCTATCACACCACGTAATCAACTTGATATTTTAATTGATTTGAAACTCTTATTATAGGTTTTTAGGTTTTGTTAACCCGGACCCACTCCTATGACTAAACTGGGTAACAACTCGCACAGCATCCTCAAACATTTGAAATTAAGCATTTAGCATAGTGTCGGGGCACATGCGGGGGTATATAGCTTAGACAATTTCTCCTAATTAGTGATTTCATTCATTTTTTTTAAAATCATAATTAGAATGAAATTCCTTGATTTTTTTGATTAAAAGAAGCCTTATGATTTTTATAGATTTGGATTTAGTATCGTCTTCTATCTGCTTGTACAAAGGGTTGCAAATCCAGTGGCAAAGAAGATATTTTGAAGCTATAACTTCAAAAGATAATTTAGTTTGTTATTTTATAAAGAAGATTTACCTCTCGAAGTGACTTTCGTTTTACCCCTCTTTTTTTATTTTACTTTTGTGTTTGGTGTATATTATTTTTCCTCCCTGTTTTGTTGTTTGGAGTTTTTTAATTTAAATTTTAGATTTAGGTTTCTTTGCTTAACATCCTTAAGTCGATTGATTTTATTCTCCCATTTTTTAAGTCAAAGATTTGACGCAATTTTGGAAGCCTCCCGGAGTCATCCCCGTGTAGGGGGCTGCATTGGGGGTGTTTTGGCATACCCTTCACGCCTTGATGAGTATGGCAGTTGGTGTTTTGAAACACCTTGGATGAATTTCAATCTCGTTACGCCCTGATGAGCATAACAAGGCCTTCAATAATCTGTATAAAAGCAAATATATATGCAAATATTCTAAATTTTAGCAAAGATTTCTCAAAGACTCACACATCCCAAGACAACATCTAACTATTTGCTTACTTACAACACTCGATGATAATGAAGCGTGTCTTGCAACACAACAGCTGTATTTCATCTCGTCACACCCTGATGAGCATGACGAAGCCTTCAATCACTGACGCCTGATGAGTATATAGCAAGTGTCCTGAACACTACAATTTCATCTCGTATCGATGAGCAATGAGGTCTTCATACTCGACGCTCGATGATGCGGTGTCCTAGAACACTCGATTTCATCTCGCCACGCTCGATGATACGACGAGGCCTTCAATCACTACGCCATGAGCTACAACATACGCTTGAATTTCATCTCGTTACTGATGAGTGACGAGGCCTTCAATCGCCGGTATGATGAGCCCAACGAACGTGTCTGAACACTATGGTCAATCCATCTGCCAGATGAGAAGTGGTTTCAGACACCAGTTTTCATGCACCCACTATGCACAAATTAGCGGGTCTTGAACTGTAGGAAAAGAACGTAACAAATATTCCATATACACATAATATATATATATATACATATATATATCTATATATATATTCATCCTCATGAGTGTCACTTTTGCATGGTATGTATCCATTATGCCATATCCTAAATCAACATCAAAGCCTTTTTCTAATTTACTAATCAGTGAAAACTTCCGTAATTTAATATTGTTTTGCATATCCTATCACTTCTTCAAGAGCTTTGCATGATACATGAAATCCACGAGTTGAGATCACAAGCAACTCCATTGCACCATCGTGACCAACAAGCCTTCCCAACAAATTTTAATGTGGAAGAATATATTTTGATATTCACGTATGTCAAGAACATCCATTAAAGTAAGTAGAGTTGAAACAATATAATTGTGAATCTTCATTGTTGGACCTAACTGGGGCCATCTGTCGGAGGACCACAGCAAGACTCCTCTTGAGGAGCAATGCTATAATTTGCAAAGAAATCGGGAAGGGAGGAAGACTCTTTTTCAAAGAATCCAATGGACGATTTACTCTTGGTGTGATGGCCATGACTTGTAAATTCAGTTTGAGTGGCTTCTTCCTCATCAGATGACGAGAGGCTAAGGCCTTCGAAAGGTATGTCGAATGCCACGATTCCAAAGCGGCACGCTATGCTTTAAGAAAGTTGAGAAGTCAACTGAACCGGGTTCTTCTTCTTCTTCATTACGCGATGTTCTCACCAATTTGTTCTTTGGCATTCTCAATCGGCCACCAAATAATGACAGACTCTGTAAGCCAACATCTGAGAGATCATCAACAAGCTCTCAAACCAATTATAATTAGATTCATGTTGCAAGGGATGATGCACTCATCATAGCTGTCATCGTCAGGTTTCATCCGGACACGTCTGCCACTAGTGGATGAAGAGGCGTTGTTCGTGAAGTGAAAGTATCGAGAGATATCGGGGAATCCTTTAGGCACCTCCCAATGGGGAATAATTGATGGGATGTATGTCGAGATCATTTCTCAATGTAAGGAAGGCTCATGACCATGGCGCTGAGGTTGACACGCTTTGGGTCGGATCATGCAAAGTAACTTCATGCATGCGTTTAAGAGAGAAAGAGCCCTTTGTTTGTCGCTCTCCTTATTGCATGTGGAGACTAACGAGAAAGAGAGGTCCTCATTCTGTGTGATTGAGAAGGAGAGGGAAAACGAGCCCACTGTTCGGGTGTGCATGCAAGAGAGAGAGAGAGAGAGGTTATGCATGATGGAGAGATAACAGAGGGAATAGCTAGAATAGAGAGGCTAGATGTCCGTGATAGAGAAGAGCCCCAACCGCATTTTGCGCTGATTCAAAATTGAACGAAGAGGGAATAGTTAGGAGCGGCTCATAATGAAAGAGGGAACGGGAGAAATTCAAATTATCGGTGAAGTCAAAATTGGAGAAAATATACGTCCGAGTCCCACGTAGCTTTACGCGACTCCAATCCACCTGACGACATGTGTCCCGCTTTTTTCCCATTTTACATTAACAGCAACGATAATACGCTTTCGACCCGCCCGTAAACGCCGATGGCGATTAACGATGTCAGAAATACATTTCCCGCCACCCGCCACCGAGCTGCTTCGCGGAGGAATTTAAAAGAAATATATGATGATTTAGGTTCAAGGTTAGTTTTCCAACGAAATGAGAAGAGATAAAAATCTCATTTACTTTTACAAAAGAACCATGAAGATGGAGAACGCTGAGGAAATAACAATCATTTTACGAGGATGTATTAAATACAAATTACCTAATGCTTCTCGTGCATTTTTTCTACGGTTATTAGTGATATTCTTCTATCCAAGAGAATATATTCATTACTTCCAATTAGAAGCAATTTGGATGTTTTGTCGAATATTTAATTTTGAGTGTTATTTTGCATCTGACTGTACCTCTTTGAGGGTACGTGATCAATTTTGACATTTTTCACATATTTTTTGCCAACTTTATGATTATGTTTAACATTGCAAAGGAAGCATTTGGAGATTGTTTGGGTGATTTTGGGTGGGTTTAGTGTATCAGACTGTGTACCTCTTTAGAGGGTACGACCGATCTTCTTTTCCAATTTTTTGCCAACTCCTTATGATTATGTATAGGGCATTGCAAAGGAAGCATTTGATGGCAATTTGGGTGGTTTTGGTGGTTTAGTGCATTCAGACTGTACCTCTTTGAGGGTACTGACCATTTTGACCTTTTTTTCCGCTTTTTTTGCCAACTCCTTATGATTATGTTTAGAACACCGCAGGAAGCATTTGATGGCGCTTGGGTGGTTTCGGTGGTTTAGATTCAGAATTTGGTACCCTTTGAGGGTACACCATTTTGACCTTTTTTTCTAGTTTTTTTTTGCCAACTCCTTATGATTATATTTAGAACATTGCAAAGGAAGCATTTGATGGCGCTTTGTTGGTGGTTTAGTGCATCAGACTGTACCTCTTGAGGGTACAGATCAATTTTGATCTTCTTCCAATTTTTTTTGCCAACTCCTTGACATGTATGGGCATTGCAAAGGAAGCATTTGATGGCGCTTTGATGGTTTCTGGGTGGTTTAGTGCATTTGTACCCTGTGTACCTCTTTGGAGGGTACATACCATTTTTGACTTTTTTTTCCATTTTTTTTTTCAACCCTTTATGATTATGTATAGGGCATTGCAAAGGAAGCATTTGATGGCAGTTTGGGTGGTTTCTGGGTGGTTTAGTGATCAGACTCTGTGTACCTCTTTGAGGGTACACCATTTTTTAACCTTTTTTTCCATTTTTTTTCAACTCTTTATGATTATGTTTAGAGCATTATAATGGAAGCATTTGATGTCAGTTTGGGTGATTTTGGGTGGGTATTTTATATCTCAGATCTGTACCTCTTTGAGGGTACGTGACCTTTTTTGATCTTCTTCCAATTTTTTTTGCCAACTCCTTATGATTATGTATAGGCATTGCAAAGGAAGCATTTGATGGTAATTTGGGTGGTTTCGTGGTTTAGCATCCATCTCAGGTATTCTTTGAGGGTATAGACCATTTTGACCTTTTTTTCCATTTTTTTTTTTGCCAACTCCTTATGATTATGTATAGGGCATGCAAAGGAAGCATTTGGTGCTTGTGGTTTTTTGGTTCAGACTGCACTGTGTACCTCTTTTGAGGGTACACCATTTTTTAACCTTTTTTACAATTTTTTGCCAACTCCTTTGATTATGTATGAGCATTATAATGGAAGCATTTGATGGCTTTTGGTGGTTTTGAGTGGATTTAGTGCATCTGACTGTACCCTCTTTGAGGGTACATACCATTTTGACCTTTTTCCAATTTTTTGCCAACTCCTTATGATTATGTATTGGGCATTGCAAAGGAAGCATTTGATGGCGCTTTGATGGTTTCGGTGGTATGTATCTGTACTGGTACCTCTTTGGAGGGTACGACCATTTTGACCTTTTTTTTTTTTTTGGCCAACTCCTTATGATTATGTATAGCATTATAATGGAAGCTTTGATGGCAATTTGGGTGGTTTTGAGGGTTTAGTGCATCAGACTGTACCTCTTTGAGGGTACGACCTTTTGATCTTCTTTTCCGCTTTTTTTGCCAACTCCTTCTGATTATGTATAGGCATAAGGAAGCATTTGATGGCGCTTTGGGTTGTTTCGGTGGTTTAGTGCATCAGACTCTGTATCTCTTGAGGGTACACCATTTTTGACCTTTTTTTCCGCTTTTTTTTTTTGCCAACTCCTTATGATTATGTTTAACATTGAAAGGAAGCATTTGATGGGGTGGTTTCGGTGGTTTAGTATCTGACTGTACCTCTTTGGAGGGTACAGACCTCTTTTGATCTTTTTTTACAATTTTTTCTGGCCAACTCCTTATGATTATGTATAGAGAATTATAATGGAAGCATTTGATGGCAGTTTGGGTGGTTTCTGGGTGGTTAATTTTCCATCCATATTTTCTAACATATTTTTGTATCTGTTCTGCCAGGTAAATGCAGTCAATGACCCATATTTGGAGAAACTCTCACCACGCTCGAATGAAACGGAGGCATATGTATGCATCGCGGACTATGCACATCAAATTAGTGTTGGGATCATACTAGTTATTGGCCAAACTCAAAGAAATTGAAATCAAAAGATTTTCTATGTACAAAAGCTGGTCGGAAGAAGTTTGCCAGTCTAAATAGCTTGACAAAATTCTAGAAAGTTGATACAAGAACTGGTTGTCCAGCCATGATTAGATTCTCTATTGATTTGGAGGGGAATTGGACGATTAAAAAAAATATACAGAAAGTCATAATCATTCTTGGCGAGTCCCGACCTACATCTTCTCGTGATCACAGATGCATTAGCGATGAAAAGGCCCGTGTTGAAGACAATGACAGAGGTCGGTTAGAGCAACTAATGCATTCCTATCTAAGAGGAAGTTGGCGAGAATATCGTTCACCAAAAAGAGATACTTTCAATTTTATTCAAAGAGAAAAGATCGAGGATTGCAAATGGTGATGGTAATGCATTATTGTAAGGAGAGGCAAGCATCGATGGGATGTTTGCATGGGATGTCAAGTTGATGAGTTTGCTTAGTAAGTTTTTTTTTGTAATGGCATGTCTAGGATAGAATATGATTATTTTGGGATGTGATAATTTTTGATACAAGTTATCGACTCAATAAATATAATCTCGTTTGTGCCCCTCTTGTTGGAGTGAATCATCACTGACAAAATGTATTATTTGGAGTAGCCTTTTTATCAGAAGAGACAATTGAGTCATTCTCATGGCTATTCCAAACTTTTCTTCGGTTGATGAATGACAGATATCCTATAACAATATTCACTGATCAAGATCAGGCTATGGAGAGAGCTATTGAAATTGTATTGCCGCATACTCATCATAGGTTGTGCCAATGGCATATTTCAAAGAAAGCTCCTTCCAAGGTTCATTGCTTTAATAGTAATAAGATAGTACAAGGCCTATTTTATAAATGCATGAGTAAGTGTGACTCAGAGGAAGAGTTTAAAGAGGCTTGGTATGCCATGCTAGAAGAAGGCAATTTGCATGATCATGCTTGGTTGTCTGAGCTTTATAAGATTAGATCCAAGTGGTCCACTGCATTCAGCAAGGACTCATTCTGCATGGGCATCTTGTCAACGCAACGTAGTGAGTCCACGAACAATGTATGTCATGGAATATCTAAACCAACAAGTTCACTCACAGATTGTTTCTTGGGGTTGGAAAAGGTTATGGAGACATGGAATGAACATGACTTCTTCGTGTACTACCATCGATTGTTCTTGTTAAGACTACCCAATTCTAAACAAGTCGCTATGTTTTATACAAGAAAGGTTTACACTATGTTTGAAGAGGAATTTTGCATAGTTGGGGCCTATCGAACTAAGTCGATGACAGACCATGGATTATTTGGTAAGAAACTTAGAGAATAAAATGCATCCAAAACATATGTATTTCGACAGACTACCCTAGAAGTGACTTGTACTTGCAAAAAAATTTGAGATGATGGGATTACTTTGTGCCCATTGTCGAGTTCTTAGTCGAAGATACAGCGATTCGGACAAGTATCTTCTCATGCGATGGTCTACTAGCAAAGAGGGATATTTACAATGATAGTGCATACAGAAAATTAAGAGATGTGGCAAGCACAGATGGAAATGCTTCTGGCATTATTTTCCGGAACCACATAAGTCGATATGCATATCAAATAAGCGCCGTGGCACGAGCACAAGAGAGAGGACTATATGCTTGGATCCCTAAAAAACTATATGATGATGTCGACTCTATAATAAGTGGGAATTCTCCAACCGACAAAGCTTAGAAGAAGAAGTTAACCAGATAAGGGAAAAGACATCTTAAAAGATCCGCTAAGCAACTTCCAAAGGGTATTTCCAACTCAAGGCTTAAGGGATATTGGGAGAGATCCAAGAAAGCCAAGAGTAATTTTCTACTTTATTACTTTTGGTATTTTAAATATTGCTAATCTTCAAACCCTTCTACTTTTTTTGGTTGCGAAACCAAACTACCCGATAGTAAGGTGCTTCTCACAAGTTACATCACCTTTCTCGCTATGCCAAAGTGTTTTTCGAGGTACGCACATAATATCACACATCGATGTCAGAAGAAAGTATCAACTAATACGATGTTCTACATGCAGGAATTTAACTTGAGCTCCACAATGAAATAATTGGCTGAAGGGTACACTAAGTTGATGATGGATATTATCTCAGGAAAACATTTTGATACATGACATTATCCAGTTTTGATTGGTTCTGATAGCTAGGAGATTTTGACACTGGTGTGTTTGTAGCTCTTAAAGCAATAGTGATTGAGTTAATCCCCTACTATGGAAATTATAATCATTGACTATCAATAAATATGTACCAATAATAGATCAATTTTGATTTTTTTTTCCAGTTTTTATTGCCAACTCCTTGATTATATTTAGGCATTATAATGGAAGCATTTGATGGCGTTTGGGTGATTTGGTGGTTTAGTGCATATCAGACCGGTACCTTTTGAGGGTACGACATTTTTGACCTTTTTTTGCTGCCAACTCTTATGATTATGTTTAGAACATTGCAAAGGAAGCATTTGATGGCAATTTGGGTGATTTTTAGTGCATCTAATTGTACCCTTTTGAGGGTACAAATCAATTTTGATATTTTTTTTTCACATGTTTTTTTGCCAACTTCTTATGATTATGTTTAGACATTGCAAAGGAAGCATTTGATGGCGCTTGGGTAGTTTGGTGGTTTAGTGCATCTCAGACTGTACCTCTTTGAGGGTACGCATCATTTTGACCTTTTTTTTTCCAATTTTTTTTTTTGCCAACTCATGATTATGTTTAGGCATTATAATGGAAGCATTTGATGGCGCTTGGTAGTTTGGTGGGTATTTGCATCTCAGACTGGTACCTCTTTGAGGGTACACATTTTTTTACCCTTTTTCTAGATTTTTTGCCAACTCCTTAAGATTATGTTTAAACATTAAAATGGAAGCATTTGATGTCGCTTTGATGGTGGTATTTTATCTGTACCGGTACCTCTTTTGAGGGTACAGACCATTTTTTTACCCTTTTTCTAGTTTTTTTGCCAACTCCTTAGATTATGTTTAGAACATTATAATGGAAGCATTTGATGTCGGTGATTTGTATTTTGCATTGTAATTGTACCTCTTTGGAGGGTCTGACTATTTTTTTACCCTTTTTTTTCCGTTTTTTTGCCAACTCCTTATGATTATGTATACATTGCAAAGGGAAGCATTTGATGGCGCTTGGTGGTTTGGGTGGTTTAGTGCCAGACTGTACCTCTTTGAGGGTACGACATTTTGACCTTTTTTTTCCGCTTTTTTTACCAACTCCTTATGATTATGTTTAGAACATTGCAAGGAAGCATTTGATGGTAGTTTGAGTGGTGGATGGTTTAGTGCATCACTCGTACCTCTTTGAGGGTGCATAATTTTGACCTTTTTTGCAATTTTTTTTCTTCAACTCCTTATGATTATGATCAAAAGGAAGCATTTGATGTGGTGGGGCAGATGCATCTATGTACCTCTTTGGAGGGTACGATTTTTTGATCTTTTTTGATTTTTTTCCCAACTCCTTATGATTATGTATGATATTGCAGGATATATTATAATCTATTATAAAAATTGACTGTAATCAATAAATTAAGCCTCTAAAGCCGATAAATTAAAAAAAATTTATTATATATAACTTCTTCAAATCATTGAACTAATATCTAAAATTTAAAATATATGCACATGAATAATAAATTTCAATATTTCGAGTTACCATAAAAAGTTTTGTTAAACTCAATAGATTCATAAGATTTAATTTATATAATTGTTCAAATCAATGATTTCATTTTGATTTAACTCAAGAAAAAAGCCCCACAAAATGTATTAATCATTAACATCACAAATAATATCAATCCTAATGTGACAAAGCATAAATTGTGAGCTCATAAATATGTTCAAAGTGAGAAAAAAGTATGCCATGTTAAGCACAACTAAGCAACAATCTACCTTAGTAAATAGAATTACTAATCAACATTTACCTCACAATCAAATATAAAAAATATATATACAATAAAAAAACCACACTACTTCATTAAATCATCACGATATAACTACACTACATATCAACTACATATATTTAACAGTCATTAATCATAAAATAAACAACAGAGCCATTTCCAGGAGCGAGAAACCTAAGCATTTATTCAAAGGGTACTTCAGTGACTCTGAATATTTGAACTTCTAAATCATCACTATCAAATACAAATAGATCCATATCATATGTGAAAATATACAATGCAGAATCACTATTCATGACAAGGAAATACTCAATATTCAAGGAAAATTTACAATGCAATCACACTTTATGGCGTGGAAATCACTCTTATTGCATTCACCTCCATGCCAAGTCATCTTCTTCTTCTCTGTTGTGACTTGCGAGGAGAAATCATGAACGAGAGAGAGGATGAGTTCCCTATTGATCTCTCAAACTTGAAGAAGAGCTCTTGAATTAGCTTTGGGAGCTTCATCATGTATGCACTTCAACAACCAAGTCTTGAATAAAATATCATCCCGTGTCCATGCACTTCAACTATATGAGAGAGAGAGAGAAGTTAAACAAAACAGAGTAAAATATCATCCCAAGTCTATGCACTTAAAAAAAATAGCTTTCAAATCCACCAACATGCATTAAACAAAATCCTATATCACAAAATAATATTGTTCTCACTTTGGATTTTAAGTCCCAAACAAAATGTAGTAAGTGAACTCTAAATATATTCATTATCTTTGGCCAATCTGGTCTACCCAAATCGGAGGTTTTTCACCACGCCTCCATGTATTTGCAAACATTCCGTAGTCGACACTATTTTCTTGAACTGATATCCCACTCACTATGTCGATTGGCCATTTCCTTGGATCGCTCGTAAAAGCCTGCCCAGCATCTTCAACAAGTAATTTGATCTAAATAGACAGAAAAAAATTTCAATAAGTTGGATCAGGAAAAAAAAAAGTAAAGATGAACCAAATTTGAAAACAGTTCTTACAATCTCTGGAAGAATGCTCTTATGGGTTGGTTTGGGCAATGAGTCATAAAAATATCGCTCGATTTAATATACCAACCAAGAGTGTCCAGTGCTGATTATCTATAACTGGCAGTAAGATTAACTCAGCGACACACTGTCCGCAGTGATATGCTGGATGAACATCTTGCTTTCCATCTTAGCCGCACTGCATAACTCGCAGAGAAAGAAGAGAACGATTACACATTACTTTCATCTAAACAAACAAGAACTAAATCGTAATCAACATTCTGGGTAACATACCCAATGCAAGCATGAAATGTACAAATATGGGACATAAACGAGCGATCATTTCTAGTAGAAGGCGAAGGCATCAATGTGTGAGAGATATTGATTCGTTAGCAACTCATCGACCCCTGCAATAATGATATTCCCACCAATCGTGATCACCCCTCGCAATTAATAAATATTTTAAAGTGATCTAAACTAGGTTATTTTACGTATGAAGGACCTGATTGAGGCTTAACTTACTTGTCCTTGAACCGGAGCATGACGTGTCAATAAGATCGAGCATTGGCTTAGGCAAAATAGCTCTGGATGAGAACTCAACAACATGAAGTGCCTCGATGCGCATAAAAAATTACATGACAAAAGTGATGAAGAGCTACATTCACTATGAATAAGATCTAAGAGATGATGCATACTCCGATGCTCCTCCACCATGATGATTTGTGGGTCATCGACCTCATTGGCTCATCTTTGCTAACCTATAAAATAATTTAGTGACGATAGACTAAATATGACTTTGGATCGAGATAGATTATTAATCCCCTGCTCCCTCCACCACAACAAGATCTGGGTCATCGACCTTTATTGCATCATCTATAACCTATACAAAATTTAGTGAAAGACTATTTCTATTATCTCAAATTTAAAAGAAAGTAACTTACCTCGCCGCCACATCTGAGTGGAGGCCACCACATCATTTGTTCTTGCTCGAGACTTCTGTGGTGTGTGAAAGGGGAAGTAACAATTTTCCTCTTCTTATCTACCGAGCTTTAACACCACGCCAATGCGCCAATTGTTTTGAGCATCGCCATGTAGTGGTGGCCTCCACAAGAACTTCTCCCACAATAATTCCACATTTCCCCTTTGAAGTATCCAACTCAATGAAATCTCCCGTGGTATCCTCCACAAGAGCTTCCTCACCTCCCTCGTCGACATGTGGTAGTCTCTCAGGCCATCCATGGGAAGCTCTGGTAGCCTCCCTCAAGAGTTTTCCTGCAGACCCCTGAACCTCCCCACATTTGGGGTGGTAGGACCGCCGCCTGATAACATCTCGAGCAAGCAAAGAACTAAATCAAGCCCATCCAACCTCTCGCCATTGTTGTATGGAAAGACGACACTTCTCTCAGTCCTTCAAACTCAAACATCCTCTCCACCGCAAAGTCGTGGGGTAGCAGAGGGCGTGCTGAAACACTGACGGGAGAATATCGAGGAGAGATATAGGAGAGTCTGGGGCTTCGATTGGACTTAAACGGACTACTATCGGCTCCACATGTGTAGATTGTTGGGCGGGGGACACTGACTGAAGGAGCCAATTCTCGTCTTCCAATAAGTCCTCGAATGAAAGGCACTTTGGTAAAAAAGGATAAAAAATTTTGAAGACATACAACATAAATGGATACATTCTTATTTGAACTAAGTGATATTATTATATGTCACGGCATCCTCCCAAACCAAGAAAGCATTTTTGGGAACTCTATTTTAGCCCATCGCAAAGATAATGCGGTTTCAGTTGGATGATGCTTATGATGCTTATGTGCTCACCATATCTACAATGAATATATTAAACAGTAAACTCCAAGACATTATATTTCACATTAATGGAGATATAAAACATACCATCAGAAGAGTGACAAATCCACTCATGTAGCCAGCTGCCCTCTGGGTCTGAATCTTTGATGCAATAACATCAAATTGAGAGACTAGGAAGTCCCAAATGGCCGCTTTGTACTCAAAGAAATCTATCTATATCATCTAGCAATCAATTCTCGATGCCACCAGAATTGTGATATACAAAAAATAGATTTGACAAGAAAATGTATATACAATCGCAAAATCAGTGCAAACGAGCCATCTCAATTCTCAAGTCATTTGAAGTCATGAATAACAATGATAATGGGATTTCGCCATACAACCTTCTCCCTCGCTTAACATCCCTATCATCAATGCAACTTCATCGTGGGTGAAAGGAATGTACGCCCACCCAAAGAAAGCTTGTTTTTTATGTCCCAAAAGAGGATCGATGTAATGGAAAACCCAGTCTTGCTTGATGCGAGTCTAATGAATTGATGGAGATGAAGCTTTAAAATGTCAAGGGTTTCATCAAGAAAGCGTCGTAATATTATCAGAACACATTCTCATAGTGGTAGGCTGCACCGGTTATACTTTTCCACATGGTAAACTTTAAAGACAAGTAATTAGGTCAAAATGGTATGACCCTCCAAAGAGGTACACGAGTACGATGCACTAAACCACCCAAACCACCCAAACCGCCATCAAATGCTTTTTAATGTTCTAAACATAATCATAAGGAGTTGGCAAAAAATTGGAAAAAAGGTCAAAATGGTATGTACCTCCAAAGAGGTACATAGGGTACGATGCACTAAACCACCTAAACCACCCAACCGCCATCAAATGCTTCTTTGCAATGTTCTAAACATAATCATAAGATGTTGGCAAAAAAATATGTGAAAAAATGTCAAAAATGATCTGTACCCTCCAAAGAGGTACACAGGGTACAAATGCAAAATAAAACTCAAAACCACCCAAACTGCCATCAAATGCTTCCATTATAATGCTCTATACATAATCATAAGGAGTTGGCAAAATAAAAAAGGTCAAATCAGACTCCAAAGAGGTACATGTGGTACGATGTAATAACCACCCGTAAATCACCCAAACCGCCATCAAATGCTTCCTTTGTAATGCCCTATACATAATCATAAGGAGTTGGCAAAAAAATTGGTGGTCAAAATGGTCCAGACCCTCCAAAGAGGTACACAGTAGATGCACTAAACCACCCAAATCTCCAACCGCCATCAAATGCTTCCTTTGCAATGCTCTCATATAATCATAAGGAGTTGGAAAAAAAAAACTGGAAAAGAAGATCAAAAGGTCTCAGACCTCCAAAGAGGTACACAGTGATGCACTAAACCACCAAAACCACCCAAATCACATCAAATGCTTCCTAATGTTCTAAACATAATCATAAGGAGTTGGCAAAAAAAATTGGAAAAAAGGTCAAAATGACCAGAATTCTCCAAAGAGGTACGTGGTATAAATGCAAAATACCCACCCAAAACCAAACCGCCATCAAATGCTTCCATTATACCCTATACATAATCATAAGGAGTTAAAAAACTGAAAAGGATCAAAGAGGTCTCACTCCAAAAATACAGTGGTACGATGCACTAAACCATCCAAACCACCCAAACGCCATTTCCTTTGCAATGTTCTAAACATAATCATAAGGAGTTGGCAAAAAAATTGGAAAAAATTCAAAATGATCTGTTCTCCAAAGAGGTACAGTGGTACAAATGCAAAATACCCACCCAAAAGCACCCAAACCGCCATCAAATGCTTCCATTATAATGCTCTATACATAATCATAAGGAGTTGGAAAAATAAAAAAAAAGATCAAAGAGGTCCAGATCCAAAGAGGTACACTGTGGTACGATGCACTAAACCATCCAAATCACCCAAATCATCAAATGCTTCCTTTGCAATGTTCTAAACATAATCATAAGGAGTTGGCAAAAAAATTGGAAAAAGGTCATAAATGATCGTACCTCCAAAGAGGTGGTACATGAAAAATGCACTAAACCACCCAAACGCCATCAAATGCTTCCATTATAATGCTCTATACATAATCATAAGGAGTTAAAAAAAGCGTAAAAAAAGATCAAAGAGGTCCAGACTCTCCAAAGAGGTACATAGGATACGATGCACAACCACCCAAAACCACCCAAACCGCCATCAAATGCTTCCTTTGCAATGCCCTATACATAATCATAAGGAGTTGGCAAAAAAATTGGAAAAGAAGATCAAAAGGTCACCTCCCAAATGGTACACATGGGAATGCAAAATACCCACCCAAAATCACCCAAACCGACATCAAATGCTTCCTTTGAATGTTCTAAACATAATCAAGGAGTAAAAAAATGGAAAAAGGTCAAAATTGATCTCACTCCAAAGAGGTACAGTGGTACGATGCACTAACCACCCGTAAACCACCCAAACGCCATCAAATGCTTCCATTTTAATGCCCTAAACATAATCATAAGGAGTTGGCAAAAAAATAGAAAAAGGTCAAAATGGTCCAGTACCTCCAAAGAGGTATCAGAGAAAACTAAACCACCTAGAAACCACTCAAACTGCCAACAAATGCTTCCATTATAATGCCCTAAACATAATCATAAGGAGTTGGCAAAAAAACTGAAAAAGTTAAAAATGGTCCAGAATTCTCCAAAGAGGTACAGAGTACAGATGCACTAAACCACCCGTAAAACCACCCAAATCACATCAAATGCTTCCTTTGAATATAATGAACATAATCATAAGGAGTTGGCAAAAAAGGAAAAAAGGTCAAAATTGGTCTGTACCCTCCAAAGAGGTACAGAGAGTACAGATACAAAATAACATATAAAAAATAGCCAATCTTTCACTATATACTGAGAAGAACAGAGTAAACCCTAAATTCATTCAAGTTCGGGAATGTATGTATAAATACCTCATGTAGTCACCTACAATACCTCAATTTATGATTTGCTATACCATCGAGTGACGCCCTGACGCGGCGATCGACAATGGGAGCTGTCGGAAAAAATCCTTCAGGACGAGGAATGTCAACGTCGAATGTTTCATTCTTCTTCTCCCACTTTTGAATGATGCTAACGGGCGGGTCGCCGGGGAAATGTATTTACAGACACGCCATTGACGCGACGGCGTCGGGAAAGCGTCCGCTATCTCGCCCGTTAATCCAGAAACGGGAAAAATTGGGACACATGTCGTCCGTGGATTGGAGTCCGCACGTAAAGCTACATGCGAACTCCGGATGTAATATTTTCTCGAAAAATTGAGGCTTCGTTTGGCTAAGCTTTTGGGATTCCTGAAAAGCTGGTTTAAAAGTATTTCCTAAAAAGCTATTTATCTTTTATTTTGAAAATAAAAGGAGCAAAGGAGATGGAGCTAAACGTAGTTTCAAAAGCACACTATTCAAACGTATCAAAATTAAAACTCATGCTCTCAAAAGCAAACGACTAAAAAGCCCTCTCAAACTAAGCAATCTCAGAACTCTTTTTTAAGGAGATAAACAGACCGTGAGAAACCAGCTTACATTTATTTTGGCCAAGGATATATGTGAGGCTTATAATATATATATATATATATATATATATATATATATATATATATATATATATATATATATATATATATATATATATATATATATATATATATATATATATATATATATATATATATTTACATATATATAATATAAATATATTTACGCACTATTATTATTACTATTTTTTCTTTTCTTTTTTTTATTCCCAAAAAAAAATGGGATACGAGAGAGGGTCAACAAATGCCCCCCAACAAATATGATGCGCACATAACGCATGGATCGTATTTGTTGCGAGCTAATTTACGTCTCCTTAGTGTAGCTTTTTATTCCCTCTTTGTTTATGTGTTGTTATGTTTTCACCCGAATTCTTATATGTGTTTCCTCTAATCATTTAACAGGAGGATGTTTGCTTGGGAGAGATCAAATGACTTGTCTCCTAGTGAGCCAAGTGAAGAGACTATTTGGCTGGAGATTGATAGACATGATCCTCACGGAGATGCCGATATCAGGGATAGAATCGAGTAGCATACGGACATGTTGAGAGGACATGATTTTTACAGGGGTTTCTTTGCACGATCCCCCTTACTTCCTGACTATGCCTCAGACTCTCTTGCTTTTGAGGATTCCGCAGATTGGGTGGCTACAATTAAGCTGAAATGCGGGGACTACAATCCTTTGGATGGTGTCAGCGTGTTAGTTCGACATTGTGATATTTTACAACTTGCTTCGACAAAGATTGAGCACGATCGGACTGAGCCACCGTCACCTGAGCTCGGGACTTGCTTTGAGATTCATCCATTGGAAAGATGCCTAGTCTTCCTCGTGGATACGTCACATGGGCTAGGTATATCTTGCGAGCTCACATTGACACCTTATAACAAACTGGTATTTATGAGGTAGTGTATGTGTCTATATTTGATTTTAGTGGCATTCCTCCTGCTTGGGCTTACGGAGTTGCAGAGTTTTGGGACAGTAGCTGCAACACATGTTGGATAGGCTTGGAGGAGTTGACAGTCACACTTTGGGACTTACAGACTGTGTCAGGACTTCTAGTGTTTGGTTACTACTACGAGGAGTGTGTTCCACCTAACGAAGCATTATTTCTTAGACAGCCTTCAGCTGAAAGATAGGTTAGCCATGCCACCAGCTTATATTGATCTTTTGAGCCACTACCACCTGACTTTTAGGGCTTCGGGGTATTCTAGGTGCTCACGTGCTACACTTCCTGTGAGTACTTGGATTCAGAGTTTTTTACAGGAGCACGCTTTTTATGAGGAGTCTGTATTGCTACATGATCCTTTTGAATTGGGGGAATCAGATGTCAGTAGTTTATCTGAGGATACTGCAGAGCCTTCTTTTTCGGTTGGGTACTCTTCTCCAACTATACCTGATTTGAGCGAGGAATTACTCTTAGCAGGGTTCATAGCTACTTGGATCTGCATCTTTGTGCTACCGATTACAGATAGGTCTATATGCCCAGGTGTTCTATTTCCAGCAGGATTTCATGAGGTGAGCGGATCTCATTAGCTCCATCAGTACTAGCTAGAGTTTACAAAATTCTTTGGGTGATTTTTTAGGCATATTCTTTTGGTAACCGTGATGTTACATTGCAGGCATTACCTATATTCTTGGATTCACCTTCATATACACGGAGCCTATGCATGTATTGAGTACCCAGCATACTTTTCAGAGTGAGGATATCCCACAGTTATTCAGCCAAATAGAGCTTCATCTACCTTTGAGAGGAATCAGATACGTCCGTTCTTCTTTGCACCTCACTTAGTCAAGGATCAATTCTTGCTAGTTCACCAGCCATATACAGTTAGTTTTCCACCTGACTTGATAGAAACTGATCTTGTTGATGGCTTCGATGAGAGTGATAGAGCCTCACTACTTTATAGTTGACGGACATTGAGATTGGTTGCGTACTTTTTCAGTATACGTCCAGGTTGGTTGTGTTATAGGTTTGGTCAGCCAGTTATCATTGAGGGCTACCAGCCTAATCGTGTTACACGACAGTTTGGATTTTCTCAATGTACAGCTCATGATGGTCGACCATTCATTACAGGGTTAGTAGATGTCAGGAAGACTAGGACGGTGCCTTTTGAGACATGCTATTATGCTGCTTCTGTAGCTTGACTAAATTTACTGAGACTTGGTACTGGCTCTCATTTTCGGTTAGCTCCTCCATAGAGCCATATAGTGGTCAGCTATACTCACCCCACTTGGGTACGATTGTCTTTTGGTCCTTTCCTGGAGCATGGCGCAAAGAGGTATGAGCATAGAGTGAGGTCTTTAGGAGTTCCTCAAGGTCAGAGGACCCATCATCGATCACCATTGGCAGGAGATAGCAGCATTAGAGGTATGATCACTATCTTTCTCTCCTTCCAAACTTCTGTCATCTTCTTCATTGCATTACTAAAATATATTCAGCACATCTGATATTTTGATGTGATTCATGACAGATGCACAAGTTGACAAGGAGATTAGGGCTGAGGACACCATTCCTCATAGCAAAGTTAGAGCTAGGGATTACGCTCTAGCTATCAGATTTCTTCACCATCTAGACGTAGTGTAGTGAGTGAGCCTATTCGAAGCTTCACCGATTGTGCACGAGTCCACTTCCATGAATTTATGATTTACGAAGTGCCACGTGTGCACTGGATATATTATGGAGGACTCTAGGGTTGAGCCGTAACATGTGCCGGCCTTTGACACTGCTACTTCAGATTTTGCTACTCCTTCTATGGAACCACTTTTCTCTACTGAGTCTGACTTTTCTCATTGTCTTGGCGAGACTTCTAAGGTGAGAGATCACATGCATAGCATAGTTTTTGTTGAGCGAGCACATAGCCCTGGAGCTTATCAGATAGTGAGGGTCCTCGAGGATTACATTGCTTATGATACACCAGTTCAGTCGGATTCGCCATGTTCATGTACTTTCTTTCTCTCTTTATTTTTTAGTGATACTCTTTTATATTTACTGCTCTACTTTATGCTGATTATTTTCATTTGTTCCTTGCAGTGCCTGATATAGGTTATGAGTCTAAGATCTACCATCGATATCCTTATAGGTCAAATCCATGTGATTGGAGCATGTGAGATTGTGGCTTGGTGTTTTTGAGGGATGTGATTTCACGGATTGCCTTGGACTCACCAGAGTCATTGGACAACTTCACGTCATATGCGAACACCGCTTTTGACCTTTTAGCTAGTACTGGCTTGGAGGAGCGGGTTCTCAGGTATTTGGAGACTCTTTGTAGAGACGCTGAGTTCTTGATCCATCAGATGAGATCACTCAGTATTGTTTGCTCTAGCACTTTACTGACGGAGCTTCAGGAGCAGGTCACGCTTTGTAAAGAGATGGCTGACCTAGCACATGATGAGTTTGAGGAGAGTGTTGAGGCTCTATGACATGATAGTCAAAGTTTGATAGATGCTTCTTCCGAAGGAGATTGACCGCTGTGCTGACATCTGTTGAAAGGGAGAGAGCTCGGGCTATAGAGTGTGAGCATCGGCGTTATCACCACGCCACCGTGCTATGGTAGATTCTGGTCGCTTTGATTTGGCTACCGACGCTTTTACTAAGAGTGAGCGCAGCCTTTAGCGCTTTATTTAGTACGACTTGTGAGTTACAATCTAGGCTCCCATGATGTACTTTACTTTTCTTTCTTCTTCTTTTTTTATCAGTCATGTATCTTCTATCCTCTTGTTGTATTAGTGGATGTCAGGATTCCTCTATTATTTCACTTTTGTACTTTTGTGGATTTGATGAGAGGATCGCCTTTGATTTGTACTCTGATTGATTTGCCGCTTTGTGCTTTGGGTTTAATTTATGTCGCTGAATTTGGATCATTTTAACTTCGATTGCAATAGCTTATAGAGCTTTGATAGGATTTGTCATTAGTATGCTTCCTTATTCAAGACATGCTAAATGACAGACTTGACCGATTTATCAGAATCGACTTGTCAGATAGATAAGAGTTCTTACACCATCTACCATATGCTTCAATGGCTTTGCTGAAGATCTCTTTCTCTTATGTTTCTATAGATTTAAGTCTCCTCCAACACTAGCGTCATGCTTGGTTGGGTTCGATGGAGGAATTAGTCTGCTTGTTTTGATGAAGGACTCCACTAGGGAATCGGTTTATCCATGTTTGATCAGATTTGAAATTCCTTCTGTCATAGCTTTGAGCTTGACGGACTTGATGAAGGATTGACTAATTTATCAACAATGACTTGTCAGGAAGTGTATGTATGCCATGAACCATGTGCTTGCTTCTTTGACGGATTCATTGAAGGAGACATACAGATGACCCAGCCTTCTGGCTTATATAGGATCGATGTTGAGTTATTTGCCTAGCAACATGTACTTTAATAGACTGAATAACCATAGAATTCTTTAGTTCGACGATCGACTTTGTATGAACTATGGAATTGCTTCCTCAGCCCTGTGCTTTCTACTTTGACGGACTTGATGAGGAGATAGGCTTTGATCAGTGCTTTGAGCTTGATCAGATCATTTGAGAATAGATTGAAATATCACCTTGCACGTAATATGAATATTGATTTGGGGCAGCCCAGAATTGAGTGTTTCCTCAGATTGCCTTGATCTATCAATCAAGTAGAGAGATCTCTTGGATCTTGGTTGCTTGTAATCATTAAGCTGGATCTGATTTGAGATTGAACAACTATCATCATTGGACTGACGAGCAGGGGCTCTTTCACTGCGGCCTTTTCTTGCGGCTTGTTGAGTGAGAAGAGCATCATCAACTCGGCCATATTTGGGCTTGTTGAGTTCGACCTTTAGAACCTACTCGAGTCTTCGACTTAAGCTGTAGTGGGTCGGTGGTTTTGTCATCAGACTGACGAATCAGGGCTCTTTCACTACGGCCTTTTCTTGCAGCTTGTTGAGTGAGGATAGGGTCAACAACTCGACCATTTGTGGGCTTGTTGAGTTTGACCTTTATAACCCATCCGTGTCCTAGACTTTAGGATGTAGATGTTGATGTTTCTCCAACTTAATTGATTGAAGCTTCCAAAATTGGGAGTTCTTCTGACTTGATTTCCAGAATTTGGCAAATCAGTGAGATAAATTTCTTGACATTTGGGATTTCCTTTCGTGCATAGAAATAGATTTTTTTTTTGTTTCTGCAAGAACATACAACTTAATAGTAACAGTTATGGATATATCCAGGGATTTCAACGTAAAGCTCGATGTCAACCTGAATAAGAATATATTTGAGGATCTCGTCTTTTGGCACGATGTCGACTCAAATAAATTTAATATAAATTAAAAAATGCCCTGTCTTGTAGGGGAATTCTAAAGTATATGTAGGAGAATTTTTAAGATGAAAATATACAAATACATCCAGAGGAGATTTTAACATACAACATTGATTTCATCTGTATATAAAAATCTAAAAACGCCCCCTATGTAATAGGAGAATTTTCATGGAACAGTTCTTCATCTGGAGTATGCTTATTTAGGGATCTCGGCATGAAGCACGATGTAAACCTAGATAGATATACTAAAAAAAAATGCCCCCTGCCTTGTAGGGAGATTTCTATTGTACCTCGAGAATGTGGTCATCAAGTATAGTACTTTTTCAAGTATCAACCATTAATTGGCGACATTGGTCTTTCACCCTTTAGGTTAATGAGTTGGTATGCCCCTCCTTGGTATACATTTTCAATGACAAAAGGGCCTTCCCAATTAGGTTCAAATTTTCCACCAAATTTTGATTAGGAATAATTGGCCTTCGACTGACCAATTCCACTTTTTGAAATGTTCGAGGCCGCATCGTATGGTCAAAAGCTCTAGACATCTTAGCTCGATAGACTTCCAAATTTTGATGAGCTTGTAATCTAAGTTCATCAAGCGCGTCGAGTTCCTCCATTCTCAAACGAGCATTTTGATCTTCAGTTAGAATGTTCTGGATGGCTACTTGAAGTGAAGGTAACTCAACTTCAAGTGGAAGAATTGCTTCCGCCCAAATATCGTGAATAGGGAGTGGCTTTAGTCATCGCCTTGTAGGTTGTTTGATATGCCCATAGAGCCTCTACTACTTTGGTATGTCATTCTCTCTTATTTTTGGTGAGAATCTTCTTGAGCAGCTTGACTAATGTCTTGTTGAAGGCCTCCGCCAAGCCATTTGCTCTTGGATTATATCTTGAAGAGTATCGCCAATCAATTTTGTGTCGATCGAATCTAAAATATAAATCTTTATACTTTTGAAAGTTGTGCCATTATCAGAAATTATTCGGCATGGCACTCCAAATCTATAGACCACATTATGCATGAAGAAGTTGATCATTCGGTCGACAGTAACTTCATTAAATGGGGTAGCCTCAGCCCACTTAAAGAAATAGTTAGTTATTCCTAGGATGAAGCGATGTCGTGCTGACGACGGTGGATCAATTGGTCCAATTATATCTGCACCCCAACATTCGAATGGCCATGATTCTATTGTTGGGTGTAATGGATTTGGAGGTTGATGGATGAGATCCCCATGTACTTGACACTCATGACACTTCTTAGCATGATTAATAAAGTCTCTCATCATAGATGACCAATAATATCCCATCCTTTTGATCTTTACTGCCATCTTGGGACCTGACTGATGTGCACGATAAAGTCCTTCATGAGCTTCAATCATCACTTTGCTAGCTTCATCTACACCTAGGCATTGTAGTCACATTTGTTTGAAGGATCTACGATATACAGTGTTGTTGACGATAGCATAGCATAGCATTCTCTTTTCGATTTGAGCTGCCAGTGATTTATTACTTGGTAATTTGCCTTCTTTAAAATAGTCGATGAGGCTTGCCTCCAATCATGTGACTCTTCTATAATAAAGGCTTCACACTATTTTTCTGAGGCAATGTCATTCTTAGCTCTTCTAGGTACAACTTCTTATTGATTTTGAGTATGAGGAGCAACCTAAGTCGCATCCTGCTGCATCGGGTTTGATAACCCCTCTACCTGCGGGGATTGATACTTTATTGGCTCTAAGACTCATCATGTAAATATGCCGATCACATAATCATCATTCATACTTGTCATTTCCTTAGCTAGTTTTGTTAAGCAGTCGACTTTATTATCTCGGACTGAGTTAATGTGATATTTGATATGTTTCATATGCTCAAGAACTCGCTTGTGATAAAGCTAACTCAAGCTTGTTAATTCTATAGATGCTAAGTACTTGATTTATAATAATAATTGCCAAAATATGCAAGTTCTGAATGCCTATGAAAATTGCTTCTTCCAGAACTGCCACTAATGCTTCATATTTAGCTTCATTATTAGTTCTCCGCTCGGTCAATCCATATGATCATCTCATTATCCCTCCTTCTGGTGTTATGAAGATGATGCCGATCCCTACTCTTGCTCTTGGAAAATTTAGAGATTAGACTTCTTTGATGATGAGGCTCCATCAAGTATATTTCCCAAATTTGTGACTTTTCTCTTTCATGAATGAGCATAATTGGCTCATCAGGTAAATCGCCATTAAGAGAAGAGTCTGTAGGGATAGGATGTGTAGCTAGAAAGTCTTCTAAGACTTATCCCTTCACCGCTTTCTATAGAACATATATGATATCAAATTGTAAAAGCAATAATGTCCATCTTGCTAAGCGACCTGTCAACGCTGGTCTTGTCATCAAGTACTTCAGTGGATCGATCCTTGAGATGAGGGTAATCTTGTGAGATAACATATAATGATGAAGCTTTTGGACATCTTTGCTCGGTAGACTTCTAGATTTTGTTTAGCTTGGTGCCTGACCTCATTAAGTCCATCAAATTCTCACACCGTAAATTTCTCATTTTGAGGAGATTGTATTGAATGGCTACTCAGAGTGAAGGCAGTTCAACTTCAAGTAGTAAGACTGCTTTAGCTCCAAATACTTTAGCATGAGGAGTGGATTTTGTGAGAGTATAGTCTAGATGTCACGCTGTTGTCTATTTGTAAGGGAATTACACTTCAAGATTTTGGCCTCCAAATTTGCTCATTTATTTGTCGGGACCTTTTGATGGCGGATTCTTGGACATGTCCAAGTGTCATCAAGCTCACCGTGGCTTGATTTTACCAATAGAGCTGTTCCAGTTTACCCATCTTAGGTTGTCAAACTTTTTATGGGTTGGAACACTCACTTCTAGTTCCACAGCTGGTTGTATAATTTTTACTTGAACGATGGCTATTGAGCATGCAATTCAGTATTTCTCTTTCTCCGTTGTCTTTTGGTTAGCTTTCTCCTAGATGAAGAAACTTTTGTGCTGCTACTTCTTCTCGAGGCATTGGCCTCCATATTTATTTTTCTTTCTATCGGGACCTTTTCTTCAGACACACGGTTCGTGTCATGCCCCGATGCACCCTTTGTTGGAATTGCTTAGAACAGTCTTGAGCTTTTACTACAACTGATTGTAGCTTTTATGGGGGAGCATTTTTGTCTTCTTTGATAATCGACATTTGATACCTGTTCTTCATAAGACATTTTTTTCTTAACAACTCTATGTGCTCAGTAGATAGAGTTTCATGTTATTTTTGAAGGTTGAAGTCACTATTGAGCACAAGCTTAACATCACCAGTAGAGATATTCCTTTTCACCCATCTCAAAATTTTCAAATTTATTGTGGGATAGAAATACTCTCTTCTAGTTGTAAAGTCGGTTGTATGACTTGCAATTCAGACACCAACTACTGAGCTCACAGTTTAGTGTTTCTTCTCCTTTGCCTTCTACTCAATTTTCCTCTAAAAGAGGAGGCTTTAGCATTATGCCTTCCTAATGTGAAAGGTTCAAGCTGGCGAGTGGTGCATTCACCATGATTTGTTGCTCGTGATAATTCTTTTATGACGTATCTCGAGAATGGCCCAATCTTTGAATAGAAAGGCTCTTATAACTTGAGTAATGGGCATTCTAATTGTCCTCCTCCATTGCACAGGTTGGTGTGTACAATTTGTAGATGCTTCAGGTGGAGGATTATTTACAGCGGTGATGACTGGGAAGTCTACACTATCAAATTGAATGGTAACTCCAACATCCTGAGTATTGATTACAGTGTTAGCTAGATGGATATTGGCTCCATGACCTAACTGCATGATAAATAATGTTTTGAAGATCCATTGATATAGAGAACAAGTATATTATTCATAATGACATAATTAGCTTAGATTTAGTTTCATTGATAATTAATTTTACATCTCAATTTTTTTCATATTTTGTTATTACTATAGCTCAAATTCAACTAGCTAAAGATGAAAAGAGAATCCTGTCCCTAGTGGAGTCGCCAAAAATCTGTGGGCTCTAAAAATTCGCCATCGACCTCTTCGATAAAAAGAATGGTTTAAAGTGCCTGTAATTTTCGAAGGAGAGAGAGTGATAAGACACTACCGAGATTTCATCCTCATTTTGAGAACTTGACCGGTTCTAGGTTTCTATAAAGCAAGCCCCTATAGTTAATTACCCCTCCCAGTAAGTGAGAGAGAACTTTCAATTAAGGCTAGTCATTAGATCGCTAAATGAGCAGTGTATAGTAGCATCATATGGAGTTTCAGAATTTAAGATATGAAATTCATCATTTTAGCTTAAACCGGATGGTTGGAGAGTGATGATGTACCTGATCTATATCCCATGGTTCATCATCTCGATCCTGCACTAGTCTACTAGGAGGTAGTCCACCCAACTTGACAAAAGGATCCTCATCAGCAATGCATGGGTTACGTCGTTCAGGAAATCCTTGTAGACTTAGGGTGGTGTTTGTCTTAGGAGACAATGTTAAGTCTACCTTAGCTGACAGAGGGATGTTTGACCTATCAAGTATACCCTATGATTAATAACTCAAAGGGCATAACCATTAGGGAGCATACGGGCTACGGTCGTGATCGTAATATAAAGGAGTCAGACTGACCAAACCACCCGATCAGAGGACTCTGGTCATAACTGCTTCATCTATAGAGCCTACTGGCTAAGCCACACAGTTCAGAGGACACAGAGCCATGTTCTTACTAGCAAGAGATTGATTGAGAGTGAACATTGCAGAACACTTAATTTGACATTGGCTCCTTTGTGAGCTAGAGTTTGTTTAATTTTTCACCCTCAACAAACAATTACGGAAGGTGGATAGATTGGGTTCGATTTAAGTTTTGGTGATAAAATTCCATTTAAATGGTTTCTAATTGATATTTGAAAATTAATTTGATTTGAGAAATTGATTAATTTGGATATGTTTAAGAGCTTTATATCCTGTCAACTTTGTTTAACTGCTAACAGAGGATTAGATCTACTGTCACCGACATAATCAATTTTTTTAGATATTTCACTGATTTGAAGCTCTTATTATATATTTTTAGGTTTTGTTAACCCGGACCAAATCATAAGACTAAATCGGGAAGAAACTTAATTTGATTTGAAATTTTGATTAATTTGAATATGTTTAAGAGTTTTAGATCATGTCAACTCTGTTAGCTAATGTAAGACTAGATCACCCTACGTAATCAATTTTTAGATATTTCAGTGATTTGAACCTCTTATTATAGGTTTTTAGGTTTTGTTAACCCGGACCCAGTCCTATGATTAAACTGGGAAGCAACTTAGTTTGATTTAAAATTTTGATTAATTTGAATATGTTTAAGAGTTTTAGATCCAGTCAACTTTGTTTAGCTGCTAACAGAAGACTAGATCTACTGTCACCTGACAGAATTAGTTTTTAGATATTTCACTGATTTGAAACTCTTATTATAGGTTTTTAGGTTTCGTTAACCCGGACCCAGTCCTATGACTAAACCTGGAAACAACCCACACAACATCCTCAGACATCTGAATTTAAGCATTTAGCATAGTGTCGGGGCACATGCTGGTGTATATAGCTTTGACAATTTCTCATAATTAGTGATTTCATTGATTTTTTTTAAATCATAATTAGAATGAAATTCTTTGATTTTTGATTAAAAGAAGCCTTATGATTTTTATAGATTTGGATTTAGTATCGCCTTCTGTCTGCTTGTACAAAGGGTTGCAGATCCGTGGCGAAGAAGGCGTTTTGAAACTATAGGTTCAAAATATAATTTAGTTTGTTATTTTATAAAGAAGATTTACCCCTCGAAGTGACTTTCATTTTCCCCCACTTTTTTGTTTTACTTTTGTGTTTGTTGTTTATTATTTTCCCTCCCCGTTTTGTTGTTCGGAGTTTTTTAATTTGAATTTTAGCTTTAGGTTTCTTAGCTTAACATCCTTAAGTCGATTCATTTTATTCTCCCATTTTTTAAGTCAAATATTTGACGCAATTTTGACAGCCTCCTAGCGTCATCCCATGTAGATCGAGGTATTTTCTACTCTTCACGCCCTGATGAGCATGGCGGTTGATATTTTGAAGCACCTCGGTCGAATTTTAATCTCGTTATGCCCTGATGATTATAACAAGGCCTTCAATAACCTGCATAAAAGTAAATATATATGCAAATATTCTAAATTTCTAGCGCAGAGTATACATCGCCCCCACGAGGCTACATCTCTTTAGCTTACTCTGACCGATGAGCGAATGAAGTCGGTTATGACACCACAAACAGATTTCATCTTGTCACACCCTGATGAGCATGACGAGGCCTTCAATCACTCGGTACACCCTGATGAGCATAGTGAGTGGTGTCCTGGAACACTATGATTGAATTTCATCTCGTCACACCCTGATGAGCATGATGAGGTCTTCAATTACTCGGTATGCCCTGATGAGCATAGCGAGTGATGTCCTGAAACACTACGGCCGAATTTCATCTCATCATGCCCTGATGAGCATGATGAGGCATTCAATCACTCGGTATGCCCTGATGAGTGTAGCGAGAGGTGTCCTGGAATACTATGGCGAATTTTATCTCATCACGACCTGATGAGCATGACGAGGCCTTCAATCACTCGGTACACCCTGATGAGCATAGCGAATGATGTATTGGAACATTATGGCCGAATTTCATCTCGTCACGCCCTAATGAGCATAACGAGGCCTTCAATCACTCGGTATGCCCTGATGAGCGTAGCGAGTGGTTTCTTGTAACACCACAACTGTCTTGATGCACCCACTATGCCCTGATGGGCATTAGCGGGGTCTTGAACCTGTAGGAAAAAGCACAAGCACAAATATTCCATATACACATAATATATATATATATATACAGGGGCGGATCTAGAAATTTTTTTCAGAGGGGGCACAATAAAATAATAAATAATTTACTTTTATATAAAATTAAAATTAGAGCATCTCATATAAAAATTAGATACATTATTTATCAAATTATATACATTATTAAAAATGTAGCAATCTGAATATGATTTTTAGCCACAGCAACTAATGCTAATTGTAATTGATGAGCAAAACAGTGAATGTAATAAGCTGAATCATTTTTTTTCAAGATTAATGCTTTTAATCCATGAAACTCACCACGTATATTGCTTGCCCCATTATAACCTTGACCACGTATTCACGATATACTCAATCCATGCTTTGAGAAAAGTGTCTCAATAGCACATTTGAGTGTTGGAGCAGTTGTTTCACCAACATGTATAATACCAAGGAAACGCTCAACAATGCAACCTCTCTTGTCAACATAACGAAGCGCAATAGCCACTTGTTCTTTCATCGATACATCGCGAGATTCATCTAAAAGAACTATAAATAACTCATTACCCAAATCATTAATAATAGTGTTTGAAGTCTCAATAGCAGCTGCATGTGTAATATCCTTCTGAATTTCAGGAGCAGTTAACTTATTATTTCCTGGAGCATTTTCAAGGACAACCTTATTAATACTTTCATTATGCTCAGCCAAAAATTGTAGAAGTTCAAGAAAATTTCCTTGATTTTCATAATCCTCTGATTCATCATGACCACGAAAAGCTAATCCTTTACATAAAAGAAAGCTTACACAATCAATTGTGGCACATACTCGTGTTCTGTAATCCCTTCGGTTTTGATCAGAATGTCTTTCATAAGAAAATGCAATGTGTTGATCTTGATTCATTAAATCTTCACATTTTCTTCGAGCAATATTATGGGCACTATTAACTTGGTCAATATAAACTTCAAATCTATCTTTTTTTTTCCAATTTTTAAATCCCTTATTATCAAAAATATCACCACTTGCTTGTTCACCAATTTCAAGTCTATAAAGATAACAAAATAAATAATATGCTGCATCTTTTGCAATACTGTACTCTAACCAACCTTTATATTCATCAAACCATTTTGGATTAAATCTACGCAATTTATTTCTGATTTGTGTTTGAGGAAATTCATGATCACAAGGTTGGCATGACCATTTTGAAGATATACTCTTCTAACTCTATCACAGTCATTAGGATGATACTCTGAAATTTTTCTTCTTAATCCAAGATCTGCTACAATATCTTCTACGTTGAATTATGTGTGCACTTGTTTAGATTTTGTATTGCTACTTTCACCAATAATAAGATGTGAATAACTGGACTTATCTTGTTCAATCTTTCTTTTAAAATCTCTCCATATCTAATTAAAAGAATAAATTAAATTACTAATGTAAAATCTTGTAAAATCTTGAAGATTGATATGCATAAAAAATGAAAAGACATGCTTTTGAACATATTTCAAAAAATAAAATAAAGACATACTTTCGGTCTTTTCTAAAAAAATAAATAAAGGCACACAGTCGGCCTGTACCTAAAAAGTAAATCAATAACATTTCTTAATAAAGACACAACGTCGGCCTTTATTAAGAAATAATAAATCAATAAATTTTCAAAGAAGGCACACTTTCAGCCTTTTTTAAATAAAAAAATATTCACATACCTTAATTGATTGTGAAGACCGTTCCACAGATAAATATTTCTGGATGTTCTGTTCTTCTAAGATCACATAATATAAAGCATATAAGTAATGATTAAATACACAAAAAAATTAATAAGATTTAAGATAAAATAAATCTCAATAACAAAGTATAAAAAAAGATCATAAAAAATTAACTTTGATCTCATGAGATTTAAAATAGTTTGATACAAGACTAACAATAAAATTCTATGAATTATACGAAGTTATAAGTATTAAATCAATTTTGAGCTCATGAGATTTATAATATCAGAAAGTTGCTTTGTTGAAAAGTATTAAATTTTATTCTAAAAGAAAACTTTTTTCAGGAAATTTTCTTGAAGAAAACTTCATGATTCTTAACCATAACAGATCAGCCACAAAGCAAGCATAAAACATTATCAAACAGGACCTAAATCAACCTTCTGTTCAGTCTCTTATAGATGATCCAAGATCCATAGTTCTGTTTTAAAATGGTGCCTAATCAAATAGTTTTTTTTTTTTGCTGGAATGTGCTGCAATATTTATCACATTTCGATTTACAACTTAAAATATGAAACTTACGTAATCCCATGAACATCAAATTCTATGAAAATTTCTTAACCTAAAGTTTAAAGTCTATCCTGCTAAGCAATCCTACCAAACCCTCCCTAATCATTCCCATTTCCCACGCCATCCGGCCCGCCCCCCACTTCGACTACGGTACTCCATCAAATTCTATGAAAATTTCTTTACCTAAAGTTTAAAGTCTATCCTGCTAAGCAATCCTACCAAACCCTCCCTAATCATTCCCATTTCCCACGCCGTCCGGCCCGCCCCCTACTTCGACCATAGTACTCCGATGACCGGGAGAGGCGGACGAGACTGATGTTTGGATTAGAAGGAGAAAAAAGAATGTGGATGACTGGACGAGTGACGACGTTATGGGTTATAGACAAGCAGCAGCATGCGAAGCAGGTTGCGAGCAAAGAGGAGTTACCTTTGAAGTTTAGACTTCAGTCCGACTCCGACGGGCGACGGTTCTTCCTCGACTCCGGCAAGCTGAAACAGAAGTGCATCGAGGCCTTGAGGAGTTGAGGGTATGAGAAAAGGCGAGAGTTTTGAATGCAATCCCTATTCCGTGTATCGCGTATGCGTATCTATCCTCCCCGCTTCGCCTATAACGTGGTGGGCCAGTGGGGGCACGTGCCCCCAGTGCCCCCACACTCCCTCCGCCACTGTATATATATATATATATATATTCACGTCCTGAAGAGTGTCACTCTTTGCATGGTATGTATCCATTATGCCATATCCTGAAATTTGAACATCAAAGCCTTCTTCTTGCAATTTACTAATCAGAGGAAAACTTCTAGTAATTGAATATTGTTTTACATATCCAATCACTTCTTCAGTAGCTTTGCATGATACATGAAATCCACGGGAGTTGAGATCGCAAGCAACTCCAGTCATTGCAACTTCATCGAGACTAAAAGCAAGCCTTCCCCACAAATTTTCATGTGGAAGAATATATTTTGATATTGGTCTACGTATGTCAAGACCATCCATTAAAGTTAGTAGAGTTGAAACAACATAATTGTGAATCTGTTCCTGCTTGCTGGACCTAACTGGTGCAAGGCCATCTGTGCCAGGAGGACCGCAAAGCAAGACTCCTCTTGGAGGAGCAATCCTATAATTTGCAAATAAATCAGGGAAGGGAGGAATATTCCGGCTTGCGGTTTCAGCCGGTAGAAGCCAAGGGACGGGATTTACTCTTTATGTGATGGCCATGACTTGTAAATTCAATTTGAGTGGCTTCTTCCTCATCAGGATGATGGTGCCGATGGTGGCGTCTAAGGCCTTCGAAAGGTATGTCGAATGCCACGGGATTCCAAAGCATTGTGCACGCTATGCTTTAAGAAAGCTGAACTCAGAACTGGGTTCTTCTTCTTCCTTACGTGTTCTCACCAATTTGGTCTTTGGCGTTCTCAATCAGGCCACCACTATGACACGAGTCGGAGACTAAGGTAAGCCAACATCCCCTCGGGAGATCATCAACAAGCTCTTTGAAACCGTCAATTGTAATTAGATTCATGTTGCAAGGGATGATGCACTCATCATAGCCAGTGTCATCATGCTCGCTGGTTTGCCCCACTGTAGTGGACGAAGAGGCAGTCTTCAGGAAGCGAAAGTATCAGGAGAGATATCGGCGGTGGAATCCTTCAGGCGACCTCCGCAATGCAAGGAATCATCGGTGGGATGTCCGATGTCAAGATCGTTTCCTCCGTCGTTGCTTGCTGAAGGCCCGACGACCATGGCGCTAAGGATGACGCCGACGCAAGGGTCGGATCATGCAAAGTAAGTTTCTTCATGCATGCGGTTTGCTGAGAGAGAAAGATCCCTTTGTTTGCTACCATTCTCCCTTGCGCTTTGGAGGAGACGAACGAGAAAGAGAGGTCCTCGTTCGGTTTCCTGTGGTTGAGGAAGGAGAGGTAAAACTGAGCGCCGGCGGTTTCTGGGTGTGCATGAACCGGAGAGAGAGAGAGAGAGAGAGGTTATGCATGAGGGATGGAGAGCGGAGGAGGCCCGGCATGGGAATAGCGAAAAGAGAGAGGCTAGATGTCTAGGGCTCCGTTTGTTTAAGCTTATGAGATTCTTAAAAAACTCATTTAAAAGCACTTATGTAAAAGCTGTGGTTCATAAGTTTTCTTTTTTTTCGGGTGAAAAGTTGAGAATACCTGTTTGGATAAAATTAGCTTTTTAAATTCTAGCTTATACTGGAGACTTATTGTACTAGGAAATGTCAAAAATGCCCTTCATCTCATTATGAAAATTACTTCTACAAAAGTTACAATTACGAATTTAAGAAATTGAAACTATTCATAAATATAAGCATCGTAATAGTTTACTGACAAAAAAAAATTTTCTACATTCTCAAATTAATTTTTTCCTTCAAATGTTGATAAATTATTATTTGATCCCCACTCTCTTCTAATAATAAATAAAGATTATTATACCTAATAGACATGTTATTATTGAAACAAAAACTCCCAAAATAATATATAAATATATATGACTTACACAAAAAACTATTATCTTCAAATAGCAAATTTCTTAGCTTAAATTTACTAAAGATGATGGGTTAAATATGCTATATTAGCCATTGTATTGCAATAATTTTATTATGAAACTGCTAAATAGTAATTTTATGAACATATTAAACCCTTCAAATCTCTTATAAATTGAGTAATAATAAGTTTGAATAAAGAATTCTTATATTTTTTTCCCTATGCAAATATTAATTTCAAACAATCCAAAAATATTTACCAATTTTCGTAACTTTAAATACAACGATTGGGCATTTTTTTTTATTTTTGCTTAACCATTTCATTAAGTAAAAACATTAACATAATGCAAAGTAGCTTATGACTTCTAATGATAATTACAATCAACTATATCTCAAACTCTACTAGTATGAATGAATATTACATAATCCACATAGAGATTACTCTAACAAGAATTGTTAAATTGATACGCTTGTTTAAAACAAACCCTAAAACTAATAAATACAAGTCAATAAAAATTAAGGTAAAAAATAAAGGCTCTGCAACGTGAGCTCTCGATCCACCATCACGACTCAAAGTCGTCCAAATAATACCTGCAAATTCAAAATAAAACAATTAAAACCACATGTTACTAAGCATATGAATGATGACAAACAACAATTAGTACTGCATCAACAAAACAAAAAACTCCACCGAACGAATACATCAACAATACCATTTAGGTCACTGAATAAGTTGTCCAATCCCACCACTAATTATCATCGATAAACCTGAAATTTATCAAACATCATTCTAATTAGATGACCGCTGGCTATAGATATTACTCAATTTAAAAGGCCTTAGCTCATCATTATACAAACATATATTACCGAATACATGAACTGAATATCACGCCTTACCGATTTGCTTGGCATAATTGAATTGCAATATTATCTCGAAGTTCAGCCATTTCTTCAGCACCTGGACCATCAACTACTTCAACATCACTATTGCTCGTTGAACATTCACTAAAATGTACACCGGTCTATCTCATCGCCTACGGATGAATAAATAATTCATCAACATCACATTTCTCGAACTCTGGATCAATATGTGAATGATGTCTTCTAATGAAATTATGTATTGCCATTGAAGCCACAACTATAAGCCGTTGTTTTTTGAAAGGATAATTTGGCATATCTCTGGATTCCCCATTTCTTTTCCATACACCAAATGTACGCCTATAACACTTGAAGTGATGAATGTGTTGAAAATCTCACGATGCCCTCTAATTGACGTGTCCCGTGAACAAAATGGTAAGTGATATCTTGTTTCTGGATATGGTTTTAAGAAACCCCTTTGTAGAGGGTAACCCGCATCTACTAAATAATATATTTAACGATAAACATATTATTTACGGATAGTGTTAAATAAAAATACATAAAGCATTAATATGCAAGTGGGTTTGGAAAATTGCTTCTAGGATCTTTGACGGCATGATGAAATATACGAGCATCATGCGCAGAGCCCTCCCATCCCGATGCCACAAAAGTGAAACACATATTGAAATCACATACAGCCATAATATTCTCGTGGTCGGTGTGATGACTTCTATAAATGCAACTTGTTCTTCAACAGGAATGCGGGCATCAACATGCGTGCCATCAATTGCCCCAATACAATTTTTAAAAAAGGCATATACCTAACATCATTTCAATATGTGACGGATTTCAAACATTGTATCGTTGGTATAATTATATCCATTCCTAACATAACTAAGGATGAAGGTCAGCGAGAAAATAACGACTTATCGTCTCTGTGGAGTGTTGAAAGCGTTCACATGTTTCCCTAATTGACTCGTTATGTGCTAAAATATATAAACTTATAGCAAGAATTTCTCTAGTTGTTGTTCTGCGTGAACCCTCCAACCCATAAGATGTTTCAAGTAACCTTAACAAATCCTTAAAAATTTCTTGTGACATTCTAAACATATTGTAAAATCGTATTGGATGACCATGTAATAATTCTAATACCCATTTATCAGTATGCTCGATGTCATGCATGGTTTCTTGTCCGTGTATAGTCTGTATAATCATGGATCAAACAACTTGATGTTGTCAAAATATTACAAAATTGCAATATAGCCTTGTCAATCCACGTTCACCGTAATTGTGATTGTCATCTGATTATTTTCATCCATTATTACCGCTAACGCAATAAAAAATTATGAGAAGCATAACACATTTGGCTTTACAAGATTACTTGAAAGTACAAGATCTCATCATGGATTATTAATTCATGTAATGATAGCAAAAAATATCTAAGTTTATGTGTGCATGCGAATATAGATAAAATCATTCATATGACAATATTATAAACTTGTGGTCTTAAAACCATGAAGCTCGTACAGTTGTAAATGGAACTACAATATTGTAGTAATCATGTTTGCCAAATAACAAAGTTAAAAAACAACATTAGTCCTCGCAATAGTCTATAATAAAAAAAAATCCTACTACATGAAACGACTTTACATTCCCGTGTGGATGAAAAAAGTCATTTTCTAACGACATTACATTAACTATAAGATTAGTAACATATATCAATTGGAATGCATACAAGCTGATCACAAGGATCGAGTGCATAATGATAACATTGTTTACTGGTCATTGAAATGTCATGTGCAAAAAAAAATCAATGTCGATTATTTATAAATCAATTTCTAATAAACTAAATTTGATAAAGCTATCCATTGTAAAATTCTTGATTACCTAAAAGCTTTGGCTCAAGCCATATGCTCTAGATTTCATGGTCTCGGGCATACATTATAGTCTAACGTGTAACCTTCAAAACATGATATTCACTATCACATTGTGTAGATCTGTAATTGATCCTATGCCCTCATTCTTTGTAGCTAACCTCATATCTACTTAACTATAAATGGCTTCATGATTTACTTTTAATCAATAAAATATTTAGGATACATTTTTATCATAATAATAAAAAAACTTATAGCATGGTTTGGATCCTGGACATTTTTATTTGGATTCAAACAACTCTTTTCACAGCTTAAACCATAACATAGTTTGGGTAACAACATTCAAGAGTCAATCGTACTAGCGAAGTTATTAATCATTTATGTGATGTCAAATATGAAACTCATTGTTAATGATAAATACCCATGAATGTTCAAGGTAAAAGAATACCGCTTGTAGAGGTGATAAAACAAGCCCACCCAAAATAGATCTGATGAAGTTCGTTAAACCGACTTTTGCTATTGCATCATTGAAGCCATGCGTAAGTGAGGTCCTTCAAGCTGTAATTCAAATGTTTATTATCGCAGGAGAACAAATATGTTCTAGCAATGTTGTTATCCACTAAGATCGAATCCTTTCTCCTTAAGCCACATCCTCCATCGATATTTTTCTCCTTAAGAATCGTCTCCTTATACACCAATCATCATCAATATTACCTCCTCCTTTACCCTCATATCCATATTTGCAAGGTTCACATACAAATCCAGCAATGACAAAGCATGCTTTCCTTAATTTCATCTAATAAACAAACCCTATTTTAGAAGAAAAATTCAACATAACAACTTCACAAATAATTATCCATAAATGGGGATTTGGGTAATCAGCGGTAAGAAAACATGGCTATATATAATGTCGCATATGAACTTATTTGTACCTTCTCTCAAGCAAATTCGCGGTGATAGAATCTAAGAGGGTTCTACTTTTACAATACAGCAGGTATTAAGTGATTTCATTGACTAACATTTCCAGTTTATCTTTGGTTTTATATGCATACTAGTCAAAACCGCATAAAGGAGTCTGCAACTTTGGTTGATTTATTCCGTTTTAAATGCAATAGTACCAATTAATGGGAATTTGACTGCTCTAAAACAACAATGAAAAATGGCATATTTGCAATTTCTCAACTCAAGTAAAGAATATGTAGGGAGAGCTTTGGGATGTGAAGTGGGATCTTCCACGGTAGTGATGCCTATCGGACATGAATTATTATAGAGGAACCCTTACAGACACAATTTAAGGCTAATGTATTTGCTAGTTGGAGTAGGAAAGGATTATGGAAGTGTTCTGCAACTTTAGAAGACATTTTTAGCCTGAGAATAACAGATTAAAGCAGCTTGATAAAGAGGTGGATAAGGTCATCCCTGGAGGGATGTTGAGTTGTCCTTAATCGGAATGTTTGTTTTATTTGGTTTGGAGTGAGTTAGATTCGATGCAATGCCAAGACCTTAAAGGATTGCACGTGGTTATGAGCAATTATAGCATCGCATGAATCCCACTTCAACCTCAAGCAGAAAGGGGATAGGCCAAGTCCTCGGCAGACCATAGCTTCTTTGTGGCATTGGGTTGTTTAAGCTTTCTTGGTTGGTCGAGAGTATATGTTCGGAGTTTAAAGGCACAAATGTTTCCTCCATGCTTCCTGCTCTCAATCGAAGCACTCAAATATTCAGATTTTAAAAAAAATATTCAGATCACATAATCTGCGCTTTGTTCCAACTATGCAAATGCAAAAGGCCTAAGCTCTTAATAAAATCAAAAAACAAACCAAAAATTCTGATAACAGTTGGGATTTTGAAGTAGAGGAACGAACCTTGGATACCAACTGTAGGTAGAACTGAATGCTCGGATATTCTCGAATGCTACCGATTTGCTCGGATCTCTAATGCTCCGGATTTTGTCGGCTCGGAATGCTCGATTTTCTCGGCGATGCTACCGATTTGCTCGGCGATCTCGCTAGGTAAAGGAGAGAAGCGGAGGAGTTGCGTGATAAGGATCGTGGGAGAGGAGTGGGACAATGGGGGCAATCGACAATATAACTCCTAAAGCACGGTCATCGAGAAAGCGGAGGTAGGCCTTCGCGTTTTAAAACCGAGCCTAAACTCCGTTTTATAAAAAATGGAGTTTACTAAAAACACTATTCAAACACTTATAAAAAAAAAATATACCCACTTTCAAAAGCAAAAAGCACCAAATAAGCTTAAACAAACGGAGCCTAGGATAGGAGAAGAGCCCCAACTGCTTTTTGCGGTTGATCCGAAATCTGAGCAGTGGGAGCGAATAGTTAGGAGGAGGCGGGCTCGTTGAACGAAAGACGGATGAGAGATTCAAATTATCGGGTGAGGGAGCCGAAAAACTAAGGCGTTTAGCTAAGCTTTTGGATGCTTAAAAATTTGATTTAAAAGTGTTCTGAGCTATCATTCTATATCTTGGAAAGGTTGATTGTTTGAATAAAAATTATTTTTTACAATTTAAATTGACCCGAATTTAATTTAAATATGAAATTACCAAAAGCCCCCATCTCATTTTCAGAGAAAGTACAAAATATACAGTAGAGTAGAGGGGGCAGGGGGGCAATTACGACATTTCCTTTTCTGAAACAACGGAGACACAAGGAGTTCTCCTTTCGCTTTCTGAAATCGGGTAAAACGGAGTTTTCAATAAAACGCAGGTTAAGAAAGCATCATATTCAAACAACAAATAAATATTAATTTTTACGGTTTTAAAATCAAAACGCACTAAAAAAGCTTAGCCAAATGAAGCCTGAATCTCATAGAACTCTTTTTTAAGGAGACAAACGAGGCTTACGGATTTATTTTGGCCAAGTAAATATATGTGAGGCCCCTCTTTTCTTTTCTTTTTTTCTTTTTTGTAATATCTATTTATATTATATATATATACATATATATAATATAAATATATTTATGCACTATTATTATTACTATTTTTTACTTTTCATTTTTTTATTCCCAAAAAAATGGGATACAAGAGAGGGTCAATAAAAGGTTATTTGCTTTGTTGATTAAGAGTTGTAGATCATAAGATGAGGTTTTAGTTTTCCCTCGAAGGAGGCGTCGACTGTCCTTGTTAGACCAATCGGATTTGGAGGCGATCAAAGCCCGTAGTTCATACGGCAAGGCTCCAGTTTTCCCTCGAAAAAGGCGTCAACTATCCTCGTCGGACAAATCAGGTTTGGAGGTGATCAAGACCCATAGTTCATACAACGATGCTCTAATTTTCTCTTGAAAGATGTGTCAATTGTCTTCATCGGATCAATCAAGTTTGGAGGTGATCAAGGTTCGTAGTTCATACGGCGATGCTTCTATTTTCCCTTGAAAGAGGCGTCAACTGTCCTTGTCAGACCGACCAGGTTTGGAGGCGATCAAGACTCATAGTTCATACGACGAGGCTCTAGTTTTCTCTTGAAAGAGGCATCAACTATCCTCGTCGGCCCGACAGGGTTTGGAGGCGATCAAGGCCCATAGTTTAGGGTTTGAAGGCGATCAAGACTTATAGTTCATACGACGAGGCTCTAGTTTTCTCTTGAAAGAGGCATCAACTATCCTCGTCGGCCCAACAGGGTTTGGAGGATCAAGGCCCATAGTTCATACGGTGAGGCTCCAATTTTTCCTTGAAAGAGGCATCAATTGTCCTCGTTAGACCGATCGGGTTTGGAGGCAATCAAGGCTCATAGTTTATAGAAAATTGGTTTTCTTGAAACTCTAATAGATAGTTCAATAGTTGACAACTGCCAAGGTGGTAGAGAAGCATTGATTATGAACAATTCCTAAAAAAACTCAAAAATTCTGGCAGATAATTTCAGAGTGTCATTTTTCATGATGTTACTTGATGCCATTGACTTGTATGTAAGAAGTTGAAAAATTTTGTGAAATATTTTTGACTCATCTGAGGTTATTTGTCAAAGTGTCACTTGATGACATTAATATATATGGAAGAGGTTGAATCAAATCCGCTAAGAATTTTTGACCTATCCAAGTTTGTTTGTCAAAGTGTAGCTTGATGATATTAACTGGTATGGAATGATTTGAATCAAATCCACCAAAGATTTTTTACCCATTTGAGGTTATTTGTTAGAGTGTCACTTGATGACATTAACTTGTATGGAAGACGTTGAATTGATTCCGCTGGAGATTTTTGACCAATTTGAGGTTCTTTGTCAAAGTGTTACTTGATGATATTAACCGGTATGGAAGAGGTTGAATCGAATCCGCCAAGAATTTTTGACCCATCTAAGGTTATTGGTCAAAGTGTTACTTGATGATATTAACTTATATGGGAGGGGTCGAATCGTATCTGCTAAGGATTTTTGACTCATCGGAGGTTGTTTATCAAAGTGTTACTTGATGATAATAACCGGTACGAAAAAAAGGTCGAATCGAATCTGCGGAGAATTTTTGACCCATCCGAGGTTGCTTGTCAAAGTGTTACTTGATGACATTAACATGTATGGAAGTGATCGAAACAAATTCGTTGAGGATTTTTGACCCATTCAAAGTTATTTGTCAAAGTATTACTTGATGACATTAACCTGTATGGAAAAGGTCGAATCGAATCTGTGAATAATTTTTGACCCGTCCGAAGTTGTTTGTCAAAGTGTTACTTGATTACATTAATCTGCATGGAAGAGATCGAATCGAATCCGAAGAATTTTGACCCGTCTGAGGTTATTTGTCAAAATATTACTTGATGATATTAACCAGTATGGAAGAGGTCGAATCGAATCCGCCAAGGATTTTTGACCAATCTGAGGTTGTTTGTCGAAGTTTTACTCAATGACATTTAACCTGTTTGGAAGAAGTCAATAGTTTTAACTCTCATCCGAGGTCTTTTTTCAAGGTATGATGTTAACCTGTGTGGAAGAGGTTAATCATTTTGATTCTTCCGAGATTATCTATCAGAGTACTACTTGGTGACATTAACATGTGTGGAGTATGTGCAAAGTTATGACCTATCCGAGGTTATTTGTCAGAGTGTTTCTCGATGATGTTAACCTGTGTGGAGTAGGTACAAAGTTATGATATATCCGAGATTGTTTGTTAGAGTGTTACTGAGTGGCATTTAACCTGTGGAGGAGGTCAAATCAAAAACATCTGTTTGAGGTTGTAGCCAAAGTTGCTCCTTAATCTTTGCCTTTTTCATGAGTATTACTGACTTGTTTCTTGAACTGATAATCAATTAGATATCCAGAATATTGATTTGGATGATCTTTTTAGATTAAGAGTTGTCCTCTATTTTCTAACAAAAGCTGAATGATCGAAGTTTAATGAATCTTCATTCTTCTTGTGTTCCTTGAGAGTAAGATTTTCTTCACCATATAGGTGGTGTTGTTCTAAAGTCAGATTATCAACCATTGTGAATATGTAAAGGGAATGTTTCCCACAGAAGGTGCCAAACTGTTGTGTGCTAAAAAACTAGTTACGGTAGAATATAAGTTTATGCCTTAGCCTTGTTGAGAAATCAAACACACACACAGAGATTTGAAGAGAGAACAAGAAACTCCAAGATTTATATGAGAAAAAATCCCAGAAAGAGGGGGAAAAAACTATGGGGCCTCGCTCAGTAAAAAGTTTCTACTATATATTTGCTTTTAAGTACAAAGTTTAACTTTTCTCGATAACGGGATTACAGAGTTATATGTGAGAAAGTTTAATATAACACTAAAAATTTCAATAATTGAAGCACGAATCATGATGTCGAAAGCAATCTGATTATTAGTCAAGACTAATCGAGATCAAGTGCTTAAAATATAATTAAAAACTTTAGGATATCAATTAGATTCCTAAATAGCTTATAAATATAGAGTGTTTATAGTCAAATCGAGCGTCTTGACGAGCCGGATCTAACAAGCCCAAGTTCTCTTAATTCTGACTTTATTTAAGTATTCAAATATACAAAATACATGAGATGATCAAAAGAATCATTTTGAGCCGTCCGATGGAGAGGTTTGGATTTTGCATGTATTAATAGAAACGTCACTCCTCTAATATATAAATAGCACATCATTCTTTATATGTGGGACCCGAAAGTGAAAGAGAGTTGAGAGCTCTGAGACTCGACGAATCTCATAGCTTAATCGAGCCACTGGCCGACCATCGACGGATCATCGACAACCACCGCCGGTCATCGTTGCCGTGATCGCACCCGCATACCGGTCATCGTCGCGGCCGCTGCCATCGGTCACCATCGACCAGCCATGTCATCGGCCGACCACCGCCGATCACTATTGTCGATCACCGCCAACCACCAGCGCTAGTCATCATCGCCGATACCGGCCGCCGACATCACCACCACCGTCATCATCGCTCGCTACCACGCGTCGATCGCTCGCCCCACCACCATTATCACCGACCACCATCGTCGATCACCGCCACCGACCACCATCGTCGGTCACCACAAGCTGTCGTTGTCGGCCACCACCACCAATTATCTATTATTAGTGCATCGTCGTCATCGCCATACAACCGTGACCACCGTCACCGGTCATCATCGCCAATAACGATTCTGACCCAATTATCATTTTGCCGTACATTTGCCACTGATTGAATTCCCATTATCAAATTTTCTCACATACAACTCTGTAACCTCGTGATCAAGAAAAGTTAAACTATGTACTTCAAAACAAATATATAGTGAAAAAAAAGTTACTAGGCACTGTGATTTTTCCCCCTCTTTCTAGGGTTTTTCCTCATAAAAATCCAAGAGTTTCTTATTCTCTCTTCAAATATCTGTGTGTGATGGATTTCTCAATAAGGCTAAGACATAAACTTGTATCTACTACAACTAATCTTCTAGCACACAATAATAATATAAATAAGAATTAAGCTTAAAATCTTCATAAAAATTCCTAAAACTTCAACAAACATGATTAGAGCCTTCTTCTTCTTCTTCTTCTTCTTCTTCTTCTTCTTCTTCTTCTTCTTCTATAGCCTTTTAAATAATATAATACAAATTAGGTATAATTTGGAAAAATAGAATCAGAACATTCCACCATTAATGGATCAATCAATCTCATAAAGGAGAGCTTTCCTCCCTCTCATGCTCATGCTCAGGCTCACCGCCACCGTTCGACGCATCATCATCCCTCGACGATGACTACCCTTCCCTATTTTGCCAAAAACTAATTTTTATACTAAGCAGACTCCTCAAACCAACCAATGGCTCCACTGCCTCGGGCTTGGTGTCCAAAGACTTCGCCAGAGATTTCACCGGCGATCGGTAGAACGGGCAGCTCAGCTGTGTCCAGAGCCACTCATCGATGCACCCTGCGTGGAAGCCATGACCGCAATCAGGCAAGATACGAACTTTTTTGCCTTCTTCAACCAATGCAAGACAGACGGAACACTCGCAAACCCCTTCGTCCCTGCTATAACAGACCACCAGAATTGCTTTGAGAACCTCCTTTGGATCTTCTGCGAAGGAGGAGACTGTCAGCGGTGGCAGAGGAGGAAGCTATGTCCGGTTTAATTTTCACCATTGTTTAATGACTTTTTTTCGGATTAAACTTAGTTTGTTCCTTCATTTCTCCTATGAAAGCTACCTTCACTGCTGCATTTTCAAAATTGTGCCCTTTTCATGCAATATTCTCAAAAAATTAAATAAATAAATCTTCGATCACTGAATCATGAAGATGGTCGACGTTCAATATCGTCTAATTATAGATCGAAAGATATTATAAATTATTTTGATCACAAAAATATTAAAATTATTTTAGATAATTTTATCTCGATATATTCGATACACTCAAAGATGTCTTGCACTATTTCATGTTTATATTGCGGTGTGCCGACATTTGTGAGTTTAAAATAATGTTTTAAGTTATTTTAGATTATTTTGATGGGCAGTGAGCTCAAATGATATCATTTTTTTCTTTTGTACACTCAATAAAGAGTGTACTATTTTATTTTTTATGAAAATATTGATGTGTTGTCCAATTATATAATTAAATGATATTGTAAGCTATTTTGAGTTCTTTTGGCAGTATTAGAACAATTGGATCATTTTAGCTCAATACATCCGGTACACTAAAACTTTACTAGTTTATTTTTATGTAAATCACGATTATCTTTCATTATAGATCTAAATGATATTGTAAACACTTTTAAGTTCGTTTGAAGAGTATAAAAATAGTTTTGGATCATTTTTAGCTTAATGCATTCAGTACACTCAAGAGTGTACTGTGCTATTTCATATTTATATAGTGGTGTACTGACATTTGTGAGATCAAAATCATGTTTTAAATTACTGTAGATTATTTTGATGGGCAGTAAGCTCAAATGATATCATCTTTTACTTCAGTACATTCAGTAACACTTAAAAGTGTGTCATTTTAATTTTTATGTAAATCATGATGTACTGCCCAATTATAGATCTAAATGATATTGTAAGCTGTTTTAAGTTCATTTGAAGAGTATTTGAATAATTTTGGATCATTTTTAGCTTAATATATTCAGTACACTCAAGAGTGTATTGCATTATTTCATGTTTATATAACAATATACTGACATTTGTGAGATTAAAATAATATTTTAAACTATTGTAGAATATTTTGATGAGCAATGAGCTCAAATGATATAATTTTTTCTTCAATACATTTAATGCACTTAAGAGTGTATTGATTTATTTTTTTTATGTAAACCATGGTGTGCTATCCATTTATAGATCTAAATGATATTATAAGCTATTTTGAGTTCTTTTGAAGAGTATTACACTAGTTTTGAATCATTTTTAGCTCAATGCATTTAATATACTCAAGAGTATACTACACTATTTCATTTTAATATACCAGTGTACTAACATTTGTGAGATCAAAATCATATTTGAAGCTATTGTAGATTATTTTGATGGGCAGCAGCAAAATGATATCATTTTTGTCTCAATACATTCAATACACTAAAAAGTGTATTGATTTACTTTATGTAAATCATGGTGTACTGTCTAATTGTAGCTATAAATGATATTGTAAGCTGTTTTGAGTTCATTTAAAGAGTATTAGAGTAGTTTTGAATCATTTTCAGCTTATACATTTATTCTCAAGTGCTATTATTTCATGTTTATATAATAGTACTACATTTATGAGATCAAAATCATATTTTAAATTATTGTAAATTATTTTTATGGGCAGTGAGCTCAAATAATATCATTTTTCCTTTAGCACACTCAAAAGTGTATTACTTTATTCTTTTATGTAAATCATGGTGTACTACCCAATTGTAGATCTAAATGATATTGTAAGTTATTTTGTGTTCATTTGAAGAGTATTAGCATAGTTGTGGATCATTTTTAGCTTAATACATTCAGTATATTCAAGAGTGTTCTACACTATTTCATGTTTATACTGGAGTGTACTGACATTTGTGAGATCAAAATCATGTGTTAAGCTATTGTAGATTGTTTTGATGGGCTAGTGAAATGATATCATTTTTCATTCAGTACACTCAAGAGTATATTATTCTTCTTCTTCCTTAATTACCATCACTTAACAATGCTTTGTGTAGTCTTTTGTCAAACGCTAATGTCATACAATAATGTGTGTGATGGTTGGAATTAAGCAAGGCATATAGTAGTGTGTTTGATGATCTTGCTTTTTTTGTGAAAAAAAAAAATTTTATTAGACAATTGAGTTAAGTATTAATTGTTTAATTTTTCTTAATTAATTATTTTATTTTATTACTTATTGTTGACCACACTTTTAGAGTGAGTTCTCAATCGCCTCATCATAGATCTACTCTTATAGACACTAAGAACTCCATAACCTTAAGACACTTCTAGTGATTAGGTGAACACTTAACCTAAGCCTAGAGACTTAAAAGGGTTTGTCATAGAGTAGGTTATGCCTTAAAGATTTAAGGAGACTTCCTCATCTTGTGGCCTAAACCCAATATATTTTACCTTCTCAAGCCAAACCTCCAATTCAATACCAAATCCAAATCTAATTCCAAATCAAATGATTGAAACCCATGATCAAATCCAAAATCAAAATCACACTAAAGATTTTATCTTATGGACTTAGCATCTAACCAATTTCAAATCAATCCCAATTCAATTGATTTTTCAATTGATTTTCTCAAAAATAAATTTAATCCCTTACTCATTTATCAAATTCAAGTCCAAACCCAACTCCAAATGATTGAAACCCAAAATCAAATTTAAACTCCCAAATCCTCCTTATGCATTATGATTGAATTCCATGGACTTAGCCAAATCTCCACCCAATTCAATCCAAACTTGATTGATCTCCTCAATCATTTACATCTTCATTTATATTCCAAACATAAATTAAATATGAACTCAAATAACCAAAACTAAATCAAACTAAATCCAAATCCAACCAAGACCCTTCTAAGCCATATCAACCTACCTCCATGAGCTTAGCCAAATCCCATTCAAATTAAGCCAAAATCAATTGATTTTCTTATAAATCAATTATTCCTTCATTTATATCCACAAATATAAATTAAACCCACATTATAATAATCAAAACTAAATCAAACTAAATTGATTTCCTTTTAAGCTCTTATGACCTACCTCCATGAGCTTAGTCAAATTTGCTTCTAAATCACTACAAACTCAAGTGATTTTCTCATAAGTCATTTATATCTTCATTTGTATTCACAAATATAAATGAAATATAAATTTAAATAGTCAAAACCAAATTCAAAATCAAATCAAAACCCAATTTAAACCATTTAAGCCAATTCTTTGAACTTGGTCAAAACTCACCTAAATCAAGCCAAAATCAATAAATTTTCTCTTGAATCAATCATTTCTTCAATCATCTATCCAAATATAAATGAAACCTAAAATCATCAAGCAAAATTAAAATCAACCCAAGTCAAACCCAACTTAGCCCTTTTGACTTAAAAATTCCAAATGAACCAAAACCCATCATAGCCCAAATTAATTGCAATTGGATTTATATTTCAATCCTAAACCCATATATAAATCCAACTAAACCTTAATAATGTCAAAACCAAGTCAATTAGCCCATTTAGGTCCACTTGACCCAAAGTGGCCAAAAGAACCTATATGAACCAAGTTCTCCAACCCAAATTGGATTGAACCAAGCCATCAAAACTTCATACCATGATCATTGATCACCCTAGGATGATCAATTGCATTGAATTGTCAAACCAAGTCAACTTGATCATTTGACCAACTTCGCTTACATTAAACCTAAATTAGCCAAAACCTACCTACACTAAATCAATTGAAACCATTAATTTACACCAACTCATAATCAATGATTGAATATGACTATCAATTACCAAACCAAACCCAATTGACCATTTGACCCAAGTTGACCCAAATTGACCTAAAGGTCAAAATAGGTCAAATCATGATCCAACCCAAATTGATTACAACCAATGGCTCAAGTTCTTTCCAAATTCATTGTTGAACTTGACCAAAGCTCCATCAATTAGACCCAACCTAGCCCAATTGACCAACTTAGCCCAAATTCACCTAAAGGGTCATATTGGCCAAAATCTAAATTAAATCCGAATTGATTTGAACCAAAGCCTACAATCATTTTCAATTAGCCAATTGAACTTGAACCAACACCCAACCCAAGCCAATTTGGCCAATTTGATCAAATTGGTCAACTTGACCCATTTGACATATATGAATCCAAATGAGCCAAAATCAAACTTAGGCCAAATTGATTGAAACCACTTGAACAAAAATACTTTGAATCATCATTTGAACCTAACCCAAGCCTTAGTATGACCCAATTTGGCCAATTGGTCAACTTAACCCAACATTGACCCAAATTGAGCAAAAACCTATGAAACTAACTCATGGGATCTTGAGAGCTGACCTAAACCCATCCTAGGTCAACCCAAAATTGGCCCAAACTCAATTGGAGCCAAAGGCAAATCTCTCTAGGATATGCCTCCCCATGTGAGATTTGCCAAAATTGGCAAAGTCCACTCTCACATCATCCTTGGCGACCATCAGGCATCCAAATGGGTGTCACTACCCACCTAAGTGGGCTGAGCCATGGACTAAAGGAGGTTGGTTAACTCACCTCCTCCCAAACTAAGATGGTTCCAAGGAAGATCCATTAGCCATAGCTTGAGCAGCGTGGACTCAACTCAGGTGTTCTTGCCGTGGTAGCAATCCGTCCATCCATCTCGGCCAATTGAGGGTATACCCCTCAATTCTCCACAAATCACACCATTCTCTTAGGCTCCCAATAGAAAGCGAAACTCCCTAGCAAGCTCTCGAGCGATTCCAAACCCTCCCCACTTTGGATTTTCTCTTCCCGTGCAAAGCCGAAATATGGGAGCACATCCTTTATTCCAACTTCCCCATTTCTCAATCAAAACCAATTTCTCTTACACACACCTTCCACGCACATCCGAAACAAACCTTCCCTCGAGCTCCAAGCCCATCGGAGGATGAACTTCGTTCAGAGCCATCCAAAGCACCATTCTTGGCCAACCGAGCAATCCACTTGGAACAAAGCCAATTGCTGCTCAACAGGGCATCATCTCAACTAGACAAAGCTTCCTCAAGCGTGCGAACTACCGATCTTAACTCCGGTGAGGTAAATCCATTGAAACCGAGCTTTAGGCAAAAAGTGTTGGAGCTTTGTGAAGAAAGTTTGCATGTGAGTCGATCTTAGCCGATGGATCTTTGTGGATCCCTCGACTGAAGGTGTGTGGTTTTGGAGTATCGAGCTGGTGAGCTCGAATCGAGCGATCCATGGCGAGCGGCTCCATCATTCGTCGCTTGAGAAAGAGATCACGAGCCGTCATTCGCATGATTAAAATAGTGATTAGATCAGCTAGATCATCTGTTTAACCATGGGTTTGATCACGGTCGATCTTAGATCGAACGACTCCAGAAAGCATCTGCCATCCGAAATTGACCGGTGACTACTTAAATAGACAATCTCACGGCTCCATGTTGAAAGCGCCCGTCACGCACGTTGGCGGAAGGCTTAATTGAGGCTAATTAATTAGTTTTTAAGGTTGAAATTTCCATAATTCATAATAAATTGTACAAAAATTTTAAAAATATAAACAAAGGCTCATTTTAAATATATTTCATAGAGAAATTTATTAAAATTATTCTTAAATAATTTTGAATAGAAATTTGGGCTTAATTAAGGTTTAATTAAAAAGTTAATCACCCTAATTACTCCCTAACTAATTAACTAATTAACCTCAAATTTTCTAAGATTGTTTAAGGGATGACCTTTTGCCCTATTTTTCTTGGGATTTATTGGTTAATTAATTAAGAAAATTGATTAAGTAAGCTCTAATTACTTTCTTAATTTGGTGATAATTAAGGATATGAACAGTAACTTGCCTAATTAATTGAATCATTTATCACTCTTTAACAGTGAGGAGGCTTAGGGAATTGGATTGAGGCTTCTCTCCTAATCTTTTCCATAAATTTCCTTCACTTTTGCAAGAGAAATTAATTTGTGTAAAAACTGATATAATTTCACTTCCTAAGAAACACTATGATGGCTATTTCGATGGCTCGTCGGACTTAGGATGGATTTCAGTCATAGGGGCGTGCAGTCGCAGGACATATTGACTTTGGCAACTTGACAAGAAAAGAAGACTTGGCGGCTTAGGAGGGAAAGACAACTTTGGTGGCTTTGGACGGCGGATGACGCTTGAGACAAGTAAAGTGCTAGTTTGCAAGAGCTGATGCCTTAGAGGTCTATAGGATGTGCAAGGAGGGTGGCACGCTGAAGTTTGGTGCTCGTATAGGTGTACATGATGTACATCGGTTTTATAATTGACACTTTGCATAAATATTGAGTGACGATATGCAACATAGTTGTCCCGACACCTTGATGTTAATAGTGTGAAGTAAACTTATAAGCCATGGCATGTCAAATGCATGCATCGACCTTATATATTATGACATGCATCTACTTTATAGGTGATAATATGCATCGACGACGTATAATGATTTTATAACTAATGGGCCTCATAAACTAGAACTATATGCAACAAAATTATTAGCAAGCATCAAGCATTGGCATCAACAATGTATATTAACTTTATAGATGAAGATTTATGTCAACATTGTTGGGAATAAAGTCAAGACAAGACCATAGTTACACGATTTATTGATAGGTAATCTATAGTGTGATTATCAAGTAGATCTCTCCAACATTAAGTAAAGGTTTGCCAATTACCCCTCATATGAAGAATGGTTGCTTATTTATAGTTTTTTTATGTGGTACTTTTATTATTTTATCAAAATCCTCAAAATATTATTTTGGATGGTCCATATTGATCCCTTCAAGCATAGAGCATTCATTCAATATTTAAGTGTATTAATAATTTCAAAATTAAATAATATTATCTTATTAAATTTATTCAATTTAGATATTTATTTTAAATATAAGTATGCAAGATTTGTGGCTCACTAGTTGATGAAGAAAAATATTTCTTGAAAGTCAAAAATTTGAATCATATTATTTGAAGTTTATCACTCATCATTTAAAAAAAAATTCAAAATTTTAAAGCAATCAATTGTAAGGAGTTTTACCTATTTGCTTGAACCCTTTGTCTTCCTTCATTGATTTTCTAATGATACTAGACCTTCCTTATTGACAAGGAACAAGGTAGTCCATAATCCTTTATTATACCATTAGAGTTAAAGCAGAAAGAAAGGTTTTTGCATGCTTGAAAGGTCCCTCTTCATTGGTAATATTTAACAGAAACCTCCCTCACTATAGAGTCCATACTCTCACTTTTTGCCCTATGCCTGACTTTTTACTTGTAATCTGTAAAATCAATAGAGGGAAATATACTCAATGAGAAATAAGATCATAACAAGAAATACATAACAAGAATAACTATAAGCTCAATATCACCAAAACATTAAAGTTGTTATTATCAAAATTTATCAATTAGTTGTTATCGTTAATATATAATAATTTATAATTAATGTCATCAGATTCTACATTTTCGGGTTTCTTCTATTCCATAAATAACCTTAAGAGAGAGCAGCCAGTGAACTTGCAAACGGAAACTTAGCTACCGAAACTGCTTTCCTCTGAGCCAAACTCAACGTGGATAAACGAGAGAGTGAGAGGTGTGAATTTGCTGGTTTTTTCTGTTTGGACTCGCAAATTAAGCCTTTCCACACCTTATCACTATATAAATAATAGCCCGTTAATTGCCTTCCTCACCCTTCACTTCTCACGACACAAGCTTCTTTCTCACCTATCATCGATGGAAGGTATATTCGAAGATTCGTCCATAGTGAGACGGAAGAGAACCAAGCGGCAAAGGCTTCTGCCTTCATCGCCAGCGACGGCAGATGTAGACGTCTTCATCGACCTCCGCGGAGTTCTTTCTGATCACAGCTGAGCAGGAAGAATACATCGCTAATTGCCTTGTACTTTTTGCCCTAGGTGGTCATAAGCCAAGAGACCCAGAACCCAAAGCGACAGAGGACGCAACCACCGCCATGAAATTTACAAACCGGCAATTCAGAGAGGCTGCGACCACCACCGGCAAGGCTGGATTAGACGTCTACGAGTGCAAGACTTGCAACAAATGTTTTCCTTCCTTTCAGGCGCTCGGCGGGCATCGCGCCAGCCAAGAAAATCAAGCTTTCGATCCCTTTGGCATCTACAGATGAAACGAAAATGGCGGTGATGAGCGAGGAATCGATTCAGCTAAGCCTGAACTCATTCTCTCTTCGCAAGTCGCGGCAACGGCAAGAATCCACGAGTGTTCGATATGCGGCACCAGGTTCCCTTCCGGTCAGGCTCTCGGTGGCCACATGCGGCCAAATGAATCCACAGGAGCCAAGGAGGGAATTTGAACGGACTCCCTGGATCTCAATCTCCCTCCTCCATGAGATGATGACGACGATATCGCAAAGTCGTCTTCCTCAGTTTAATAATTTTTTTTAAAAAAATTCGGGTTAAATTTAGTTTGTTCCACCGTTTCTCCTATGAAAGCCACCTTCCATTGGGTGCATCTGCATTTTCAAAATTGTAATTTTTCATTCAATATACTCAAAAAATTAAATAAATAAATCTTCTATCACTCAATCATGAAGATGGTAATGGTTCAATGTATTGTCCAATTATAGATCTAAATGATATTATAAGTTATTTTAGTTCACTTGAAGAGTATTAAAATAGTTTTAAATAATTTTAGCTCAATACACTCAAGATACTATACTATTTTATATTTATATAGCAACATTTGTGAGATCAAAATCATATTTTAAGCTATTTTAGATTATTTTGATGGGCATTGAATTCAAATGATATCATTTTTTTCTTCACTACACTTAAGAGTATATAGTTTTATTTTTTATGAAAATCTTGGTGTGTTGTCGAGTTATACATCTAAATAATATTGTAAACTATTTTGAGTTCATTTGAAGAGTATTAAAATAATTTTGGATCATTTTTAGCTCAATATATTCAAGACAAAAAATTGGTATATTTTTATGTAAATCATAGTGCATTGCCCAATTATAGATCTAAATGATATTATAAGCTATTTTAAGTTCATTTGAATAGTATTAAAATAGTTTTGGATTATTATTAGCTCAATGCATTCATACACTCAAGAGTATTGCGTGTGTTTCATGTTTATATAGTAGTGTGATATTTATGAGATCATAATCATGTTTTAAATTATTGTAGATTATTTTGATGGATAGTGAGCTCAAATGATATAATTTTACTTCAAGACATTCAATAACTTAAAAGTGTACTTGCTTTATTTTTATGTAAATCATAATTGTATTGTATCTAAATAATATTGTAAGTTATTTTGAGTTCATTTGAAGAGTATTTGAATAATTTTAGATCATTTTTTGCCCAATATATTCATTACATTTAAGAGTGTAGTGCACTATTTCATATTTATACAACACTGTACTCACATTTGTGAGATTAAAATCATATTTTAAGCTACTGTAGATTATCTTGATAAGTACTGAGCTCAGATGATATCATTTTTTCTTCAATACATTCAGTGCACTCAAGAGTGTACTGATTTATTTTTTATGTAAACAATGGTGTGATGTCCAATTATAGATCTAAATGATATTATAAGCTATTTTGAATTAATTTGAGGAGTATTAGAATAATTTTGAAGCATTTTTATCTCAATATATTTAGTACATTTAAGAGTGCATTGCACTATTTCATGTTGATGTAGCAATGTACTGACATTTGTGAGATCAAAATCATATTTTAAGCTATTATAGATTATTTTGATTGAGCACAAATGATATCATTTTATCTCGAGTACATTACACTCAAAAGTGTGTGATTTATTTTATGTAAATCATGATGTACCGCTCAATTGTAGATATAAATATAATATTGTGTTTTTGAGTTCATTTAAAGAGTATTAGAATAATTTTAAATCATTTTTAGCTTAATACATTTAGTACACTCAAGAGTGTATTGTACTATTTCATGTTTATATAGCGATGACATTTATGAGATCAAAATCATTTTTAAATTATTGTAGATTATTTTGATGATAATGAGCTTAAATAATATTAATTTTCTTTCAGCACACTCAAAAGTGTACTACTTTATTTTTTATGTAAACTATGGTGTATTGCCCAATTATAGATCTAAATGATATTGTAAGCTGTTTTGACTTCATTTGAAAAGTATTAACATAATTTTTGGATCATTTTTTGCTCAATACATTCAGTATACTCAAGAGTATGACACTATTATTTCATGTTTATATAGGTAATGACATTTGTGATATCAAAATCATGTTTTAAGCTATTGTAGATTATTTTGATCGGCATTGAGCTCAAATGATATCATTTTTCTTCAAGTACACTCAAGAGTATAATGTTCTTCTTCTTCTTTAATTATCATTAACGGTGATTTGTGTAGTCTTTTGTCTACGATAATGGTGTATAGCATGTGATGGTTGGGTGAGTGAATAGAAGCAAGGCATACAATAGTGTGTTCGATGATGCTACTTGCTTTTTTTGGAAAAAATTAATTAGACAATTGAGTTGAATATTAATTGTTTATTTTTATTAATTAATTTATTTATTTTATGACTTGTGCACACTCATATTTGTTATTTTTATAAGAACAAGTTTTTCTTTTAAAGTAAGAGCTATAGTGCAATTGGATGGTAGTTATTGAGGCTGGTTGAATAATTAATAAAATAATCTCATTAAAAAATCAATTCAATAAGAGACTAAGAGAGAGAGAGAGAGAGAGAGTGTGTGTGTGTGTGTGTGTCTTATTAAAACATTAAGCTAGAGTGATCAAAATTAATTTTGATGAAGGTGCGTTGACCCCTCCACATATATATAAACACAAGTTGGCTTCGGAATCACTTCAAAGTTTAGATACAAAATAATGGTTATGAACAGTTTGGTGCTCAGGTGGTTCTTAAGAAACAATTTGATCGTGTTCAATGGTCATTTGCTATATAACGGTTATCTCAAACAACTCTTTGAAACTCTCATTGGAGTGTTATATGGCTATATTAACACTACAAATGGTTTAAAGCAAAGTAGCTTAATTTCTCACTAGCAGTTCTCTGCTGAGCAATTGCTAAATAGAAGTGTTATTTCTTTATCGAAATTGGCTCCTTCTAACTCTTTAATTTTCATTGCACTAAAATTCATTTATTTTAATAATTTGATAGGAATTGACTGAAATTTAAGTAATGACTAATATGTAGCTAATAGCTGCAATAGAAGATTTGAATACATACCCTTAAAAAAATTTTTATTAGTGATGAATTAAGTTGCTTTGGGGTTGCTTTATTTTTTTTTTCAAAATAAGCTAGAAAATAAAGTAGATTCTTTTATTAACTTTTGATTTGATTTGGTGAAGTTTGCAGAAATCTGTTTTGAGAACCATAGTCGATCGAAAACGATAGTTTTCCAAAACCTTTTTCAATTTTTAAGAAGAAAATATTTGTAACACACACATCAGCTTTTTCAAAACACCGATTTCTCCACAAAGAATCAGATAATGCCTTTTCTAAAATCTGCACTATCCCAAACAGATCCCAAATCTTGAATCAAGAGAATTTGACTTTTCATTATTTCTTGTAAAAGAATCATATATTTTTCAAGAGGGTCATCTAATTTTTATTGTTTTCATAATTTGATATAAAAGATATATCAGATATTCTAATATGATTTTTCTTGATTATTATATTTTATTACAAGTATATAACTTTGGAAGTTATTCTTGAAAGTGTTCTTTTCATTAAAATATAAAAAAACTAACCAAAATGAAGCACTTAAAATATAATTAAAACTTTGGGATATTAGTCGATCCTCAATAGCACCTAAATATGATGTGTTTCTAATCAAATCAAGCTCTTGATCTAACAACAAGTTATCTTAATTTCATTTGAGTATTCAAATACATAAAATTCTTCCGATGATCAAAAGGAATCATTTTGAGCCATCCGATGGAGTGGTTTGATTTTGTCTAAAACACCGCTCCTCTAATATATAAATATCACCTTATTTTTTCATATGAGGGGCCTCAAAGCAAAAGAGAGGAGAGAGCTCAGCTTGACGAATCAAAGTCGCTCATTTCGACCGCCGGACATCATCACGGCGCCGCCGCTTCTTGCTACCACCGCTGATTATCATGACGCTGCCACCGCTTTGGCTACCACAGCCACAACCACCACCGTCATTTCCATCGCCAACTACCGTTGCTGCTATCGCTGACCACCTGACCACTGCAGTGTCGGCCGTTGCTACCACCGCCATAGCCGGGTTATCACCACTGACATCATCGCTGTTGCCGACCATCGCCGGCTATCATGCCAACCTCCACCGCTGACCATTATCGTTAATCACCGCCACACTCACCTCACGCTACCTGGCTGCCGCCATCCGCCACTACCACTATCATCGCTACTGACTACCGCATCGGTTTGCCGAATTCACCGACATGCCGCCAATACGCAACCCAACTATCACTGCATAGTTGTTGTCACCTAATTCTGGAATTCTCATTATCAGACTTACTCACATATAACTCTATAATCCCGTTATCGGGAAAAGTTAAACTTTGTACTTCAAAGCAGATATATAGTAGAAAAGTTTCACTGCCCCCATTTTTTTTCCCCTCTTCGGATTTTTTCACGTAAAAATTCTAGAGTTTCTTGTTCTCTCTTCTTATATATGTGTGTGTGCTGGATTTCTCAACAAGCTAAGGCATAAACTTGTATTCTTCTACCTTTTTTAGCACACAGCTTGACATCATCATGGAAAACATTCCCTTTACATCTTCACAATGGTTGGCAACTGACTTAGAACAACACCGCATATATGGTGAAGAAAATCTTACTCAAGGAACACATAAGAAGAATGAAGATTCATTGAACTTCGATCCTTTAGCTTTTGTTGGAAACTAGAGGCAACTCTTAATCTCAAAAGATCATCCAAATCAATATTCTGGATATCTAATTGATTATCGCCTGAAACAAGTCTAATACTCATGAAAAGGCAAAGATTAGCAACATTGGCTACAACCTCAAACAGATGTTTTTGATTTGACCTCCTCCATAGGGTAAATGCCCCTCAGTAACACTCTAACAAACAATATAGATATATCATAAATTTGCCTACTTCACACTGTGTTAACATCGAATAACACTCGACAAACAACCATGGATATGTCACAATACTCACATGTTAACGCTATCGAATATAGATAATCTTAGAAGAATCAAAATGTTTAACCTCTTCCACACAAGTTAATGACATACCTTTACAAAACAACCTCGGATGAGAGTTAAAACTATTTACTTCTTCCACACAGGTTAAATGTCATCGATTAAAACTCTGACAAACAATCTCAGATTGGTCAAAATTTTTTGGAAGATTCAATTCGACCTCTTCCATACTGGTTAATATCATCAAGTAATACTTTGACAAATAACCTCGGACGGGTCAAAAATCCTTAGCGGATTCGATTCGATATCTTCTATGCAGATTAATGTAATTAAGTAACACTTTGACAAACAACTTTAGACAGGTATAAAATCTTTGGCGGATTGAGTTCAACCCCTTCCATACAGGTTAATGTCATCAAGTAATACTTTGACAAATAACCTCGGACGGGTCAAAAATCTTTCATGGATTTGATTCGACCTTTTCCATATAGTGTGTCATCAAGTAACACTTTGATAAATAACCTTGAATGGGTCAAAAATCCTCAACGGATTTGATTCGACCACTTCCATACATGTTAATGTTATCAAGTAACACTTTGACAAGCAACCTCGGATGGGTCAAAAATCTTTCGCAGATTCATTTCGACCTTTTTTCGTACAGGTTAATATCATCAAGTAACACTTTGATAAACAACCTCGGATGGGTCAAAATCCTCGCCAGATCTGATTTGACCCACTCATACAAAAGTTAATATCATCAATGCTTGATAAATAACCTGGTGGAGTGGATTCGATTCAACCTCTTCCATACGTCATCAAGTAACACTTTGACAAAGAACTTCGAATTGGCAAAAATCTCGAGCAGATTTGATTCAACCTCTTCCATACAAGTTAATATCATCAAGTGACACTTTGACAAACAACCTCAGATGGGTGAAAAATCTTTGGCGGATTTGATTCAACCCATTCCATACGAGTTAATGTCATCAAGTAATACTTTGACAAACAACCTCGGATAGGTCAAAAATTCTTAGTGGATTTGATTCAACCTCTTCCATATATGTTAATGTCATCAAGTGACACTTTGACAAATAACCTCGGATGTGTCAAAAATATTTCACAGATTCTTTCAACTTCTTTCATACAAGTTAACGACATCAAGTAACATCATGAAAATGACACTCAAATTATCTATCGAATTTTTTGAGTTTTTGAGGAATGGTTCATAATCAATGCTTCTATCACCTTGGCGCTTGTCAACTATTGAACCATCTATTGGAGTTTCAAGAAAATTAATTTTCTATAAACTACGAGCCTTGATTGCCTCCAAACCCGATCGATCTGACGAGGACAGTTGATGTCTCTTTCAAGGGAAAACTAGAGCTTCACCGTATGAACTAGGGGCCTTGATCGCCTCTAAACCCCGGGCCGACCGACGGACGCTTCTTCGAGGGAAAACTACTCAGCCAGATGATGTGAGTCTTGATCACCTCCAAACCCGGTTGACAAGGACAATCTTTCAAGGAAAAATCGAAGCATCATCGTATGAACTACAGACCTTGATCACCTCCAAACTCGATCGATCCGATGAGGAAAATTGATGCATCTTTGGTGAGAAAATCGGAGCTTCACTGTATGAACTATGGGTCATGATCACCTCCAAACCTGATCGGTCCGACGAGGATAGTTGATGCCTCTTTTGAGAAAAAATTGGAGCCTCACCGTATGAACTACGGGCTTTGATCACCTCCAAATCCAAATAGTCTGATGAGGGCAGTCGACACCTCCTTCAAGGAAAAACTAGAGCCTCATCTTATGAACTACGAGTCTTAATCAACAAAGCAAATAACCTTCTTTGCAGAAGAAGGTCAGAGCCTTGTCGACATAAGAAAAATTTTTTTATTACCCTTAGCCCGTGAACTTCTGCTAGATAATTTTTAATCCAATGTGGAAGAACATCGGAGCATATGGGACAAAACTGTGACTCCTTGACCCCAATGGAGGTTTTTATAGATCCATAATAGGGACAAAAGGGAAATAAATTTTGAGAAGAAATTTGAAAACATTTAAATAGATTTCAAAATTTCTTCTCTATTATATCTTTTTTCATAAAAGTGAAAAAAGAGGAAGAAAATAAGAAAAGAGCAAAAAAATAAAAAAATCCCAAAATTTCACTCATCAGCTTTTTGTGCACATCGAGTGAGCACGGCCCTTGAAGCTGAACTCACAGAGCCCCACAAAGCCCCCTGAGTCTGAACCCAGAGCAATGCTCTATGCCTCGCCCCGCCTACGCCGCTTCCGTGAACATAGTCTTGTGCACCCATGATGATCTATTCTCTCAAACCATATGTGATGTAAAGATTAATGAACCCGCAAATTTCACTAACATTGAAGAAGTTGTTATTTTCAATTGTTTTTTATTATTGATTATTGAGTTAATGTCATCCAAAAATAGGGGCAACTGATGTCATTGAAAATTTTACTAATTGAAGAATCATGATGTCAGCAACTGATTATGAGCCAAGACTAATCCAGATCAAGCACTTAAAATATAATTAAAAACTTTAAGATATCAGTTAGATCCCTAAATAGCTCATAAATATGGAGTGTTTATAGTCAAATCGAGCATCTTGATGAGCCGGATCTAACAAGCCCAAGTTCTCTTAATTCTAACTTCATTTGAGTATTAAAATATATAAAATACATGAGATGATCAAAGGAATCATCTTGAGTCGTCCGATAGAGTGGTTTGGATTTAGCATATATTTACAGAAATGACACTCCTCTAATATATAAACAGCACATCATTCTTCATATGAGGGGCCCGAAGCGAAAGAGAGGAGAGAGATCTGATACTCGACGAATCTCAAAGTATAATCGCCATCGCCATCGGATCATTGACCCACCGTCGGCCACCACCACGGCTATCGTTGTCACCGCCACGGCTCATCGCTGCATCGCGACTACGCATCGGTCAGGTATTATCGCCGCCACGCGGATCACCATCACTAACCACTATCGCTAGTCCTCATCGACCACCACCCATCGCCATCGACCACCACATCATTGTGTCAACCAACTACTCAATCACCGCTGCTACCACCATCATCACCATCGCTGATCACCGCCACCGGCTACCTGCACGGTTGCCGAACTACCACTTTATCATCACTGTATCACGCTTATGGGTCACCACCATCAGCAACCGCCGACCACCATCGCCGGCTGCGCGCTTAATAATCCTGCAGTATCGCCAGATTGTCACCTGATTCTGGAATTCCCACTATCAGACTTTCTCATATACAACTCTGTAATCTCATGAAAAAGTTAATTAAACTCATTGCTTAAAACAAATATAGTGGAAAATTTTTCTGAGGGCAGGTGATTTTCCCCTCTTTAAGGTTTTCCTCATAAAAGTGCAGGTTTCTTGTTGTCTCTTCAAATATACATGTGTGCTAGATTTCTCAATAAGATTAAGACATAAATTTTTATTTACCAACTAATTTTCTAGCATGCAACAATAATATAAATAAGAATTAAGCTTAAAATCTTCATAAAATTCCTAAACCTTCATGATTAGAGCCTTCTTGTCCTCCTCCTCCTCCTCCTTCTTCTTCTTCTTCTTCTTCTATAGCCATTTAAATATTATATTACATATTAGGTATAATTTGGAAAAATTGAATCAAAACATTCCATCGTTAATGGAGCAATCAATCTCACACGAGAGCTTTCCTCCCTCTCATGCTCATGCTCAGTTCATGTCGTTGATGCATCATCATCCCTCGATGATGGCGCCCTTCCCTGTTTTGCCAGAAAAAAATTTTTTGTACTAAGCGGACTCCTCAAAACTCCACTACCTGGGCTTGGTGTCCAGAAGACTTCGGAGATTTCATCGGCGATTGGCGAATGGCGGCTCAGGTGTCGAGCCACTCGTCGATGCACCCTGCGTGGAAGCCATGACCGCAATCAGGCAAGATACAAACTTTTTCGCCTTCTTCAACCGATGAAAGATAGACGGAACACTCGCAAACCCCTTCGTCCCTGCTATAATAGACCACCGGAAATTGCTTTGAGAACCTCCTTCGGATCTTCTGCGGAGGAGGCGATGGCGGTGGCCAAAATTGGCGAGATTTGATTGACTAAGAAAATCAAGCTTTCGATGGGTAGATGAAATGAAGATGGCGATGATGAGCGAGATTGATTAAGTAAGCCTTAACTCATTCTCTTGAAAGTTGCGACAGCAAGAATCCACGAGTGTTCAATACGCCAAGTTCACCCTTGCCCTCGGCGCCACATGCGCGGCACCGCCGAATCCACAAGAGTCGAGGAAGGAGAGGAATTTGAATGGACTTGTTCGGATCTCAATCTCCCTCCTCCCAGCGATGATGGCGCTCAAAAGTCGCCTTCCTCCATATCGCGACAAAAGGCCGCCTTTCTTTATGGGTGCAAAACACCGACTCGTGTTGACATATTCCTTCGTTAATTGCCTATATCGATTCTAACTGAAATATGTCACATTAATTTCTTTCTTATCATTGGATTTTATTTTTATTTTTATTATTTCTTAATTTTATTCATCATTCATCATCAGCTTCCTCCGGACATAGCTGACCTCTATGAATTATATGAAGTTTTTCACCATTGTTTAATGATTTTTTTTTCGGATTAAACTTAGTTTGTTCCATCGTTTCTCCTATGAAAGCCACCTTCCTGTTGCATTTGATTGTGACCTTTTCATGCAATATTCTCAAAAAATTAAATAAATAAATCTTGATCCGAATCATGAAGATGGTCATGACATTCAATATATTGTCTAATTATAGATCTGAATGATATTATAAATTATTTTGATCACTTAAAAATATTAAAATTATTTTAGATAATTTTTAACTCAATATATTCAAGACACGAGCGTCGCACTACTTCATGTTTATATAGAAGTGTCGACATTTGTGAGTTCAAAATCATGTTTTTAGCTATTTTAGATTATTTTGATGGGCGGTGAGCTCAAATGATATCATTTTATTTTTTTATGAAAATCTTGATGTGTTGTTCAATTATATATCTAAATGATATTGTAAGCTATTTTGAGTTCTTTTGAAGAGTATTAGAATAATTTTGGATCATTTTAGCTCAATACATCCACTACACTAAAAACTTTACTAGTTTATTTTTTATTTAATCCTCCTTCTTCTAAGGGGCATCGGTTCATCTTAGCTGCCACCAACTACATTTTAAAGTGGGCGGAAGCCATCCCACTCTGAGAGGTCACAGCTCAGCATGTGCTTCATTTTTTCATGAACCATGTCATATATAGGTTCAAGGTGCCTCAACAAATTATATCTGATAATGGTACTACATTCAAATGCACTAAGATCAAGCTAGAAGACACAATATAGATTGGAGATACTCTACCATCTACTACCCTAAAAATGGCGAAAGCATTCAACAAAACTCTCATCCAAATACTGAAGAAGACTCTATATGACAACAAACGATAGTGGAATGAGCAGTTGTCATAGAGAAGGCTTACCAAGGAGGATCTTATCAGCTTATTGATTGTAAAGGGGATCACCCAATGCTTATAACTAATGGGCTCTGTCTAAAGAAATATTACCCATGAAACAAATCATATTTGAAAATAATCATTAATAAAAAGAATAAAAATTTGATTCCATTCATCAAATCTTCTCTTCTTTCAAAGTGTTATTTGCTTGTCTTGTGAATCCATCATGATGTGTCTAGGGTAGGTGTAAGAGTCCCCCAGTGGCATCCTATTCCTCTTTCTCAACATTAACACAATCTCCCGATGCTGTTAGAATAGGTGTAAGAGAACCTAAGAGGCAACCTATTTCAATTAGCACAACTAAGGTGTAAGATAACACGAGAGGCAACCTATTTCAATTAGCACAACTAAGTTAGGTGTGAGAGAACCCAAGCGATCCTTTCTTGGTGGGAAATCCTTGTTGCCATCAGGCACCATTTGATAAACCCCTAGTGTGTTTAAGATAGGTGTAAGAGTCTCTCAGAGGTGTCCCATTCCTTTTAACACATGCATAACAACAAACACAAATCTTTTATCTCGAGCTACTTTGATGTGGGAGCAAGCCCTGTGGCACTCACTCATTAGCTCTAGGTCGGGTCTACATACTACCTCGCTAGTATGTCACCCCAGCGGCCATTTGTTTGGAAGATGTGAGTCCCCAAGCTTTCTTCCTAACTTGACAATTGCAAACCAATGATCACCTTGTTAGTATGGTAGGTTTCACTGCCCAGTCAGTAAGCTATCTCATGTTGACTTTGTTTAAGAAGATATGAGTTCTCGTGCTTTCTTCTTGAACTAGCCATCATGCTCTGACTAGGTTGAGTGTATTTGAGATTTAGGATAAGTCCCCCAGAGGTTCCTTTCCTCTTGACTACTTTTGAGTTGATATAAGTCCCCCAATGGCATTAACTCAGTAATCGCCCTAGGTCAGATAGCACTTATCGAGCTGAAGAAAGACAATCCCAGCAATCAGTTTTGCTATAGGAGGATGTGAGTCCTTGAGCTTTCTTCCTAGGCTGATTGTTACAAATCGATGGGCACCTTAGGTTGGTTGTTGTTCGCTTTGCTGACAATGACTCACCCAGTGGATACACCACTCTTGGAAGATATGAGTCCCAACGCTTTCTCCTTGAGTTGGACACCAAATATCTATTGGATATATGACTAGCCATGTCATCTTCTTCAAAGTTTTGGATTAAGCCCTTAGCGGCCCCATCCCCTATGAGAACTCTATTTGGATCCAAAATAAGTTATAATATCATTCAGATCTATAATTAGACAGTATATTGAATGTCATGACCATCTTCATGATTCAGTGATCGAAGATTTATTTATTTAATTTTTTGAGAATATTGCATGAAAAGGTCACAATTCTGAAATGAAACAGTGAAGGTGGCTTTCATAGGAGAAACGATGGAACAAACTAATTTTAATCCAAAAAAAAAAATCATTAAACAATGGTAAAAAACTTCATATAATTCATAGAGGTCAGTTATGTCCGGAGGAAGCTGATGATGAATGATGAATATTAACCAAGAAAGACCATAATTTTGATAAAGGTGCATCGAATATTTTGAGATTTGTTTAATTTTTTCTCTATCAATGATTTGAGACAATTTATCTTAAATAAGAAAATCAAGAAGTTTGAATTGTTTTTAAATAATGTTAGACTAATGAAAATAATTAAATACCCTTATTTTTATTTATTATAATTAAAAACTTTATAGAGGAATTAAGTTAATGTGTCATACATTAAAATTATGGGAGAGAGTAATTGAGCATAGATTACGATGTGATACAGAAATTTCTCACAATGGGTTTGGTTTCATGCCGTAGATCTACTATGGATGCTATACATTTGTTAAGAGGTTTGATGGAGAAGCATAGAGAAAATAAAAGGATCTACATATGATATTTATTGATTTAGAGAAAGCTTATGATAAAGTCTCAAGAGATGTTCTTTGGAGAGTTCTAGAACAAAAAGAAGTTAATATTGGTTATATTCAAGTCATTAAGGATATGTATACTAGAGTCACTTGTGTCCAAACACAAGGAGGATTGACAAACTATTTTCCTATTTGGTTGGATTACATCAAGGATCAACATTAAGCCCTTATCTTTTACTTTAGTTATGGATGTTCTTACGAGGCATTTACAAGAAGATGTACCCGGTGTATGCTTTTGTCGATGACATTCTTCTTGTTGATAAGACTAGAGAGGGAGTCCAAGAAACTTGAATTATGGAGGTCAACTTTAGAGTCTAAAGGTTTTCGTTTAAGCAGATCTAAAACTGAATATATGGAGTGTAATTTTAGTTGTAGAAATTTTAGTGGTAGTGTTGTGACTTTAGGTGATCAAGTCATTAATAAGAGTGAGCGATTCAGATATTTAGGCTCTATTGTTCAAAATGATGGTGAAATAGATGGAGATATTATTAGTAGAATTCAAGTTGGATGGTTGAAGTGGAGGAATGCATGCCTATTATGTGATAGAAAAGTTCCACTTAAACTTAAGGAAAATTTTATAAGATGGTGGTAAGACCGCAATGACTTATGGTGCAAATGTTGGCCAATAAAGAGAAACATAAGAGTAAGTTAAGTGTTACTGAGATGAGGATGCTGTGGATGAGTGGCTTTACCCTTAGAGATAGAATGCAAAATAGTATGTTGGAAAAAAATTGGTAGCTCATGATAGATAAGATTAGGAGAGTCTTAGATGGTTTGGCCACGCGTCTAGTGATGACAGATTAGAGTAGATGCATTAGATTTTTTTATGTTAAGAAAGGTAGAGGTAGACCTAAAAGACTTGGTTAAGATGTATAAAAAATGATAGTATACTCAATTAAATGAGAATTTGACACATAATAGACACAATGGAGAAATTCATGTAGCCACCTAGTGGGATTAAGGCTTGTTGTTGTTGTTGTATAATTAAAAACTTTAAATATATAATATTGGGACAAAAAAATAAAAATTTGTGTAAAAACTAATATAATTTCACTTGCTAAGAAACACTCTCATGGTTATTTCAATGGCTCGTACTTAGAATGGTTTTTCATAGATGTACAGAAGGACATATTGACTTTGGCGCTTGGGACAAGAAGAAGACTTTGGCGGCTTAGGAGGGAAGACAACTTTGGTGGCAGGACCGGATGACTTTTGAGACAAGAAAGTGCTAGTTTGCAAGAGTGATGCCTTAGAGGTCTTTAGGATGTGAGGGTGGCACCGAACTTTGGTGCTCGTATAGGTGTACATGATGTACATCGATTTTATAATTGACACTTTGCATTAATATTGAGTGTGATAGGGAACATAGTTGTCCGACATCGGATTTTAATAGTGTGAAGTAAACTTATAAGTCATGGCATTATGACAAATGTATCGACCTTATATATTATGGTATGCATCTACTTTGTAGGTGATAATATGCATCAATGACTTATGATGATTTTATAACTAATGGGTCTCATAAACTAGAATTATATGCAACAGAATTATTAACAAGCATCAACATTGGCATCAACAATGTATATTAACTTTATAGATGAAGATTTATGCCAACATTGTTGGCAATAAAATCAAAAGCGACCATAGTTACACTTTGTTGATAGGTAATCTATAGTGTGATTAACAAGTAGATCTCTCTCCAACATTAAGTAAAGGTTTGGCACCAATTACCCCCTCATATGAAGATTGGTTGCTTATTTATAGTTTTTTTATGTTGTACTTTTATTATTCTTATCGAAATCCTCAAAATACTATTTTGGATGGTTCATATTGATCCCTTCAAGCATAGAGCATTCATTCAATATTTAAGTGTATTAATAATTTCAAAATTAAATAATATTAATTTTATTAAATTTATTCAATTTAGATATTTATTTTAAATATAAGTATGCAAATTTTGTGGCTCACTAGTTGATTTCTTGAAAGTCAAAATTTTGAATCATATTATTTGAAGTTTATCACTCAACATTTAAAAAAAAAATTCAGAATTTTAAAGCAATCAATTTGCTTGAACCCTTTGTCTTCCTTCATTGATTTTCTAATGATACTAGACCTTCCTTATTGACATGGAACAAGGTAGTCCATAATCCTTTATTATACCATTAGAGTTAAAAGCAGAAAGAGAGCCAAGGTTTTTGCATGCTTGTAAGGTCCCTCTTCATTGGTAATATTTTACTTGAAATCTGTAAATCAATAGAGGGAAATATACTCAATGAGAAATAAGATCATAACAAGAAATATATAACAAGAATAACTATAAGCTCAATATCATCAAAACATTAAAGTTGTTATTATCAAAATTTATCAATTAGTTGTTATCGTTAATATATAATAATTTATAATTAATGTATAATAATTGAATATTAATTGAGAGTTATATATCACTTTTATTATTGAAGTCTGAATATAAAGTTAGATTTGAACTCCTCAAATAATATTTTTTTCCATTATATACGAAGCTGAAATAAAATAAAAAAACCTGACTAAAAATTAAAAAAAAAATGACGGAATACTTCCTCAGACAGAATGTATTCTGTTGTCCGTTTCCATAGCGAAACATGAATGGCTGCTAATAATTCTTCATTTTTTTATTTTTTTTACTGGCTGTAATTGTCATCAGATTCTACATTTTCGGGTTTCTTCTATTCCATAAATAACCTTAGAGAGAAGCCAGTGAACTTGCAAACGGAAACTTAGCTACCGAAACTGCTTTCCTCTGAGCCAAACTCAACGTGGATAAACGAGAGAGTGAGAGGTGTGAATTTGCTGGTTTTTCTGTTTGGACTCGCAAATTAAGCCTTTCCACACCTTATCACTATATAAATAATAGCCCGTTAATTGCCCTCACCCTTCACTTCTCACGACACAAGCTTCTTTCTCACCTATCATCGATGGAAGGTATATTCGAAGATTCGTCCATAGTGAGACGGAAGAGAACCAAGCGGCAAAGGCTTCTGCCTTCATCGCCGGCGACGGCAGATGTAGTGACGTCTTCATCGACCTCCGCAGAGTTCTTTCTGATCACAGCTGAGCAGGAAGAATACATCGCTAACTGCCTTGTACTTTTTGCCCTAGGTGGTCATAAGCCAAGAGACCCAGAACCCCAAGCGATAGAGGACGCAACCACCGCCATGAAATTTACGAACCGGCAATTCGTAGAGGCAGCGACCACCACCCGCGGCAAGGCTGGATTAGATGTCTACGAGTGCAAGACTTGCAACAAATGTTTTCCTTCCTTTCAGACGCTCGGTGGGCATCGCACCCGCCAAAAGAAAATCAAGCTTTTGATCCCTTTGGCATCTGCAGATGAAACGAAGACGGCGGTGATGAGCGAGGAATCGATTCAGCTAAGCCTGAACTCATTCTCTTCGCAAGTCGCGGCAACGGCAAGAATCCACGAGTGTTCGATTTGCGGCACTAGGTTTCCTTCCGGTCAGGCTCTCGGTGGCCACGCGGCGGCACCAATGAATCCAGGGCAGTGAAGAAGGAGGGAACAGACTTTCCCTGGATCTCAATCTCCTCCTCCCTGAGATGATGACGACGATCTAAGTCGTCTTCCTCAGTTTAATGATTTAAAAAAATTTCGGGTTAAATTTAGTTTGTTCCATCTTTTCTCCTATGAAAGCCACCTTCCATTGGGTGCATCTGCATTTTCAGAATTGTAATTTTTTTTCAATATACTCAAAAATTAAATAAATAAATCTTCTATCACTCAATCATGAAGATGGTAATGGCTTCAATGTATTGTCCAATTATAGATCTAAATGATATTATAAGCTATTTTGAGTTCAAAGAGTATTAAAATAGTTTTAAATAATTTTAGCTCAATACACTCAAGAACGCCTTACTATACTATTTTATGTTTATATAGCAGTGTGCTAACATTTGTGAGATCAAAATCATATTTTAAGCTATTTTAGATTATTTTGATGGGCATTGAATTCAAATGATATCATTTTTTTTAGTACACTTAAGAGTATATAGTTTTATTTTTTATGAAAATCTTGGTGTGTTGTCGAGTAATACATCTAAATAATATTGTAAACTATTTTGAGTTCATTTGAAGAGTATTAAAATAATTTTGGATCATTTTTAGCTCAATATATTCAAGACTAAAATTGTACTGGTATATTTTTTATGTAAATCATAGTGCACTGCCCAATTATAGATCTAAATGATATTATAAGCTATTTTAAGTTCATTTGAATAGTATTAAAATAGTTTTGGATTATTTTTAGCTCAATGCATTCAGTACACTCAAGAGTTTATTGGGTGTTTCATGTTTATATAGTAGTGTCTTGATATTTTGAGATCATAATCATGTTTTAAATTATTGTAGATTATTTTGATGGATAGTGAGCTCAAATGATATCAATTTTACTTCAGTACATTCAATAACACTTAAAAGTGTACTGCTTTATTTTTTATGTAAAACATAATGTACTGCCCAATTGTATATCTAAATAATATTGTAAGTTGTTTTGAGTTCATTTGAAGAGTATTTGACTAATTTTAGATCATTTTTCGCCCAATATATTCATTACATTTAAGAGTGTAGTGCACTATTTCATATTTATACAACACTGTACTCACATTGTGAGATTAAATTCATATTTTAAGCTACTGTAGATTATCTTGATAAGTACTGAGCTCAGATGATATCATTTTTTCTTTAGTACATTCAGTGCACTCAAGAGTGTACTAATTTATTTTTTATGTAAACAATGGTGTGATGTCCAATTATAGATCTAAATGATATTATAAACTATTTTCAATTAATTTGAGGAGTATTAGAATAATTTTGAAGCTTTTTTATCTCAATATATTCAAGACATTTAAGAGTGCATTGCACTATTTCATGTTGATGTAGCAATGACATTTGTGAGATCAAAATCATATTTTAAGCTATTATAGATTATTTTGATGGCGTGCACAAATGATATCATTTTATCTCTACATTCAAGAACTCAAAAGTGTGTGATTTATTTTATGTAAATCATGTCGCTCAATTGTAGATATAAATAATATTGTAAGCTATTTTGAGTTCATTTAAAGAGTATTAGAATAATTTTAAATCATTTTTAGCTTATACATTTAGTACACTCAAGAGTGTATTGTATATTCATGTTTATATAGCGGTATGACATTTATGAGATCAAAATCATATTTTAAATTATTGTAGATTATTTTGATGGACAATGAGCTTAAATAATATTATTTTCTTTCAGACACTCAAAAGTGTACTATATTTTTTTTTATGTAAAATATGCAATTGTAGATCTAAATGATATTGTAAGTTGTTTTGACTTCATTTGAAAAGTATTAACATAATTTTTGGATCATTTTTGCTCAATACATTCAGTATACTCAAGAGTATACGACACTATTTCATGTTTATATAGGAGCGTAATGACATTTGTGATATCAAAATCATGTTTTAAGCTATTGTAGATTATTTTGATCGGCATTGAGCTCAAATGATATCATTTTTTCTTCAGTACACTCAAGAGTATAATGTTCTTCTTCTTCTTTAATTATCGTCAGTTAACGGTGATTTGTGTAGTCTTTTGTCTTACGATAATGGTGTACAGTAGCATGTGATGGTTGGGTGAGTGAATAGAAGCAAGGCATACAATAGTGTGTTCGATGATGCTACTTGCTTTTTTTGGAAAAAAATTAATTAGACAATTGAGTTGATTTTTTTGGAAAAAAATTATTTTAGACATGAGTTGAATATTAATTTGTTATTTTATAATTAAGTTTTTTATTTTATGACTTGTGCACAATTTGGTTTTTAATAACAAAATTTTCATTTAAATAAGAGACTAAGAGAGAGCTTTTCTTAATTAAGCTAGTGATCAAAATTAATTTTGATGAAGGATACCCCTCCACATCACACATTGGCTTTCACTTCAAAGTTTAGATACAAAATAATGGTTATGACAATTTGGTGCTCAAGTGGTTCTTAAGAAACAATTTGATCGCTTCAATGGTCATTTGCTATAATCTCAAACTCTTTGAAACTCTCATTGGAGTGTTATATGGCTACATTAATTTCACTTTTTAATTTCACTAAGATTCTCTGCAATTGCTAAACAAAAGTGTTATTTCTTTATCGAATTGGCTCCTAACTCTTTAATTTTCATTGCACTAAAATTCATTTATTTTAATAATTTGATAGGAATTGACTGAAATTTAAGTAATGACTAATATGTAGCTAATAGCTGCAATAGAAGATTTGAATACATATCCTTAAAAAATTTGTCGTGGTTCAGTGATGAATTAAGGGTGCGTTTGGGACAGCTTTCTAGTTGCTTTGTTTTTTTTTTCAAAAATTAGCTAGAAAATAAAGTAGATTCTTTTGGCTATTAACTTTTTGTTTGATTTTCAGAAAGTTTTGTGGTGAAAAATCTATTTTGAGAACCATAGCTGATCGAGCACGATAGCTATCTAAAACCTATTTTTCAATTTTTTTAAAAAGAAAAATATTTGTAACACACACATCAGTTTTTTTCAAAACACTGATTTCTCCACAAGATAATCAGCTTTTCTAAAATCTACATCCCAAACAGATCCTAAATCTTTGTTACTGAACTGCTGAGAATTTGACTTTTCGTTATTTCGTTGTAAAGAATCATATATTTTTCAGTAGGTCATCTAATTTTTATTGTTTTTCATAATTTGATATAAAAGATATATAAGGATATTATAATATGATTTTTTCTTGATTATTATATTTTATTACAAGTATATAACTTTGGAAGTTATTCTTGAAAGTGTTCTTTTCATTAAAATATAATTAAAAACTAACCAAATGAAGCTTAAAATATAATTAAAACTTTGGGATATATTAGGATCCGAATAGCACATAAATATGATGTGTTTCTAATCAAATCGAGCGTCTTGATTAGCCGGATCTAACAAGCCCAAGTTCTCTTAATTCGACTTCATTTGATATTGGTTGTCAAATTACAATTCTTTATCATACTTACTCATATAACTCAATCCTTATAAAAAGTTAAACTTTTACTTCAAAGCATATAGTAGAAAAGTTTCACTGAGGCCCCATGGTTTTCCCCTCGGATTTTTCAGAAAATTCTAGAGTTTCTTCTCTCTTCATATATGTGTGTGTGGATTTCTCAAAAGCTAGGCAACTTGTATTCTAAGTAACTAGTTTTTAGCACCACGGTTTGGCTCATCACGAAAACATTATCTCACAATGGTTGTAATCGACTTTAGAACAACACCGCATATATGGTGAAGAAAATCTTACTCAGAACACATAAGAAGAATGAAGATTCATTGAACTTCAATCCTTTGCTGTTGGAAACTAGAGGCAACTCTTAATATCAAAGATCATTCAAATCAATATCATATCTAATTGATTACCGGTTTGAAAACAAATTCGGTAATACTCATGAAAAGGCAAAGATTAAGACACATTGGCTACAACGTCAAATAGATATTTTTGATTTGACCTCCACCATAGGGTAAATGCCCCTGAGTAACACTTTAACAAACAATCTCGGATATATCATAAATTTGTACGCTTCACACATTAACGTCGAGTACTCACAAACAACCATGAATATGTCATAACTTTGTACATACTCCACACGTAACGTCATGAGTAATACTCGATAGATAATCTCGAAGAATCAAAATGTTTAACCTCTTCCACACGTTAACGATTTTACCTTGACAAAACAACCTCATGAGAGTTAAAACTGACTTCTTCTACAGTTAAATGTCATCGAAGTAAAACTCAACAAACAACCTCATTGGTCAAAATTCTTTGAAGATTGATTCAACCTCTTCCATCGTTAATATCATGTAATACACAAATAACCCAATCAAAATTCTTAGCGGATTTGATTCGATATCTTCATGCATTAATGTATTCAGTAACAATTTGACAAACAACTTGACTAAAATCCTTGGATTGTTCAACCCCTTCCATGTTAATGTCATCAAGTAATACTTTGACAAATAACCTTGACGGTCAAAATCTTTCATGGATTCGATTCGACCTTTCCATACAGTTAATGTCATCAGTAACACTTTGATAAATAACCTTGAATGGGTCAAAATCCTCAAATTGATTGACCACTTCCATACATTTTAATGTCATCACTTGACAAAACACTCGGATGGGTCAAAATCATGATTCGATTGACCTTTTTTTTACAGTTAATGTCATCAAGTACACAATAAACAACCTCGATGGGTCAAAATCCCGGATTGATTGACCCACTTCCATACGAGTTAATCATCAAGTAACTTTGACAAATAACCTGATGGGTCAAAAATTCTTATGGATTGATTCAACCTCTTCCATACATCATCAAGTAACACTTAGACAAAGAACCTCGAATTGGTTAAAAATCTCCAACGGATTCGATTTAACCTCTTCCATACAAGTTAATGTCATCAAGTGACACTTTGACAAATAATCTCAGATGGGTCAAAAATCTTTGGTGGATTTGATTCAACCCATTCCATACGAGTTAATGTCATCAAGTAACACTTTGACAAACAACCTGATAGGTCAAAATTCTTCCGGTTGATTCAACCTTTTCCATACATGTTAATGTCATCAAGTACTTTGACAAATAACCTCGGATGTGTTAAAAATATTTCAGATTCTTTCAACTTCTTCCACAAGTTATACATCAAGTAACATCATGAAAAATGACCTCAAATTATCTATCAAATTTCGAGTTTTTTAGAATGGTTCATAATCAATGCTTCTCTACCACCTTAGTAGTTGTCAACTATTGAACCATCTATTGGAGTTTCAAGAAAATTAATTTTCTATAAACTACGAGATTACCTCCAAACCGATCGATCTTGAGGATAGTTGATGCCTCTTTCAAGGGCTGAGCTTCGATGAACTATGGGCCTTGATCGCCTCAAACCCTGATCGACATTACGCCTCTTTTGAGGGAAAACTAGAGCCTCGTCGTATGAACTGTGAGTCTTGATCGCCTCCAAACCTGGTCGGTCTGACAAGGATAGTTGACTACTCTTTTAAGAGAAAATTGGAGCATCGTCGTATAAACTACGGATCTTGATCACCTCCAAACTCGATCGATCTGATGAGGACAATTGACGCATCTTTTGAGAGAAAATCGGAACTTCACTGTATGAACTATGGGTCTTGATCACCTCCAAACCTGATCGGTCCGACGAGGATAGTTGATGCCTCTTTCGAGAGAAAATTAGAGCCTCGCCGTATGAACTACGGGCTTTGATCACCTCCAAATCCAATTAGTCCAAAGAGGACAGTCGACGCCTCCTTCGAGGAAAAACTAGAGCCTCATCTTATGAACTACGAGTCTTAATCAACAAAGCAAATAACCTTCTTTGCAGAAGAAGGTCAGAGCCTTGCCGACATAAGAAAAAAAAATTTTATTACCCTTAGCCCGTGAACTTCTGCTAGATAATTTCTACTCCAATGTGGAAGAACATCGGAGCATATGGGACAAAACTGTGACTCCTTGACCCCAATGGGGGTTTTTATAGATCCATAATAGGGACAAAAGGGAAATAAATTTTAAGAAGAAATTTGAAAATATTTAAATAGATTTCAAAATTTCTTCTCTCAATTATATCTTTCTTTTAATAAAAGTGAAAAAAAAGGAAGAAAATAAGAAAAGAGAAAAAAAAAATAATAAATCACAAAATTTCACTCATCTGCTTGTTTGTGCGTGCACGAGTCACTGCTTTGCTTCGAGTGCATGAACTCCCACGAGCCGCACTCCAGGTGGCCCACTGCCCCGCAGTCTGGCAACCTATGCCCATGTGCTCTCGTGGCCCTGCGCCCCACCTTCTGTGAACATAGTCTTGTGCACCCATGATGATCTATTCTCTCAAACCATATGTGATGTAAAGATTAATGAACCCGCAAATTTCACTAACATTGAAGAAGTTGTTATTTTCAATTGTTTGACATATATTTTGGATTATTGAGTTAATGTCATCCAAAAAATAGGGGATAACTAATATGACAAAATTTTACTAATTGAAGCATGAATCATGATGTCGAAAACAATCGATTATGAGCCAAGACTAATCCGAGAACAAAAAAATATAAAAACTTTAAGATATCAGTTAGATCCCTAAATAGCTCATAAATATGGAGTGTTTATAGTCAAATCGAGCATCTTGATGAGCTGGATCTAACAAGCCCAAGTTCTCTTAATTCTAACTTCATTTGAGTATTCAAATATATAAAATACATGAGATGATCAAAGGAATCATTTTGAGTCGTCCGATGGAGGGGTTTGGATTTTGCATGTATTTACAGAACCACCACTCTAATATATAAATAGCACATCATTCTTCATGAGGGGCCCAAGCAAAAGAGGGAGAGAGATCGAGACTCGAATCTCAAAATGTCGGCCACCATCGGTCATTGGATCATTGATAACCATCGTTGGCCACCACCACCGGTCATCGTTCTTTGCGCTCGCAGTCAATCACGCATCATTCGCTTGCCACCGCGCGACCGCATATCATCGACCACGATACCCGCGTTGTATCACCACCATCAACCACTATCGCTGTCCTCATTTCGACCACCACCATGCTATCGCCACCACCACCCACAGATCATTGTCTCACCACTCAATCACGCACGACCACCATGCGATCACCCCGGTCACCACAAGCCATCATCGTCGGCCACCACCACCAATTATCATCACCGTCGACCACCCCATCTTATACCGCCGCAGATAATCAAATTAAATTCGTGCCAACTAATTATAAGTATCTGCCGTCTTTGTCACTGAATTCCACTATCGACTTTCTCTATACAACTCGTAATCTCATGATCAAAAGTTAAACTCAGACTTAAAATAAATATATAGTGGAAAATTTTACTTGGTAGGGCCGTGATTTTTCCCCTCTTTCGATTTTCCTCATAAAATTTTGAGTTTCTTGTTGTCTCTTCAAATATCTGTGTGCTATATTTCTCAATAAGATTAAGACATAAATTTTTATTTACATAATTTTCTAGCACGCAACAATAATATAAATAAGAATTAAGCTTAAAATATTCATAAAAATTCCTAAACCTTCTACAAAAATGATTAGAGCCTTCTTGTCCTCCTCCTCCTCCTCCTTCTTCTTCTTCTTCTATAGCCATTTAAATATTATATTACATATTAGGTATAATAAGAAAAAACTGAATCAAAACATTCCATGGTTAATGGAGCAATCAATCTCACACAGGAGAGCTTTCCTCCCTCTCATGCTCATGCTCAGGTTCACCGCCATCATTTGATGCATCATCATCCCTCGACGATGACTGCCCTTCCCTGTTTTGTCAAGAACAAATTTTTGTACTAAGCAGACTCCTCAAACCAACCCCGCCACCGCTTGGTGTCCGAAGACTTCACCGGAGATTTCATCAGTGATTGGCAGAATGGGCAGCTCAACGTGTCCAGAGCCATTCGTTGATGCACCCTGCGTGGAAGCCATGACAACAATCAGGCAAGATACAAACTTTTTCGCCTTCTTCAACCGATGAAAGATAGACGGCACACTCGCAAACCCCTTCGTCTCTACTATAATAGACCACTGGAATTGCATTGAGAACCTCCTACGGATCTTCTGCAGAGGAGGAGACTGTCGACGGCGATGGCGGAGGCCAAAATTGAATGAGGATTCAATTCAGCTAAGAAAATCAAGCTTTCGATCCCTTCGGCGTCCGCAGATGAAACGAAGATGGCGGTGATGAGTGAGGATTTGATTCAGCTAAGCCTTAACTCATTCTCTTTGAAAGTCGCGAAAATGGCAAGAATCCACGAGTGTTCGATACGCCAAGTTCACTTCCGGTCAGGCCCTCGGCGGCCACATGCGGCGGCACCACCCTTCGAATCCACAAGAGTCGGCGAGGAAGGAGAGGAATTTGAATGGACTTGTTCTGGATCTCAATCTCCCTCCTCCCTGCGATGATGGCGGATATCGCAAAGTCGCCTTCCTCCATTTCGTTGTCAAAGATGTTGCCTTTCTTTATGGGTGCAAAACACCGACTCTGGTGTTGACATATTCCTTCATTAATTGCCATAACATATCAGATTCTAACTGAAATATGTCACATTAATTTCTTTCTTCTCATTGGATTTTATTTTTATTTTTATTTTTTCTTAATTTTATTCATCATTCATCATCAGCTTCCTCCGGACATAACTGACCTCTATGAATTATATGAAGTTTTTTACCATTGTTTAATGATTTTTTTTTGGATTAAATTTAGTTTGTTCCATCGTTTCTCCTATGAAAGCCACCTTCATTGTTGCATTTCAGAATTGTGACCTTTTCATGCAATATTCTCAAAAAATTAAATAAATAAATCTTCGATCACTGAATCATGAAGATGGTCATGACATTCAATATATTGTCTAATTATAAATCTGAATGATATTATAAATTATTTTGGTCACTTAAAAATATTAAAATTATTTTAGATAATTTTTAACTCAATATATTCAGTACACTCAAGAGCGTACTGCACTATTTCATGTTTATATAGAAGTGTGCTAACATTTGTGAGTTCAAAATCATGTTTTTAGCTATTTTAGATTATTTTGATGGGCAGTGAGCTCAAATGATATCATTTTTATTTTTTTATGAAAATCTTGATGTGTTGTTCAATTATATATCTAAATGATATTGTAAGCTATTTTGAGTTCTTTTGAAGAGTATTAGAATAATTTTGGATCATTTTTAGCTCAATACATCCACTACACTAAAAACTTTACTAGTTTATTTTTTATATAAATCACAGTATACTGCCCAATTATAGATCTAAATGATATTGTAAACTCTTTTAAGTTCATTTGAAGAGTATAAAAATAGTTTTGGATGATTTTTAGCTTAATGCATTCAGTACACTCAAGAGTGTATGCACTATTCATATTTATACCATGGTAATTTGTGACATGAGATCAAAATCATGTTTTAAATTATTGTAGATTACTTTGATGGAGCTCAAATGATATCATCTTTTACTTTAGTACATTTAGTAACACTTAAAAGTGTGCCATTTTATTTTTCATGTAAATCATGATGTACTGCCCAATTATAGATCTAAATGATATTGTAAAAGCTTTGAGTTCATTTGAAGAGTATTTGAATAATTTTGGATCATTTTAGCTTAATATATTCAGTACACTCAAGAGTGTATTGCACTATTTCATGTTTATACAACAATATACTAACATTTGTGAGACTAAAATCATATTTTAAACTATTGTAGAATATTTTGATGAGCAGTGAGATCAAATGATATCATTTTTTCTTCAATACATTCAATGCACTTATGAGTGTACTGATTTATTGTTTATGTAAACCATATTGTACTGTCCATTTATAGATCTAAATGATATTATAAGCTATTTTGAGTTCTTTTGAAGAGTATTAGACTAGTTTTGAATCATTTTTAGCTCAATGCATTTAATATACTCAAGAGTATACTACACTATTTCATGTTAATATAGAAGTGTACTGACATTTATGAGATCAAAATCATATTTTAAGCTATTGTAGATTATTTTGATGGGCAATGAGCAAAAATAATATCATTTTTATCTCAATACATTCAATACACTCAAAAGTGTACTGATTTACTTTATGTAAATCACGGTGTAGTGTCTAATTGTAGCTATAAATGATATTGTAAGCTGTTTTGAGTTCATTTAAAGAGTATTAGAATAGATTTGAATCATTTTTAGCTTAATACATTTAGTGCACTCAAGAGTGTACTATACTATTTCATGTTTAAATAGTAGTGTACTGACATTTATGAGATCAAAAACATATTTTAAATTATTGTAAATTATTTTGATGGGGTGAGCTCAAATAATATCATTTTTCCTTTAGCTTTACTCAAAAGTGTATTACTTTATTCTTTTATGTAAATCATGGTGTACTACCCAATTGTAGATCTAATTGATATTGTATGTTATTTTAAGTTCATTTGAAGAGTATTAGCATAGTTTTGGATCATTTTTAGCTTAATACATTCAGTATATTCAAGAGTGACTACACTATTTCATGTTTATACTAGAGTGTACTGACATTTGTGAGATCAAAATCATGTTTTAAGCTATTGTAGATTGTTTTGATGGGCAGTGAGCTCAAATGATATCATTTTTTTAGTGCACTCAAGAGTGTACTGATTTATTTTTTATGTAAACAATGGTATGTTGTCCAATTATAGATCTAAATGATGTTATAAGCTATTTTGAATTAATTTGAGGAGTATTAAAATAATTTTGAAGCATTTTTATCTCAATATATTTAGTACATTTAAGAGTGCATTGCACTATTTCAAGTTGATGCAATGGACATTTGTGAGATCAAAATCATATTTTAAGCTATTATAGATTATTTTGATGAGTGAGCACAAATGATATCATTTTTATCTGACATTCCACTCAAAAGTGTGCTAATTTATTTTAAGTAAATCATGATGTACTACCCAATTAGATATAAATGATATTGTAAAAGCTTTGAGTTCATTTAAAGAGTATTAGAATAATTTTAAATCATTTTAGCTTAATACATTTACTACACTCAAGAGTGTATTTATATTTCATGTTTATATAGCAGTATGCTGACATTTATGAGATCAAAATCATATTTTAAATTATTGTAGATTATTTTGATGGACAATGAGCTTAAATAATATCATTTTTCTTTCAGCACACTCAAAAGTGTACTACTTTATTTTTTATGTAAACCATGGTGTACTGTCCAATTGTAGATCTAAATGATATTGTAAGCTATTTTGAGTTCATTTGAAAAGTATTAACATAGTTTTTGGATCATTTTTAGCTCAATACATTCAGTATACTCAAGTGTATACGACTCTATTTCATGTTTATATAGGAGCGTAATGACATTTGTGATATCAAAATCATGTTTTAAACTATTGTAGTTTATTTTAATGGGAATTGAGCTCAAATGATATTATTTTTTCTTCAGTACACTCAAGAGTATATTGTTCTTCTTCTTCTTTAAATATTGTCACTTAATGATGATTTGTGTAGTCTTTTGTCTTACGATAATGGTGTACAGTAACATGTAATGGTTGGGTGAGTGAATAGAAGCAAGGCATACAATAGTGTGTTCGATGATGCTACTTGCTTTTTTGGAAAAAAAATTAATTAGACAATTGAGTTGAATATTAATTGTTTATTTTTATTAATTTATTTATTTATTTTATGACTTGTGCACACTCAGATTTGTTATTTTTATAAGAACAAGTTTTTCTTTTAAAGTAAGAGCTACATTTGGATGGTAGTTATGGTTGAATAATTAATAAAATAAGCTCATTAAAAAATCAGTTCAATAAGAGACTAAGATAGAGAGAGAGAGAGAGAGAGAGAGAGAGAGAGAGAGAGAGAGAGAGAGTCTTTTTAAAACATTAAGCTAGAGTGATCAAAATTAATTTTGATGAAGGTGCGTTGACCCCTCCACATATATATATATACACACGTTGGCTTCAGAATCACTTCAAAGTTTAGATACAAAATAATGGTTCAGCAGGTTTGGTGCTCGTGGTTCTTAAGAAACAATTTGATCTCATTCAATGGTCATTTGCTATATAATGGTCCTCTAAAATAACTCTTTGAAACTCTCAATGGAGAGTTATATGGCTACATCAACACTACAAATGGTTTAAAGCAAAGTTGCTTAATTTCTCCTAACAATTCTCTGCTGAGCAATTGCTAAACAAAAGTGTTATTTCTTTATGGAAATTGGCTCCTTCTAACTCTTCAATTTTCATTGCACTAAAATTCATTTATTTTAATAATTTGATAAGAATTGACTGAAATTTAAGTAATGGATAATATGTAGCTAATAGATGCAGTAGAAGATTTGCATAGATACCCTTAAAAAATTTGTCGTGGTTCAGTGATGAATTAAGGGTGCATTTGGGAAAGCTTTCTGGTTGCTTTATTTTTTTCAAAAAATAGCCAGAAAATAAAGCAGCTTCTTTTGGCTATCAACTTTTTCTTTGCTTTTCAGAAAGTTTTGTGGTGAAAAATTTATTTTGAGAACTAGAGCTGTTCAAGCACGGTGGCTGTCTAAAACCTATTTTCAAATTTTTCAAAAAGAAAATTATTTGTAATACACACATCAGTTTTTTCAAAACACTGATTTCTCCACGGTAACTATATAATCATATTTTCAAAAATCTACAGTTGTCCCAAATAGATCCTAAATCATTGTCACTGAACTGCTGAGAAATTTGACTTTTCGTTATTTTGTTGTAAAGAATCATATATTTTTCAGTAGGTCATCTAATTTTTATTGTTTTTCATAATTTGATATAAAAGATATATAAGGATGTTCTAATATGATTTTTTTCTTGATTATTATATTTTATTACAAGTATATAACTTTGGAAGTTATTCTTGAAAGTGTTCTTTTCATTTTTTTAAAATATTTAAAATATTTCGTACATTAGTCATAAAAAATTGACATTTATGAAAAATTACTAAATGTCAATTTTTTAAGATATTTTTTTGATATTTAAATACCTTAACATTTTACTATTTTATTGTACATTTTTATAAAATATCTTTATTATTTTTGAATTTATTTACAAATTAAAATCAATAAATTTTGTATCATCAATTATAACAAAACTTGAGCATATTAAATTTTTGGGGCAATTACATACATAATGTTCAAAACATACATATTTATAAAAGTAGCATCCTCTTTATTTTTTTTTCAAATTCTCACTCAAATATTAAAATTCATATTAAAATCTCAACCTATATTTTTTTTTATCAAATTCTTAACAATTTCATAGCATAGCATGTGCAAATACATGAGATCTTTAGTTAAAAAAAAAAATTTGGTGCAGTATTAATTCTGTGAATATATAAATTTTGAGTACTATGCGTGTAATTATTTCTAATTTTTTTCCAAATCATTCGAAAATCAATTTGTTTAACTTCAACCCAAAAATATGCAAAATGACAAATTCTTTATAAATGATATGGCATTGAGAATTTCACTAGTTGAAGCACGAATCATGATATCGAAAGCAATCTGATTATGAGTCAAGACTAACTCATATGAAGCGCTTAAAATATAATTAAAAACTTTGGGATATCAGTCAGATCCCTGAATAGCTCATAAATATGAGTTGTTTATAGTCAAATCGAGCATCTCGACGAGCCGGATCTAACAAGCCCAAGTTCTCTTAATTCTGACTTCATTTGAGTATTCAAATACTTAAAATATGTTAGATGATCAAAGAAATCATTTTGAACCGTCCGATGGAGTGATTTGAATTTTGCATGTATTTACAAAAACACCACTCCTCTAATATATAAATAGCATCTCATTTTTTATATGAGGGGCCCCGAAAGCAAAAGAGAGGAGAGAGCTCTCAGACTTGACAAATCTCAACGCTTAATCGGGCCACCAGCTGACCGTCGTCGGATCATCGACAACCACCGCTAGCCGCCGCCTTTGGCCACCACCACCGGTCATCGTCGCGTCAACCACGCCGGTCATCATCTCTGCCGACCACCGCCATCGGTCACCGCCGCCAACCACCATCGTCGGTCATCGCCGTTGACCACCGGTCACCGTGCGTCATCGTCGGCCCATGCCACTACCATCGCCGCCACCGATCATTCAAACCACCCACCAAACCGGTCATCACCGAAACCTCCACCACCCGCGATCACCATTTGGTCGAACCTCCATCGGTCACTTCCGCGACTACCACGCCCACCATCATCGCCGGTCCACCGTGTCGGTCATCATCGCCCATACATTTCCCAATCCGCTGGTTGTTGTCACATGTTTTGGGAATTCTCATTGTTAAACTTTCTCACATATAACTCTGTAATCCTGTTATCGGGAAAAGTTAAACTTTATACTTAAAAGAAAATATATAATAGAAACTTTTTACTGAGCAAGGCCCCATGATTTTTCCCCCTCTTTCTGGGATTTTTTCATGTATAAATCTTGGAGTTTCTTGTTCTCTCTTCAAATCTCTGTGTGTGTGTTTGATTTCTCAACAAGGCTAAGGCATAAACTTGTATTCTACCGTAACTAGTTTTTTAGCACACAGCAGTTTGGCTTCAGTGAAACATTCCCTTTACATATTCACAATGGTTGATAATCGACTTTAGAACAACACCACCTATATGGTGAAGAAAATCTTACTCTCAAGGAACACAAGAAGAATGAAGATTCATTAAACTTCGATCATTCAGCTTTTGTTGGAAAATAGAGGACAACTCTTAATCTAAAAAGATCATCCAAATCAATATTCTGGATATCTAATTGATTATCAATTTGAGAAACAAGTCAGTAATACTCATGAAAAGGGCAAAGATTAAGGAGCAACTTTGGCTACAACCTCAAGATGTTTTGATTTGACCTCCTCCACGGTTAAATGCCACTCATCTAACAAACAATCTCGGATATATCATAACTTTGTATCACTACCGCAGTTAACATCATCGAAACACGACAAATAACCCGGATAGGTCATAACTTTGCACATACTCCACACATGTTAACGTCACCAAGTAATACTCTGATAGATAATCTCAGAAGAATCAAAATGTTTAACCTCTTCCACACAGGTTAACATCATACCTTGAAAAAAAACCTCGGATGAGAGTTAAAACTATTGACTTCTTCCAAACAGGTTAAATGTCATCGAGTAAAACTTCGACAAACAACCTCAGATTGGTCAAAAATCCTTGGCGGATTCGATTCGACCTCTTCCATACTGGTTAATATCATCAAGTAATATTTTGACAAATAACCTCGACGGTCAAAATCCTTGGCGGATTCATTCGATCTCTTCCATGCGATTAATGTAATCAAGTAACACTTTGACAAACAATTTGGATCAAAAATCCTTGGCGGATTGATTCAATTCCATACAAGTTAATGTCATCAAGTAATACTTTGACAAATAACTTTGACGGGTCAAAATCATTCATTGATTGACCTTTTCCATACATGTTAATGTCATCAAGTAATACTTTGACAAATAACCGAATGGGTCAAAATCCTCAACATTGATTGACCCATACATGTTAATGTCATCAAGTAACACTTTGACAAGCAACCTGGATGGTCAAAAATTCTCCGCCTTTTTTTCGTATTATTATCGTAACACTTTGATAAACAACCTCGATGGGTCAAAATCCTTAGCGGTGATTTGACCCCTCTCATATAAGTTAATATCATCAAGTAACACTTTGACAAATAACCTAGATGGGTCAAAATTTCGGATTGATTCAACTTCTTCCATACCGGTTAATGTCATCAAGTAACACTTTGACAAAGAACCTCAAATTGGTCAAAAATCTCCAGCGGAATCAATTCAATGTCTTCCATACAAGTTAATGTCATCAAGTGACACTCTAACAAACAACCTCAAATGGGTAAAAAATCTTTGGTGGATTTGATTCAAATCATTCCATACTAGTTAATATCATCAAGCTACACTTTGACAAACAAACTTGGATAGGTCAAAAATTCTTAGCGGATTTGATTCAACCTCTTCCATATATATTAATGTCATCAAGTGACACTTTGACAAATAACCTCGGATGAGTCAAAAATATTTCACAAATTTTTTCAACTTCTTACATACAAGTCAACGGCATCAAGTAACATCATGAAAAATGACACTCTGAAATTATTTACCAGAATTTTTGAGTTTTTTTAGGAATTATTCATAATCAATGCTTCTCTATCACCTTGGCAGTTGTCAACTATTGAACCATCTATTGGAGTTTCAAGAAAACCAATTTTCTATAAACTATGAGCCTTGATTGCCTCCAAACCCGATCGGTCTGACGAGGACAATTGATGCCTCTTTCAAGGGAAAACTGGAGCCTCGTTGTATGAACTATGGGCCTTGATCGCCTCCAAATCCTATCGGGCCGACGAGGATAGTTGACGCCTCTTTCAAGGGAAAACTAGAGCCTCATCGTATGAACATGAGTCTTGATCGCCTCAAACTCGGTCCGACAAGGGCGGTTGGCCTCTTTCAAGGGAAAATAGGAGCATCGCCGTATGAACTACGAACCTTGATCGCCTCCAAACTTGATTGATCCAATGACAAAAATTGACACATCTTTCAAGAGAAAATCGGAGCTTCGTTGTATGAACTATGGGTCTTGATCACCTCCAAACCTGATTGGTCCGACGAGGATAGTTGGACGCTTTTCGAGGGAAAATGAGCCTGCATGAACTACGCTTTGATCGCCTCCAAATCCGGGTTAACACGAGGACATCGGCCTTCAGGAAAACTAAAACCTCATCTTATGAACTACAACTCTTAATCAACAAAGCAAATAACCTTTATTGACCCTCTCATATCCCATTTTTTTGGGAATAAAAAAAAGAAAAATAGAAATAATAATAGTAATATATATGTATATATATATATATATATATATATATATATATATATATATATATATATATATATATATATATATATATATATATATATATATATATATATATATATATATATATATATATATATAAATATAAATAGATATTACAAAAAAGAAAAAAAAAGAAAAGAAAAGAGGGGCCTCACATATATTTACTTGGCCAAAATAAATCCGTAAGCCTCGTTTGTCTCCTTAAAAAAGAGTTCTATGAGATTCAGGCTTCATTTGCTAAAACTTTTTCATTTGATTTTAAAACCGTAAAAATTAATATTTATTTGTTGTTTGAATATGATGCTTTCTTAACCTGCGTTTTATTGAAAACTCCGTTTTACCCCGATTTCAGAAAGCGAAAGGAGAACTCCTTTTGTTGTGCTCTCCGTTGTTTCAGAAAAGGAAATATCGTAATTGCCCCCCTGCCCCCTCTACTCTACTGCATATTTTGTGCTTTCTCTGAAAATGAGATGGGGGCTTTTGGTCATTTCATATTTTAAATTAAATTCGGGTCAATTTAAATTGTAAAAAATAATTTTTATTCAAACAATCAACCTAAACTTTCAGCCAAGATATACAGAATGATAACTTTTCTGTAAACACTTTTAAACTAGATTTTTAAGCATCCAAAAAGCTTAGCCAAACGAAGCCTTAGTTTTTCGGCTCCCTCACCCGATAATTTGAATCTCTCATCCCTTCCCTCTTTCGTTCGAACGAGCCCGCTCCTCCTAACTGTTCCCTCCCACTCCGTTCAGATTTCGGATCAACCGCAAAAAGCAGTTGGGGCTCTTCTCCTATCCTAGACATCTAGCCTCTCTCTTTTCGCTATTCCCAGGCCGGGCCTCCTCCGCTCTCCATCCCTCATGCATAACCTCTCTCTCTCTCTCTCTCTCTCTCTCTCTCTCTCTCAGAAACCAGCGGCGCAGTTTTACCTCTCCTTCCTCAACCACAGGAAACCGAACGAGGACCTCTCTTTCTCGTTCGTCTCCTCCAAAGCGCAAGGGAGAATGGTAGCAAACAAAGGGCTCTTTCTCTCTCAGCAAACCGCATGCATGAAGAAACTTACTTTGCATGATCCGACCCCTTGCGTCGGCGTCATCCTTAGCGCCATGGTCGTCGGGCCTTCAGCAAGCAACGACGGAGGAAACGATCTTGACATCGGACATCCCACCGATGATTCCTTGCATTGCCGGAGGTCGCCTGAAGGATTCCACCGCCGATATCTCTCCTGATACTTTCGCTTCCTGAAGACTGCCTCTTCGTCCACTACAGTGGCTAGGGCACCTGTGTCCGGAGAAACCAGCGAGCATGATGACACTGGCTATGATGAGTGCATCATCCCTTGCAACATGAATCTAATTACAATTGACGGTTTCAAAGAGCTTGTTGATGATCTCCCGAGGGGATGTTGGCTTACCTTAGTCTCCGACTCGTGTCATAGTGGTGGCCTGATTGAGAAAAGACGAAATTGGTGAGAACACCAGGCGTAATGAAGAAGAAGAAGAACCCAGTTCTGAGTTCAGCTTCTCAACTTTCTTAAAGCATAGCGTGCACAATGCTTTGGAATCCCGTGGCATTCGACATACCTTTCGAAGGCCTTAGACGCCACCGTCGGCACCATCATCCTGATGAGGAAGAAGCCACTCAAATTGAATTTACAAGTCATGGCCATCACATAAAGAGTAAATCCCGTCCCTTGGCTTCTACCGGCTGAAACCGCAAGCCGGAATCTTCCTCCCTTCCCTGATTTATTTGCAAATTATAGCATTGCTCCTCCAAGAGGAGTCTTGCTTTGTGGTCCTCCTGGCACAGATGGCCTTGCACCAGTTAGGTCCAGCAAGCAGGAACAGATTCACAATTATATTGTTTCAACTCTACTTACTTTAATGGATGGTCTTGACATACGTAGACCAGTATCAAAATATATTCTTCCACATGAAAATTTGTGGGGAAGGCTTGCTGTTAGTCTCGATGAGGTTGCAATGACTGGAGTTGCTTGTGATCTCAACTCCCGTGGATTTCATGTATCATGCAAAGCTACTGAAGAAGTGATTGGATATGCAAAACAATATTCAATTACTGGAAGTTTTCCTCTGATTAGTAAATTGCAAGAAGAAGGCTTTGATGTTCAAATTTCAGGATATGGCATAATGGATACATAC